>CM032446.1:119346230-119351886 GCA_019049505.1 Pachyrhynchus sulphureomaculatus | reverse complement strand
TCTAGTGTCTAAACTTAACTAAAAAGTGACTTTGGATGTTAAAGCGTGGCCACTGCATGTCCTCAGCATACTTTTCATAAGATGGGTACGTAATTACGAGTGCTAATCGTAAGCATAATAACTATGTTGCGTCAGTTAGTCGATTGCGATATTTTGACTTAATTATCTTCATTTCAGAAAATGCAGACTCGCACAAGTAAGTTGACCCAAACATTGCCGTCAGTTGAAGGGCGATTTGCCTTAGATTCGGATATTTATTTCAGATATAAAACACCAGAATTTTGTATCAGGTGCGTGGCTTTGAGATGTATATTGATATATCTGCACTAACTCGTTTTCAACAGAACGTGAGTCCATGTTAAACTGACTTGTATTTCAGTAGCTAATTCCTCAGCATCTGAGTGTCATCACCTCTTTGTTCCAGAAAAGCTGTTATTTCGGGGCAATAATTCTTGAAACCTTTCTAGGAATTTTCCGCGACTCAACCACTGACGTCCGTGTGAAAGAACTAAATCAGTGTGTTCAGCTGACTCACTATCTCCAACTGCAATTTAAAAGAGCCGTCGTTGCAAGCTACGTTCACGATAGAATCCAAAAATTTTTATTATTAAGTATATAACTTTTGAACACAAAACTCGTTGATGTATAATGCAATGAAGGAGAAAAATGAAGTGAAATCCATCATTAGCTCGACAACAATGCCACAAACAACCGTTTTCGTTCCCAGCATTGCTGGTGGCTTCCATCCGGTTGTAATAGCACAATAGTAGTTAATATATGGTAGCTTGTATTTTGTTACAAAATTGAAGAAAACGTCATATATATCTTCGCCCACGGTCTTTCCCTTTCAGAGGAATCATTGTCAAAATCGCTTCCTTTAGCCGACATGTCCCATGAATAACCATTCGAATAAATTGTCACACAGACTGGTCGCAGTGTCCTGTCATATCGTGGATTGCGGTTCGGTACTCGTAAAGAAAATGTATGACATTCCATGTTATCATGTTTAGTTTATCAGCCATGTACCTGACTCATTACTTCGAACACGCCTTGTTATAGTCGGGACGAGAGAACAGAAGGTCTCTAATAGCAGACATAATCTCTGTTTTATTTTTGAAAATCATCCAAATAAAGTCTCACCCCTCTTCAATAAATCAGGTTCCGTTGCTATACCAATAGCCATCGGCAAATGGTTGCTTGTGTTTCCGCCAATATAATGAGATATGTTTAAATGATTGCGATCGTGTGCAGCTTTTGATTGTTTGGCTGGCTGTTGTGTAACATAGTTTGATTCTTTTTTTCAAACAAAGTTATACAAATCACGTACTTTTTTCGTTTTCTTAAGTTCACTCTGTGACGATAAAATCCTTTTTCATAATTTTTATGAAGCCGTTTTTATGATGCCTCTCTACAGTTCTCACGCTTGAGGTATTGCGAAGCTGACGCACGGTAAAATGAGACTAATGCACTTATCCCGTTACCAGACAAAAGAAAAAATACTTTCCCCCTCCTCGCCAATCGTTAATAAAATGATAAGTTTTACTGTTCTTCGCCGCAACATTCATTTTGACTATTTATTAATAAACTTTGTATCGATGTATCGCCTTATCAAGTTACAACTCTACTGACTCCTATTGTACTGGCAGGCGCAACATTTAATATCGCCCGAACAAGTCTCGAATGTCCCGTCAAACACAGGTCTCCCCCGAAGTTCTAGAATATCAACGCGTGAATCAAAAACGCCTTTTCTTTGACAAGTACCGCGCGTTCCTTTGTTAAAGCCGCCTTTTTGCCGCTAACAGGGTTCTTACGATAAAAGAAAGTGATGAGGTTTATTCTGGCCTAATTGGTGGATCGAATAAATTTTTAGTATTTTATTCATTACATTTTGTTTTAGTTACCTAAATCAAAATCTGTGAATAGTTCTATATCGAATTTTTTTCTCGAGATCGACTCAAAAAGCCACTCGCGATCGACTTGCTCTACAGCGGCAAAGCATTAATGTTAAATAAAACTGAAGTTCTCATTTCAGTCTTTACTTTCTGTAAATAAAAGATTATATAATAAATTGAACCATTACAAATACTCTAGTAACATTACTGGTCTTCGAATATTAACGCAACTTCGTTATGCGCTTTTACGAGTACGCACTTTTACTATGTGTTATTATTTAGCTGTTAATGTTAATTTACAAGGCTTTCAAAGTAACATTTGTTGCCAAGATAAAATTATATATTGGAAGGTGGTTAATGGGTGTTTGGTGGGGAGAGGCAAAAAAAAATTGCAGAATGTAGTTGCAAGATATTATTTAGGTGTTAATGTTAATCTATAAGGCTCTCAAAGTAACATTCGTTGCCGAGATAAAATTATATATTGAAAGGTATTTCCATTGTTTAATGGGTGTTTGGTGGGAGAGAGACAAAAAAAAATTGCGGCACGCAGTTACAGGATAAATAAAAATTGAATTTTGCTTGTAGCGAAATTTAACGGTCCGCTTATCAATAGCTTTGGATAAGCAGGGGGGCTTAATTTCACAGGTTTAATCTATTCTCACCTTAAAGTACAGCAGTACAAGCATTTACGAACGAAAGTAACAAATTTTCTTTAGTATTATTTAATTTTATATTTCTCCCGCCTTATTTATTCTATATATTTCATAAGACTATTAACTAAGTCAAAAATAGAACGTTTGGAGAGTTTTGATTTTTGAATTATTATAAAATGAATCATTACACTGGGTAGTTGGAATATTGCTTTCCTTAAACCACTCTGTGCTTAAATTACTGTCTACGTTGACTTAAGGTTTTGAAACCCTTTTACTAGTACAAAAATGTTAGTGCTTAAAATAAAGGCATGGTTTCATATTTGTCATATTTTCTGACTTCTATCGTGTTTAGGTGTGAAATGTTTCGTACCGACTCTTCCTTCGTGCTTAAATTAATAACCTAAAATTTTCGCTCATTAATATTTTGTGAGAATTACCATAGTCCTTTACGTCCGAGACAAGGTTTAAGGTATTCATGACTTTGACTAGGAATATTGTAAGTCAAGAATATTTTTGTAGATACCGCTAGGGATAACAATAGTAACATTTACCAAATAAAAATATTTACTTATTGAAAATATAAGTTTTATAATTTTTAAAATCAACTTAAATAAAATTATAATTGTGGGAAAAAAAAAATTATAATTTATGATATCCCTAAGGCTTGATTTGTTAATGAAAATTCCTTCAAGGAATAATCATAAGGTGATTAAAAGGTTTATAGTCTTTTTTTTTTAAAACTACTAAATAAAAATTATGTAACACAAGGAGCTTTTATTTAATTTTTTGTTCATTCATATTCAGATCGCCTTCACGCTCATTTTTCAATCACCAGTATACATTTTTACATCAAAATAATATGTTTCAAATTTATACTAGTTATTTATTTCGATGACGATTTTTATTACGACAGTGGGTGCTTGACGCTGTCATTAGATGATAACAATATCATTTTATCATGCTATTTGCATTCCAGTTAATTAAAATACCTTCCAACTTATGGTGATAACGCGCTTAACGATCAGACAGTATCATATCCCCTAATAGGGTTTACAATGTTATTAACTAACTTAATTTACGGGATATCACAAGAAATTTGCGGCATCTAGCCCTTATCATCTATAATTTTTAGACTACAGATCACTAAACGTCGCAATCGCACAAATGTAAGGGGCGTTATTTGCAATTCGCGATATCAGGGTTTTTCACAATTTTGAAATTTAAAAAAATGGTTCTTTTAGTTAATAGTCGTTGTCAATTAGGTAGGATATTCTACATTTAGAAAACGAAAAGAACTATCCTCTACTTTAACATATTTTAAACTGTATTTATCAAAAACAACAATATCGATCTATGATTTTATATGGTAAAATTTTACAAAAAATTACAGAGGTTTATAACAATTTTGTTGTAAAAAAACTACCCGAACTGTTGCCCTTATATTACCACGCACGACTTATATATAGCAACAATGTCTAATACAAAAAGAAATAAACAAATAAAAGAAATTAGTAAAAGTTAAAATCTTGAAAACCCGCTTAACTAGGCGGAAATCATTAATGACGATCAATAATGTCAAGAGGAATAACAGTGGTGTTAATATTAAAAACTGTTTTTTGATCTAAAAAAATCTTGTGATTTGTAACAGCGTTATTCTATTTTTATTTCACATTTGTCCAGAAAAACACGTGCTCAGAACGTCTATATTTTATTTTTTTATGGTCTAGCACACGGCTGCAGGATGTGCCGAAAGCGCTCCAGGACGGCATGGTGAAACGCAAAAAAGCGATTCCACGTTGTTCTTGAATCGCTGAATAGGTAGGGATATTATGTAAGATAGTTTATGAAATGGGTGATTTCCTTAAAAGGAACATTCTCTTACGACAAGAGTATTTCCTTTAAAAAAGTGATTCTTCCAGTTCAAACACAAAATACCTATTCTTAATATAAAATAGTTAATATGATTGTTAACAATAACATATTGTTATATAATGGCTTCTATGTTGCGCCCATAAATACGGCCATAAGTTTATAATTAGACGGACGTTTGTAATATGATGCCTACAAACACCCCGTCCTAACTATTTTTCAGTCCACCAAATGACAGCAAACGAACTAAAGTTTTTTTATAACAATGGGTAGGAATCCAACTTATGATTTAGCGTCTCTAAATTAATGATGTCCGATGACAATTTCTCTCCTAAATAGTTACAAGTTTTGCAACCTTTTCCTTTTTGTAAACCTAATAATAAATAGAGAATGCTGTCATTCTGTAATGTGTGTATTTTTATTCTATTTTTATACTCGGTTGTAGAAATTAATGATACAAAATCTTATCCTGGTTCTATTATTAAAGGAAGGAATTTTATATTTTTTTGAATGGTCAGTTTTAAAATATTATAGCTTTTAAACGGTTCTTTATAGTTTTTATGGGAAAGTACCTAAAAATCCCAAGGTTTCTTGTGCTGAGAAAGTAGCTAGATTAGGATCAACAATAAGATCATCTTGAATCACTATTCCAGTATAGTTTTTTGAGGAGCAGGAACACGTCCTCCCTCCTAAAGTAGCCTGTTAGTACTATACATACATACACAACCCTAAGTTTTGCTTAATGGTAGGTGTATGATAGCACCCAGTCAGTAATCACATCATTTTATCTTCTATTTTTTCGTCGATTATAAACATATTCGAAAAGTTTAAGCCGCTACTATTTAATGTAAAATTATGAAAAGGAAAACGATATTTCCTAACTGAAATATATATAGTACCTTTCTCGCTTCAGGTAGATCAGAACATTTTAAAATCAATATATGACTTTTGGGAGGTAACACATTACAAGTTACGACACCATTACCCAATCATTATACATTTACGAGTAATAAAGAAGTGAAATGAGACACTTAATCTTGTACTCCAAGTAACTGACGTCAACATGATAAACAACTCTTGTGGTTTATTGTTAAAAAAACGGTGCAACACAACTCTAAAAAAGAATTCCTTACTAATAATTAAACAGATCGCAACTAAAAAGTGAGACAAACAACAAAAAATAGGTTTAATGTTGAATTTTGTTGAACATTTCCCGTAATAAACTTCTGATCTTTAAAAAAG
>CM032446.1:119243730-119341230 GCA_019049505.1 Pachyrhynchus sulphureomaculatus | reverse complement strand
TGCCGATATCAATAAACCACTTAAAATACTTTTTACTTTACCAGTTTATAATATTTCACGAAAAAAATTTTTTTCATAATTATTTCACTACGTAAACAAACCTCATCGCCAAAGAGATTTGAAGGTAGGATTTTTGTCGATAGCGGAGTGTCATTTCCATTCAACTCGCATTGAAAACTTACGCTCTCTCTCAGCTCTGATGAACTTTGCTGTAACAAGGATGACACCATGATTTTTTTATTTACGTAGTCCAGTGATTTTGTAGATTTTCAAATATGTGTAAATTTATTTTGACGCCAGAAATCCCCCATTTCAATCCACTAAACTATATATATATATATATATATATATATATATATATATATAGATATATATATATATATATATGTATATGTATATGTATATGTATATGTATATGTATATGTATATGTATATATATATATATATATATATATATATATATATATATATATATATATATATATATATATATATATGTATATATATATATGTATATATATATATATATATATATATATATATATATATATATATATATATATAAATATATATATATATATGTGTGTAACTTAACATATATGTGTTTTTTTTTTTTTTTTTTTTTATTGGTCTAGCACACGTGCTGCAGGGAAGTCCCTAAAGCGCTCCAGGAGCGGCACGAGTGCGGAAAAAGCGATTCACGTTGTTCTTGAATCGCTGTAAATGTGTGTTTAAATTAAAAATTATTTTTGCACTCGACGCGCATTTCGCTAACCATGTTAGCTTCATCAGGATCGAAACGCGCGTCGAGTGCAAAAATAAAGTGTTTAGTGTAGTGGTGATATATACTGAGTAGTGTCATTGTGCCAAAGATTCCACATTCCCAACTTAAATAAAAATCATATTTATATTTAGTTTTATAGAATTAACAGGTACCACAAGTTTACCTTAGAAAATCTCTAGGATTATATTATAACAAAATATCGGCTGGAAACAATATATATTATTAATTATATTATCAATATCATAAATAGAAAAATCCGGCGCAACAAATCCTGTGGTTTCAAGCCACAAAGCTGCCACCTGGTATAGCCAGATAGTGATGATCATTTGGTCCATTTGGTTAGTGATGATCTAACAAACTCATCCGCTTGAGTTTACCCAAAAGAACAACCTCTCTACATCTTTATTGTAAGTTAATCAGCTGAGATCCAACAAGCTGGTATCTTTTTCAGGTTTTCTAGGACATCAGTCTTACAAAAAGTGGAAATCCCTCGGTCTCAGGCCGACTGTAAAAAACTAAATGTTAGTTTTTTTCGGCAGCGGTAGCCAGTTAATCTTCCTGTAGTGTATTTCTGTTCTTCATGCTAAGGCTTTTCTGTATGCTTTCTATAAAATTGTTTTAAATATACAATGTCAAACCCGTCTTTCTGTTGTTTAATGACTTCGCCAACGTCAAACCATTGCGCTTTCGGCTGCCCTAACCAGAAAGGCTTCCATACCTCTCCGTGCATGGCCGGATACTATCCCCAGGAGAGAATCTGATTTTTTTATTGCAACTTTATAAGCTAGTCCTACAATTTGTTTATGCTGATACCTTAGCTCAAGAGTACTTTTCCCTCTTGAAAACGTGAAAGGTATATTCAAAGGACAGAGAATCTGGGGAGTTTGTGTTTTTCGATATCCGGATATCGTTCCTCTTTTGCCCACTTCAACACTCCAATGGAATAGAGAAGTATCGGTACAGCTAGCACGTTGGTAACAGCAACTTTGTTTCGTCCTGTGAGTTCTGAGAACCAAACCGTTTTTATTAGTCTTATTATTGTTTTTGTTCTTCTTTCTCACATTTAGTCAATGTGGTTCCATGTTTGGCTGACAGGCCTAGGCCAAGTCAACACAGACGCTATTCTGACTTCTCAATGTTTTTGTGTATGTATGTGTTGAGTCCTAATTGTACTAAGTGTGGTGTGAATGTTGTTAATGTAAGGCCTGTGGCTGATATAACGAGGGGGACCAATTGGTGGCAGTGTAGTAACAGCGCATCACTGTTCTATTCATTTCATCTGTCCACTTTAACCGCTGTCTTGGTTTGCCAACCTTGGTAGTTTGCATCTTGTTCTTGCAAAACACACGTGGCTTGGTTTGGTTTTGGTGGTTGTGTTTGTCCCGCATCTGTGTCGGTTGTGTTTGGGATTGATTTCGGTGGGTCCAGGCGGCGAGTAATTTTTTTCTTAGTGATTTCTTTGTCAGGTTTTGTGATTTTATTGTAGCAACGCATGACGTATTCGTTGATTTCTGTGGTGCAACTCATGCGTTGCTTTGATTTTCCCGCCTTGGTAGGTGTCGGCTTACTAGCCGGCACAATACTTTTAGCAGGTTCATTTTCTTTTGCACGGTCTTCCTCGTTTTGATGGAGCTGTCATTTCCCGTGACGTCCTCGATCGTTAAGTCGCTCGCCCGATCCTTGTTTTATTGGTTTACTGTTATTTAGGGTGTTTTCAATGTTCTTTGGTGTCAGAAGCTCAAAGTGTCCCGACATTGGGTTGCCTGTTAGTAGAAGGTAAATACTTTTGGTGTGTTTTCCTGCACTTATTATTGTTAGTCTGTCTCTAAAAGTTATTTTTGTATCTCTTTTTCTTCGTTGTTTTGAGAAGATATGCAAGTTGCTATTTTGGGTTTCTGAGAGGGCGAGTATCTCTAGACTCATTCCATAGGTGCCATTTTTCCTCATATAATCATAATAGTTATTGAATTCTTTCAAATCGTCGTCTTCAGTTAATGAAAACGTTTGAAGTTGTGACCAATTCTGTTATATATACCTTAGAGCAACCTCTCGAAATTTCTCATGATGGTTTTGGTGGCCATATAAGTGTAAGCTAACTGCCCTGAACAGGTAATTTACATTACCTACAATATCGGATCTGGTAAAACTATCAGGGATAGTTTCGGCTGTGGCGGTTGTTTGATTCGTCTGTAGTTGTTGTTGTGGTAGGGCTGTAGCTGTTTGTGCGACAGGGGTCCGCCTCCGCAACACCCTGCCATTATTATTATTATTATTATTACTATTCGACATAGTCTTCTCACTAGTATCCTAGGAAAGGAGAGTCGACGACGGCAGAGCCTCGATGCCACAGCAAGGCTACTTACTCCCGGAGGGCGCCCGGTATCCGGCCCCTGAAGGTTATTTTTATTATCATTATTATAATGTTCTTCTTTCTCACATTTGGTCAATGTGGTTCCATATTTTGCTAACGGGCCTAAGCCAAGTCAGCACGAACACTATTACCATTGTGTATTAAGGAATGACCTGACAATGTTACATGTTGTCAAAATCACCGACTTCTGAATGTTTTTGTGTATATTTGTGTTGAGTCCTAATTGTACTAAGTGTAGTGTGAATGTTGTTGGTGTAAGGCCTGTGGCTGATATAACGAGAAGGACAATGATGACTTTTTCTTGTTTCGATACCCTTTTTATTTCTGTTGCAAGGTCTGAGTATTTGGAGATTTTTTCTATATATTTCGTTTGGATATTTGTGTCATTGGGGACGGCTATGTCAATTAGATAGGTGACTTTTCCTGTTTTTTATTGAAAAGTAATATCGGGTCTATTGGCGGAGACTATTTTGTCTGTATGGATACTGATGTCAGTAGAGCTTATAATCTTTATTTTCAAGTATGGATGTTAGTGTGTATTTGTAGTAGGGATCTGTCTTTTCTTATGACTTTGTATGTTGTGGCTAGTGCTTGGTGAACTACTTTTGCCGCTGAGTCATGTCTGGCTGTAAATTCCATTTTGGCTAATATTTTACATCTGATTGTTATGTGTTCGATCGTTTCTTTATGCTGGTGTCATTTCCTGCATCTTTTTTCTGTAATTTTTTTTTTGTATTTTTGTATTTTTTTTTCTGTATTTCTGTTATTATTATTATTATTATTAAAAAGTCTTCGTGTGGACTAGCGGCGGCGAGGAGTCGGTTGACGTCATCAAGCTTCTTATTATTATTATTATCATTATTATTATTTTAAATTATACTGTAGCCCGTACCATAGAAGTCGTTAATACTTTGCCTTGCTCCTTTGTGTTGTTTTCAGCCATTTTAAAAGCATTACACTTCTCCCTCGCAGAACTAAAGGTATCCGGGCAACATTTTCCGATTCCGCCCTTCCTCATCCATCCCCGGCTTTGCAATTAGCTAACTTGATTTGGGAGATCCCTTTTCGAGGATCTGTTCACAATGTGTTGTCAATGTTTTGTTCCTCTGCCTTCATTCCTTTAGCAGGCATCTAACTTGATTACTTCGAATAAATTTCGTTCTTTGTTTTAAAACGAGCTCCACGAGTTTTGAATTAGAAATGGGACAATTAGAGATTAAATTGAAATTACAAACAGCAAGATAAAAGTATCTAAAATTTAATAGTTTTTAAATATTATTTTATAACAAGTTAATGCATCATTCTCTTTTGAAATAACAAAATTAACTTTTTTTTCTATTTTAATTGTATTTTTGGTTTTTCTGAACTCTAAATTTTAATTTAGATTAACAACATGGTTTGCTCAAAAAAAAAGAGTGTAGTGGGGTAGGAAATACCATGTTGTCTCAATATCGAAAAATGTAAATAAAATAGTTTTCATTTGTAGCTGTTTTTTTAATTCTCTAGTATGAATCTATTTTCATACTTTTTATCAAACTACATGCATGTCTGTTTTTTTCCATAAAATAATAACCAGTTGAAAGCAATCAAGGATTTTTTTTCCTGAAAGAACTTTAAATAGTCTTATTTTATTTTTCAAATGTTCACGAAATTATATTAGTAAAAGAAAATATAATCTATACTGTGGTACCTAAGCTAGTTTTTATTTTACTTTGTCACACATTAGTTCAGTTATTTTCATCCTCTTAGTCAAACTATATTTATGTGTATTTTTTCGACAATACATTTACAAGTAGGTAAGGTATAAAACCTGATATTTTTCCCTTAGAGCACTCTAACCATATTTTATTATTTAATTTTTTACCAATTTTTATGAGTAACAAAATCAGAAAAAATATGCAATACTCTGTAGTACCTTAGAGTTGGTATTTATTTCACCTCTCCCACACGTTAGTTAAAAAAAAGATAGAACCATTTTCTCTATTTCCGTCCACAACTACTAAAATACGGCGTAAGATTGTTTAAAGATCTACAGGTGAAAACAATCTGATACACTTTATTTTGCTGCGCTCTTTGACATGAATTTAAAATTATTGTAAAAAATAACTTACTTTTAACATAAAAATACCTAAAACGAAAAACAAAAATTTATAATTGTGGCATTTCTAAATTTTCAGTTTTATACCTCTTATTTGTCAGTGTGTTAACATAAACTCAGTCTAGTTCTAATGTAGTGCTGATCATGTTAGAATGTGTTTACAAGCCCAATTTACAATCGTCGTGCCGTCTCACGACTGCTCGTCAGCGAGTTTGTTTATCTTGTCAATAAGATGACGCATTCTCCCTTGTCCGCCCAATCCTCGGGCAATAGACTATACAGGACTAGCAAACCTGTGGTTATTTCTAATTCAGTAATTATACAAAATTTTTTGAAAACAATAAAGTTAAAGTAGCAGAAAATTTTTTGAGTTACTTTTTTTTTGTTTCGTTAAGACGTGTCGGTCTCCCGTTTTTGTCACAGTGAAATAGACTTGTATGACCCCAGCAGTTAGTACTACTTTTGTGTATTAAACTATATCCCTTGAATGAACCTACGTATAAAGGTGTAAATTTAAAACACAATCCGACCTCTGTCGCCATGTTCGGACGTCTGCCTAAAGTTTCCAAAATTATTACTTACTTGTTAAAAAGTCGAATACTTAATATCATGTGATTTATTAGGTTGGATTACTCTATCGAATAAAAATTCTTTTATTTCTGTTGTTAAAACTTATCCTTGAAGTTTTTTTTTAGTCGACTCAAATGCTCCGTTTGAACTGTTTTCATGCATATGTGCATAATTTTCATCGCCCTTAGGATGATTTCTCTTTAATAAACATAATAAATAATATGTTGTCATTCTATTCTATTATTTAGTATAGAATTATACCTAGTTGAGTGAGATTAGCACAACAAATCATACGTCCCAATACTTTAATCTCAAATGAAAAAAAAAAACAGTTTTTTTTTTTGTTATATATTACTATCATTGTGCATCTTTCTTATTTATTATTGTGAATACCTCACTGATATCCCATCTAAGTTTATTTCAAATTTAATAAGTATCTACGAATCCGATTTTAAAAATATTGAACAAGTCAATTATAAGATAAAAATAAGACCTTTATAAAACCATCAATCGATTGATTTCAAATAATCAATCTTAGTATTTTTACGGAAAATCGTCTTTGCGAAAACATTAAACATAATAAAGTATTTCAGATAAAAAAGGCTTTAAAAAATGGCTAAAAATATGGGGTATTCTTTACAGCTTTTGATAGGACGTTAATTGCAACAAGCTGAGTCATTGACCGATATTATGGCACGCTTTCATCCTTTGAGTGAAAATTTAATCAGTTATAAACTTACATTTATTATAAAAAACTGAAATAACTTTCCCACTTAAAAATATTCTCTCCCAGAGATCAATAGAACCGAAAACAACATTTAGAACTGTATCCGCAATTTTCCTGTTAGTTTGCGGTTGCAAGAATTATATATTGCGTGCGACATCGATTTACCACGTACTACAAACATTTCTGTGCCAAGAATACATATTGTATTATACGTGTTCTTTAGGTGACTTTACTCGATTAAAAGAAAATTGCATTAGAAAATAGTCAACTAAAATATTTTCTTTTCCTTGACTATTGTTAAAAGATTTGCTTTCTATGAATAAAAAGCGAACTTATTTTTGTAAAATTAAATTACCGAATTATAAATAGAGTACCAATATTGATGCACTTGTATAGTGACAGATGGCCACCTGCTTCATATATCTCGTATAAATACGGGTCGGGCCTAAATATCAACAAACAATTGAATTATAATGGTGCAGACTATAATACTGCATTTAACATGATCAATTTAGGGGACCAAGCGTACGTGTTAAAGTTGCTGACAGTAATGTTTGTTCGGTATTATATCACAATGAACGTAATTATTGCTATTAGAGAGCCAGTCGAAAATTTATTTCATCTCAATTTTACCTACACTTCCTTAGTACGCTTAACTTACTACTATTTTAAGATATAATATACACTGTCATAAAAATTAATTGGATGTAGTAAATTTGACTTTCTAGAATCATAAAAAAATCAAGAACAAACTACGACTATATATACAAACATATATATATATATATATATATATATATATATATATATATATATATATATATATATATATATATATATATATATATATACAAAAATATTTAACGTTGATGAAAGTGGATTTTCCACCAATTAGAAAAAAAACGCAAAAAGTTTTAGTTCTAAAAAGGAAGAAACAAATCGGCGCAATCACAAGCGGAGAAAGAGGCTTTGCGTTGCGTGTGGCTGGATAGTTTGTGCCACAAATGTTTACATTCAAAAGAATGAGACAAAACCCTGAATTGGGAAATGGCACATCTTCTGAGAGTGTTATCACCATTCCAGACACTGGCTATATTAAGTCAAACTGATTTGTAAAATGAATGAAATATTTTATACGCATCGTAAAGTCAACTCTTGAAAATAATATTTCACTTTTATTCGATGGAAATACAACGCTGGAAGCGATGAAAATAGCAAAAACTAATGGGATATAATAATGTTACAGCTGTTAGGCCTTACTACTCAAGACTTCAGCCACTGGAAGTCTCTTTTTTTTTAAATCTATGAGTAATTATGATATTCGAGCAACAGAAAAATGATTGAAAACAAATCCAAGTCGTCAAGTTTATTTGCAGAAGCTTACCAAAGAGCTGCTATTATTGGCACTATTATGAATGGATTTAAAGCGGCTGGAGTTTGGCCGTGGGCAAAAAAAAATCTTTCTCCAACATTTATTTAAAGCAGCTGAAAATATAAATTTTCTGTCTTTCAAACGCACTCAAGGAATGAAAACACATCAATCTTACAAGGCTCTTCTATTAATATCAATAATGAAAACAAACAAATTACTTAGCAACCCGACGTCTCCGACTAGACTACCACGTTTAAATAGTATACCGTCTACTTCGGGATTTAACGCTAAAGCTTTAAAAAAATTGTAGAATCTTTACACTGTACAAAAAATTGTGGAAAATGCAAGTCCTTAAAAAAGGTAAAGACATGAATAAACAAAGGAAAGAATCAAAAAAAAAGAGGCACCACCAATAACAAAAATAATACGATATACCTAAGCCTCCCCTACAAACCTCAAATAAAAAGCCACACTCAGCCGGTGCCAAAAAAATTCTTTGTTGCCTCCGCGAGCCATGGCGACACGCCCTTCAAAAGAAAACATTTTTCGTGTGGAACAAAAGGAAACGAAGAAGGCGAACGACTTTCGAAGTACTCCAATTTATTTATTAGGCTGATTAGGTCAGTTTTATAATCACGCAAATAAAACTATAGTGAATTACAGTGTTAAAAATTTTACTTATTAGGAATAAAATATTAACATATTAAACTTCTGTAAGTACGCCAGGAAGTAATTATTTTGAAAGGTGAAAATTTTTAGAATAGTTTTTTATTAGTGTTCCGTACGGAACACTTATAAGATCACTTCGGTGTCTGTCCGTCTGTCTGTCCGTCTGTCCGTCTGTCACACCCGATTTTCTCCGAAACTACTTATCATAGAAAGTTGAAATTTGGTAGCAATATAGGAATTGATGGCCTCATCAGAGCCATGTAGTTTTGAAAATTAAATTTTGACTTAAGGGGTTAGTTTTGGGGGGTGAAATCGGAAATGAAAAAAAAAATTTTTTACTGGGTAATCGAGTGTGGTGTCAAATGAAAGCTTGTGAAAACACGAGTAAAAAATATATATATATAATGTAATACTTGCGCTCACTTTTCTTTGTATTATTTTTAAAAAATCGCGAAAAAAACCGCCTTATCTCGGAAAGTACTTATCAAAAAATTTTGAAAAAATTCTGGAATATTCTCCACGGGGGGTAGATTGAACGAAAATTATCCCGAGTGCATTACCTGTAATAATTTATCTGTTATATAATAAAAACAGAAATTTCAAGGTCATCAATTTTCAGTAAAGATTGGAATAAACTTTGTTGAAAACTTATTTGGGGTGTGTTTTGTGAAGTCACTGATCATTTTATATCACCGTAACATAAATTTTGACTTAAGGGATTCGTTTTGAGGGGTGAAATCGGAAGCGAAAAAAAAATTTTTTTTACTAGGTCATCGAGTGTGGTGTCAAATGAAAGCTTGTGAAAACACGAGTAAAAAAATATATATATAATGTAATATTTGCACACACTTTTCTTCGTATTACTTTTAAAAAATCGTGAAAAATCGTTGTCCCCTACCTTGTCTCGAAAACTACTGATCAAAAAATTTTGAAAAAATCCGGGAATATTCTCCACGGGGTATAGATTGAACGAAAATTATCATTACCTTTAATAATTTATCTGGTATAGAAAAAAACCAATATTTCATGGTCACCAGTTTTCAGTAAAGATTGGAAACAAACTTTGTTGAAAACTCATTTGGGGTGTGTTTTGTGAAGTTACTGATCATTTTATACCACCCTAACAAAACTTTTTATTTCAAAAACAATCAACGTACGGAACACTAATTGTGCAAGTTCAACTTGCACTTGACCGTTTTATTATTAAACTTGTTTAGAAAACCTGTTCAAATATGTAGTAATGTGTGTAGTAACCTTTCATACTGGTTCAAGCTTATTATTAAAAAGCAGCAGACTAAATTAAAAAAAATACCCTAATTTTAAAGACAGTAACCAAAGTACCTTTACAAAAACACAAAAGGATAAACATCCGGAAATGACTGAAAGATTATGGGTACATAAGGACTGGTATACCAACTATGCAGAACACCAGCAAGCCGCAAGGCCTTACAGTGGATGAATGTACTAAAAAGCACACTGTCTCCATTGAACTCAAAAACTCTAAATCAATATATTTGTGTGTATATATATATATATATATATATATATATATATATATATATATATATATATATATATATATATATATATATATATTAAAAAGTACGTAATTCCAGAAATGTTTATATTTAATTTAAAAAATCCTCGTTTTAATTATCTGAAGACATACATATAAATATTTTCATTTTTTAATAACTTTACCAGCGAAATTGAGAAAGCTTCGACTTCTCGATTCTGAGGCTGGTTTTAATATGACCAAAACGATTTGCAATTTAGATCTTATTTAAAGTTAATAAAAGCTAAATACCTTTTTTAGGATTTTAAGCAATATCACAACCGCTACCCTGACATCGAAGAACCTATGTATATACACAGTGTACCCAAGAAATTTTGAGGACACTTACGTAATTCGTCTATGTTATGTACGAAAGAAAGATTCGCATCGAATGTGCATCTTTTTATTAATTTTGGTTAAAAGAATTTTATTGAGATACAAACATCAACGAGATGTAAATATTGGCTTATCGAGGATCATTTTTAGAGCCTTATTCTGTATTATCTGTTTAAGTGCAGTTTTACTGATCGTGCACTAAGAAGAAGTACCATAAAGTAAAACTAATCTTACACAGATTTTATAGAAATTTGATTTGATTTTGATATGTATTTTACTTTTGATATTAAATAATGGATAAAGTGCATAAAATGTTTTTGAGATTGGTTCAGTTGTTTTATTTTTCAAATTGAGCCTTTAATTAAGATGAATCACTGTGTTTAATTTCCAGGTGTCAATAAATATCTTGATTGGTTACCTTAATTTTTGTTAGAGCCAATCTACCAATGGTGTTCCTGAAGTAAATTACTTTCATTTTATTATGGTTAAATTGCATCATTCAATTTCTTATCCAAAGCTCGAGAATGTTAATGCTTGTAGTTTTCTGATACTTGGATGAAACTTTTTTTATGGGTCTAGCCCACGTGCTGCAGGGAAGTCCCTAAAGCGCTACAGGGGCGACATGTGTGCGGAAAAAGCGATTCACGTTGTTTTTGAATCGCTGTACATTGTACTCGTTGGGAAACACAATCCAGGGCAGTTATGAATTTATAATCAGCAAAAAGATCCAAGCAAATCGAAAAAGTGAGGGCGAAAGTGAAAATACTTGAGGACCACCTACTCTTAACACTTTATTGCTCGAATTTATGTTTTTAATTGCTAAACCAATTTACGGTTTTTTTTACAGGATATACGATGAGATCAATGAGAAAATATCGGATCCATCCAGTCATGATTTGTATATAAGAATTATTTTTGTTATGTTCCAACTTTTAGGAAAATAGCTTTGAAACAAAATGGCTTCAGTTAGATTTTTTTAAAGATGTACCATATACTTAAGGGAGGGAACCCTTTTGCAATTTAGCTTTTAAATTATATTTCTAATTTTCTCTACATTTATTTTAAATTGTTAAAAGCGCTGTATTTTCATATTTACTTGTGACATTTAGTTTCCTTTAATTACATTAGTTGTAGAATTTTCCGAAAATTGTTTGCAAAAATTTCCACTTTCTCATTTGGTTCACTAAAATATTGTTGGTTATATCTTTGCCACCGAACATATTTGTGTATATACTTTTAGTCATAAATCTGGTCCTCTTGTAAACACTTGTGTTATATCTCTAGATTCTAAGTTTAGCGTTTCCCATGATTGAAAATCTTTCATCATTTTCTTAATGATTAGCGTAGATCTGCGAATCGTTTTTATTCTACTCTCCATACTCCATCTGATATATTAAATACCGCATTTTCATTTCACTTAATATAATTGTTAAATGACTACTTGCCTACTCACAATTTTTGAATAGTAGAGTTAAAAGTGGGAATTACTGAAATAGTAACAGAATCAGTTTTACAGCGCTTAAATCAAACAACACACATAGTAAATATAATAAGAAAAAAACTGGAATACCTAGGACACGTAATGAGAAACTCTGAAAAGTATGCCTAATAATTCAAGGCAAAATACAGGGAAACAGAAGTGTCGGAAGACTCCTTACCTCAAAAACCTGAGGCAGTGGCTTGGAAAAACAGTCCCGCAATTGTTTCGAGCAGCAGTAAATAAAACCACGATAGTCAATATGTTAGCCAACATGAGAGGTAATGACCGGTAGCGGTCACGGCACTAAAAGAAGAAGAAGAACTGAAATACAGTTGTTTTTTACGCAATTATTGACATATTCATCCAGGGCCTCTAAATGTCACGTTATAGCTTTCCAGATATTCCCTACTCCGTTCTGTAGACCACATTGTGATCAAAAATCGTATCGTTTAGTATCGGTTTCTATTTTTTTTGTACTTTTGGTTTACCGAGTTAACAATTTGCAATATTTATGTACGTTTGGGCTTCAGTTTTAAGAATTATTATTTTAGATCCGGAATCTTCAAATATGGTTAGCAAGCGAGACAAGATATTACCATTATTCAGACTGTAGTTTTTTGTAGACTAGGAGCTTTTATTTGTGGTTTGTCACTTTGATTGTACCTTCTTCAAGGTATTTATTTATGTTATGGTAAATAATCAATGATTGGTTTAGATTTATAAAGATTATCAAACCTATTGAACCTTGGGAGAAACCGTCATCAATAGCAACTGCGCTTATGTTAGTCCATAATAGGAAGAGTTTTTCAAAATTGGGACATATAAGAATTGAATTGGAAATTAGGGCCTTATTTAATTTTTTGTAACGTGTTTTGCAATTTGAGTTAAAACAAAAAAAAAGTGTCCTCCCTAACAGCATTCAACTCTGAATGGATTCGGATTAACGCCTTTTGGAGTGGTTTGGTGACACACTTAAGAATTTAGACGTATCATTTCGTCTTTCGAGGACACCAAAAAACTTCGGTTGAGATGTTTTCATAGATGGGGGGGATAGACTATAATATCGTCGGTTTAGACTAGGCAACGTTCGTTTTAAATGACAAGAAAGATATTGTCCATGACACGCTAGAAACTGGACGGGGCACAAAACCAGAGATTGTGTAATGGATACCCATGATCTACCATGAGCTTTTAAAGCTTTCGGTAATATACTTGTATAGTTTTAACTCTGTCTGATTTGTCAATTCAATGTACCAGCTTTAACATAGCAAAATTTTTAAACGATTTAATACTATCGTGGATTAAATTTCTAAAATTCAGCAGAATGGCATGAAAATGAATACCTCTGGGGTCGCTAATCATAAATATTCATTAAAAGTTTTTAAATTGAAAATGATTAATTTAATAAAGCAGTTAAAACATTGAGTTTTTCCAGTCCCTTTTCGCTTGTGCCAATTGTGAAGTAGTAGAGTTTTAAACGACAAAGTCACAGTTTCAAGCTTTAAAATTTACTTTAAGAGAGTCTTTGAGGCATTAAAATGGTTGCTGCTAACTAATCAATTCTCAAATTTGTAAGGTTAATGGCTTCTCTAATAGGACGATCATAGTTTGAGTGACTTAAAATTAAGTAAATAGACTTTAGAAAACTCGCTTTAGAATTTTTCAAGTTTCTGTAAACAAATTTAGTTAGTTAGGAGATTTATGTCTGTCTAACAGAGGGTTCGATATAAATTATTTTAAAAAAAGGAAAAGTTAATTCGTACAGAAGATTTTTAGGTAATTAGTTCGGTAAGTAGCAGCTTGAAAATTGTTTTCGGGGAAAAATTCAAGGCCAAAATTAAGTCTCGCACTTTATTACTAAAATAAAGCTTGAATAAAACAAAAAAAAAATCTAAAAAGTAATATAACAGTAATTACTCATGAGTATAAAAAAGCGAACATTGTTAAAATGCACAACAATTGGATTTTAAATATGGAAAAATTAGTTTGGACGCGAGAATAGCTTCCGAATCACAAATTTAAATGGGATCCGAGGTCCAATTTCACGGTTACGCGGATTGCTGTGCGAGCTGACTGTTTAATGCGCATTATATGTGATAATTAAATGCAAATTTCACCTCATCTAAGCGGTATTGCTGAAAACAGCGCACTCTTGATGAACTATAATTGGATTACACCTAACAATGAACGTTAGCGAATGCGGATGAGCTTTCTGGTGCTCTTCTGGCGTTATGTCGTTCTTGATTCGTGCACGAAATTATTTGTTAATTGTATTTAGTATCTACTTGAACTATTGTTAACTAAAAAATTATTTTGTTTTCCTATTGAAGTGGAGAGCAACATTATTTCAAAGAATTTTATTCATATTTCCAAATTTGCCTTCTTGTCTCTACGTAATAAATTTTAGTCTAAATAATATTTTTCGGTCATCTCATAGGAAAGATAAAATAATTCGATTTATTTATGGAAATTAACTTGCAAGTAATACAATACAGCTGAAATGTGATTCTATCAATTTTATAACATTAAATTTAAAATTTTTCAAATTTACCAAATTTAAAACTTGGTTAGAATTACAAGGTGTCAAAATAGGATTGAACAGTTTCTTAAAACTCAAACTCTAAAAAATATTTGTGAGAATTGTGCTAAAAATATTAAATGTATTGATGTACAGAAGCATGCTGCTTCTGTACATCAATTTGACTAAATCAACTACGTATAAGATGTATGTCTTGGTTTATGAATATATTTTATATAATATTGACAAGAGGATGTTGTATGACTCATGATTGTTCCTTAGTGCTCATATTAGGTAGTCGATTTAGTGACCAATATTTTTTCATGTAAAATAACTGAAAACGGACGAAGTCCATATTTCGCAGATTACCACAGTTCTCTTATTCGTCAAATCGATCCTGAGACGCGTATCGCCGTATCACGGCTCGTCAGTCAGGCTAGGATTGACAAACAAGAGAACATAATTTACTGGTACTTATCCCAGAAGTTACGGAACACGATGGTAGGATACAGCCAATTGTATTAAGTACGCATACCTATTACTGCTACTATAGCTGACACAGCAACTTTTAAGCCCACAGAGTGGTTGACACCGTCAACGCTTAAAAGCAGGTAGCGCTTCTTCCTCCACAGGCACATAAATGTAAAATAACTGAAAACGGACAAAGTTCATATTTCAACAGTTTACCACTGTCGCATCTCAGGATGGATTTGACGAATAAGAGAACAGTGGTAAACTGCTGAAATATGGACTTCGTCCGTTTTCAGTTATTTTACATTTATATGCTAGAGGAGGATCCCTCAATGTATCTTGCCATAATATTTTTTCAGTTATAAAGCTTAACTTGTTACCATAAAATATCTAAAAATTATTTTAGTTCCCGGCAAAGAAATATATAAAAAGTAAAATATATTTTTTTTATTAAAATACAAGTTGTAATTTTCAATCAGAAAATATTCGGATTACTGATTAAAAGGTTAATCCATTGCTATGAAGTATAGTATATCTTTAAATATTCAGAGCTCAACAAGAATATAAATCAAAAAGATAAAATATAAACGCTATTTATTAATAATCTTAAACATATAATAATAAAAATCAAAATTAATAAATGGCGACAATTGACACTATTTATCTAAGTATAATCTATTTTTTTATTGTGAAATTATCGAAATTAAATCCTTCAATAAATCCCTATTAATGAATTAGGTAACAATATTAAATGTTTTGCTTAATACAGATAATAGCTATTTCTAGATTATTATCGAAACCTGATACAGATGGCAAAACTAATCCAAAGATTTATTATAAAATTATAACACGTATCACATAGTCACTGTCGAATTATAGTGCCAATATTTTAATAATACTATGATTTCTGTTAACTGCTTAAATGCCAATACGAACTATCTTTGTTTATGCACATTATCTATACTAATTTTTTTTAATTAAAACTTTAGCTATAACTATATTAAATGAGGATTTTGTTTTGCTTATTATTTAATATTTGTAATAGTTATTTATATAGGAATATACTATGCGGAAGCATAAGTATTTAATCGATCCTACGTCGAACTAATTTCAAGGGGTGCATTTGCTTTTTGACTTGGTGTTAATTGTAAGATAGATTTATTGTAATTTGAATATTCGACTACCGATAACTTTAAAAACTGCTTAGCCTCTTATAAAAGCCGTTTCGTTAAATCGATGTTCATACTGATTACAAGTATGATTGATTTTTGCCACCTAATTCAAATCATTACTTAAAAAAAATTAAGAGTTTAATATTAGCATGGGGACGAGGCTCTGCTCTCATTATTTCAGTACCAAACCAACTTTTATCTATCGTGGTCCAGAACCTTGTAAGATTACTTAACTATATTTGAAGAAGGTCATGCAAATTTAATCAGTCGTCGAGTAATAAACAGACATTCTTACATAAAAACTTAGAAATACACATACTACGTGCAAGCCGTATTCTACAACTAGGAGTAAGATAAAAAGTTTACATATACATATCCCGAAATATGCTTTTAAAGGAACTAACGCTGACCAGAAGGTAAACAACCAACGAGTTTGTCTGTAATGCTGTTGCTACAAAACTGTTTCAGATAAGAATACAAAGTGTGACGTGTTGCATTAGAATATCCCGCATATTAAATAAAAATATTGCTTCAAGACACGTTTAGAGTAAATATTACCAAAACTTTTTTTATTTCTAGACGAACTTTACTAGTGTCGGTAGAGAAAAAGAAATATTTTCAAAA
The DNA here is from genome assembly GCA_019049505.1 of Pachyrhynchus sulphureomaculatus. Lineage (NCBI taxonomy): Eukaryota > Metazoa > Arthropoda > Insecta > Coleoptera > Curculionidae > Pachyrhynchus > Pachyrhynchus sulphureomaculatus. Next base: position 119,324,483 of record CM032446.1, on the reverse strand, counting down.
CACCCCATAAATGCAAAAAATGGGCCTAGTTATCTTTTGTTAAGCCAACATTAAAGAAAATTGCCTTAAATAATAGCTAAAATAAATAAACAAAATTAATCTTATTTGTTAATTATGATTAGGATTTTTTTTTTCATTTATTTTTCCTAATAAAGCCAGCTTGTTAAGTTGTACTTTATTTAATAGAACCAGCTTTTTAAATTTTTACTTAACCAATTTTCTAGCTTTATAAAGCTATTTTTTAAAAAACAATCTATTGTTAATAATAATAAATTTATCTAGCTTGGTTTCTCCTGCTTGGAGAAAGAGTAAGGCGATACGGCCCGCGAATATCAAGATGTCACGACGTGCCCAAATCGTTCGGATATCCCATGTAAAACCGGAAAAGTCGTTGTTAACAGGAATAATGAAGTATATGACCTGATAAACCGTTTCGATGGAAAAGGTAGAAAAGCTGCAGGACGGATGACCTTAGACCCCCTGGCAATGAACAAGGACGCTTCGAGTGGACTAACAGATTTAGAGATGATTTGTATGACTACTACCAAGAGTTATGGTAACACCTCGAGAACAACCTAAAGCAGTGGCCTAGCAATAAATCAAAAAAAAAAACATTAAATCCAGATACTCCTACCATAAGATAGTTCGTAACCTACACTAAACATAACAGCAGAATGAAGTTTATCAAGCCACAACTAAGCAAGGTTTCAAATGCCATTAAAGGCATAAAGAACATAGCCGCCCCAGGACCACACCATCAACAGTTTTTGGTGGAAAAAGTTCTCTATATATTATAGTTGGTTAAATAGGGAATGATAGTTATTCCAAAAAAGGGTAACTCGACTAATCTAAAAAACTATAGATCGATCAAGTGCTTAAACTCTTGTTACAAAATATTCACTCGTACTTTCTACATTAGATTAGTCAGCACGAAGAAACCGGTTCTCCAAGACATCAGGAAGCAACTTGTAGAAAAAAAGAATTCAAAAGCTGCAAGTTGAATCTTCTATATGTAATACCAAAGTTTGTCCAAGGGATGGATTAACTATTGAAACGCGTTCGACACAATATCTCACAAACTAATCCTTCACCTAATAGGAAGAACTAAAAGCGACGCCTCCTTTGATTAATGTCTAATATTGCTCTAAAAAACTAAATTTACCATAGCATTAGGTACTCCAAAAGCTGGAAACTGCGTCGATAATATTCAAAAAAGGAGTCTTTCAAGGGGACTTTTATTGTTTTCGCTGGTTCTACTTTTAGTTGCTCAACGCCAGATCCATAGGTATAACCGTGGTCCACCAGGAAATCGTAGGCATATGATCAATCATCTATTTTACATGGATGACTTTAAACTTTATGCTGCTTCAGAATCAATTATTTAAAGTAGTTGAAAAAAATATGCGCGATATTGGTTCGTAATTTGCAATGGATGAACGTGCTGTTGTCAGGCTCGACAGAGGACGTCACAAAATTGCTGCTACCAATTTGTTGACTGTACCCGGTATTTCTCTATTCCTTTGAAGAGTGAAGTGGACGAAGAAAGAGTTGCAAGATCTGGGTGCTACTACTGGATATAATGCAGATGAATCGAAGTCTCTATCCTCGATCCTCTGTTTCTCGAATATACCTCTCACATCATCACGGCGAAAGAAGATTTTGGAGCTTAAAGTGTCATTGGAGTTTTAGAAGGAATTAGACACATTCTCAGTAAATCTGAAGACGATACCAGCTTGTTGTGTATCGGCTGATTCATTTACAATGAAGATATAGAGGGCAGTTATACTGGGTTCTTTTAGATTGCTCAGGCAGAGAAATTTAGTAGATGATCACTAAGCGAACAGCCGTGAGGAGTGATCATTATTACCTAACTATGCAGCGGGGAACCTTGTGTGTATTTGATTTTTTTTATCGAATTTTTCTTTCGCTTTCATAAAATAAAAATATCTTCTCTTCTAATAATTTAATTAAAAATACAATAAAAAAAGTCAACTAGAAGGAATGCTTTAACTGGCATTAATTACAGCCTTTCACATAGAATTTATGAGGCAAGTACTAGGCCATTAGAAAAATATCCAAAATCTTTTTAAATATAAGCGAGTATAATATAATGTCCAATAATAATCATCATGAAAACTTTTTATAACTAAATAAATAGGACAAGCAAGAAGAGATCCTTAGTAAGTTTCGCCCTTGCATAAAAAATACGGGATGTCTAAGAATAGCGAACAATCATCAAACTTAGGGTACCTTATTTCGATCTATTTTGTCAGTTAGTTTAAATGTAGATAACAACGCTTAACATCTCGCTAGCACGATCACGATAGCAGTAAAGATTTAAGAACTGTATCCTAGAAGAAAATAATAGACAATAAGGCCCAGCAGCGTCTGATGTGAAACTCATTATTCCAAGAGCAAAACTCATGGTCTGGAAAATGAGATTTTGGACTGCGAGTATGTTGTTCATTATTCTTGGACCTTCCATATTTTTAATGCAAGGGCAAAACTTACTGACGGTCTGCGCTCAATAAGCCACTATATATCTCTCTCTATGTAGTATATTAAAAGTAGTTAAAGATATACTGCAAGCGGCGTGTAGGTACTGTAAGGAAGGAGGAAAAATGTTGAAGGGTCAGTAAAAAATATTCTTCAGAATTGCTCCTCTTCTCTCCTCCCGCCAAGAATTCCTTTTAAGAAATTATAGTCAAATTGCATATCAAGCAAAATGAATTAAATCGTCTTCCTGAGCTAATAAAGTCATCGTAAATTTGTTGATGATGCAGAAAAAATAGAAATCTGTGATATTATGTTTCTTGATATCATATACTATATTTTAGGAAAATAAGCGTTTAAATAATTGTTTTATACCTAGATGTTGTTCAAATAATTTTACATTGTTACGTATATTTACGATTACTAAAGTTGTGCATATCTGTGCAGTATACTATTTTTTCCACAAATACTGGGAGTTTTTAAAGTTCATTATTTAAATATGGTTAGAAGCAGTATACGCCACTTATACATATTTAGCCACATCTTTAAGTTTATAGGAAATCTGTTACCTAAATTATGAAGCTTCTATATTCATGTTCGCAATAATTAAAAAGTAAAAAAAAATGTCTTACTCTGAAGTTGCCCATAATTTCTAAAACAGCCTTGCCATTATAGTATTTCGGTATTTTTTTCAGTCATGGGGTCCGTCGATAGTATGATGAAATTACACTTATAAGGTTTGCCTCGATTACGAACTGCTACTACCTACTATTAGAGTCTTTAGAGTTACTGAGTTAGTCGGAATTTCATATTTTGCAATAAACTAACAGCAATAAAAAATATGTAGAAAAACCTTCTATTGAATTTTTTAAAAATGGATATTTTATGTTCACACAAAATTGAAATGCAATGCACGGTATTTTCCCTCAAGCACATTAGAGAAGTTAATGACAGTAATTAAAATAATTTATACGGAGCTCATTCGGCTCGAACATACGCAAATTGAAGGGGCAGTGCGGGATTTAGCCCTCGTTCACCGACTCAACCCATGCGGTTACGAGGATTTTCTACGGCTAATTTATACCCAGTTGAACGCCACATGTGTGTTATTTGCTTCGACGATATGTCACATGCTAGCTAAGTTTTATTGCGGGGTCACAATGTTTGTTTTATAAATTTGTAGCCTCCTGCCGTTCCTATTTAACGCCTAAACGGTTTCTTTCAATTGGGGGTGATAAATGCTCTGCCCTTTTGAAAGATTAGGTGATGTTTACCCGTTGATGTCGGACAGGTCTTTGTTTTATGACTTTGAAAAAACAAACAAAATAATATCCACCAGAATTTATATTTTTTATGGCATATGGATTTTGAAAACATTTTGCTTTATGAACAATTCATTATATTGTATCTATAGATATATTTAAATGTTGTTTTTAAAAGGTTTCTCGAACAGTAAGGAATATTTTATAAATAATCTGCAAAGAGCGATGCCTAACTTTTATGAAATTTCAAGCAATATCCTTAATCGAGCAATGAAAACAAGCCTTGATTATCTTGTCAACAATCTCCATACATATTTATGTATCTGTACAAAATCGGTACTATTGTATATACGAGTAGTATGGCAAATTAGGACTAAATAATTTATGAAATTCTCTTACATATTACATGTATAATGCGGTGCAAATCTGAAAACAATTTGTGGATAACAAGTAAACAAGTATATAAGATCAGTGCATATCTGTCTTAAAGTTTAAGTTCTTTGGATCATTTGTTTCTTTCATTGTAATTTGTTGGTGACGTAGTTTTAAAGAAATGCTAAATTGATTTGATCATTTGTACTTGACCAAAATACAGTTATATATATTTTGCTGACCTTTTAAACATACATTGAGATCCAACAATACCCAATTCTGTTTAAAACCAATTTGGGGCCGAGTTCTTCCGACATTTTAATTAAAACTCGTTCACGCCGTTTCGATTTGACTGTTGGCAATTGGCGTAACCGTAAACTCGGGCGGATGATCGTAAATCAGTTTAATGAAATTTAAAAAATACAGATCCAACACATAATAAGGATAAAAAAACCTCGTTTAATATACGAAGGTATTCAATAGAATCTAAAAAAAAATTAAAGTTAGATGCACTATATGGACAGAAGTTCGAAAAAATGCGATTTACAGAACGAGTAGCCAAAGTTTGTGAGTCCTGCTTCAAAACTACCAATTTTCAGAGAGAAAACATACAAAATTTGTTTTGCGTTAACATAAGTTAATGTAATTATAAAAATATGGACAAATAAAATTCACAGCCTAATACTGCTTAATGAAACCGTACAGAAAATTATTCCACTGATTCTGTTAACATAAAACTATAAATTATTGTGTACAATAAAAAATTGTATAAATTAATAAGCTATGTAATATTTAATTGAAGATGCCGTTTTAGTTAAAACGGCAACTCATTTTGGATAAAATTTAAATAGAACCTTTCCAAACGCACATGCGAAAATTCGCTTTATGAAAGCAAGGAAAATTGAATAGGGGAGATATTTCTCAAACCCTTAGATTGAGATAACTGATTAATTATAAAAATTTCGAAAAATAGGTCTCAAAAATAAAATTATTGGACAGGTTAAACATTGAAGATTATTCATTTTTCCACTTAGGGTAAAACTATAGAACATCACAATTATTAACTTCTATATAACAAAAATTTTAGCCCTTGGTAAGTCTTTGTTCTTATTTTTTACTAGATATTCATACTGTTATTAAAGAAAACCAATTTTTCGTACTCATTCCTGAAAACTTATTGTTGCATATATATATTGTGTTCGAATGCATCCTAAATTCCAATCAAAAGTTTTTTAAAACTAATTTATGCATTTCAGCTTAAAATAGTTGTACTATAACATATGAAAAAATCATTTAGCTCAGTTCAATATGTTAAGAAATATGAATTTTTAATGCGAGGTTTAAATGGTATACTGTAGTGAAACGGCAGGACTACTCTTAAAACAAATTCAAATATATTCAAATGACATTTTCTTAAGAATATTATTAAAAAAATAAACTCTTGTCTTCGAAAGTATATTCTGCACTGGTAAACGACATCGTATTTACAAAAATTCTCTAACAAAACATCTCTGTCACAATGTATCAGTACTGATGCAGAAAATATATTATAGGTGTCCGTATCCGACTGTTATACTGGGGTAATTTGCTAAACTTCTTTGTGTTACAAGAATTTGAAAAGTGAATTATACTTCTGAGAAGTAGACGTAATAACAAAGGTGTTCATATGAAATAAATTATTATATATTGTATAGGTATAAATGAACAAATGAACGTAAATAACGCTAAAAATATTTTAAAAATTATGTAATATATATGCATAATTTAAGACGATACAATCTATTATAACGGAATATTAAAATTTATAGGTCCAAAGTTTTCAAACGTCGAAAGAATATTTATTAAACTATTTTAAAAAATTTATACTACGATGCGTTTGTGTATCAAGTTAATTAGTTTGTTAAAATACATGGAAAAAAGTAATACTATTAGTATATTATGCAACCCTTGTCAATTTTCACCCTATAATATGAAATAAAAAATAAAGTATTTAAAGTAGAGTTAAGATCTTTAAATAAACTAATAATATCTAAAATAAACAACAAACTCCTAAACATTTTAAAAAATAATTGTTTAAATTATCTATGCCAAGATTTTTCATACATGAAAATGATTTCTTATGTAACGTAAACCACATTATAGTCAACAGAAATTGAAACTTGAATGTCTCGGAAGAGGAAAAATGCATTAATTTTGCGCTAAATATTTATGAGTAATTGGCAAAAACGTAAATTTACGTTTATAAAATAACACGTAGGCTGAAAAGTTTTTGGTCTAGCTACTTAAAACACATTTTTTGTGCAAAATTCGACTTTATTCATCAATATAGCCTCCATTAAGAGTGTTACAATCAGTACAATGATTGCTAACATTTTTATACCTTTCTTGTAGAAGAATTTGTCTTTGCCTTCAAAACAGGCCTCAGGTTCGGCGATAACTTTTTCATTGGAGCCAAATCCCTTTCCCGCGAGCATTTTTTTGAGGTCTGTGAATAGACAATAGCCACTGGGGGCCAAATCTGGAGAATACGGTGGATGAGGAAGCAATTCGAACTTCAATTCATGCAATTTTGCCATCGTAACCATTGACTTGTGACAAGGTGCGTTGTCTTGATGAAAAAGCACTTTTTGTCTTATTCATTTGGGGCCGTTTCTTTGCGATTTCTGCCTTCAAACGTACCAATTACTTTATATAATATTCGCTATTGATGGTTTTCCCTTCAGAGGCCAAAACCTTCCCAGCCGACTGTTGTGTCTGTGGTCGCTTCGGGCGGCTTTTTACCGGCTGATGTCCACTCAGCTGACTGCCGATTTGATTCTGGTGTGTAGTGGTGGATCCATGTTTCATCCATTGTCACATATCGCGTGAAAAAATCCTTTTTATTGCGCTTAAACAAGTTCAAACAGCGTTCCGAATCATCAACACGTTGTTGATTTTTTATTATTATCCATTTTTCTTTACTTGTTTAAAACTGCTGATCACAATAACCACAAAAATCAATATATCTATATACAAGCATATCAGTAGAGCCAACAGTAAATTACTTTAGAGCGTTGCCGCTTGGAGACAACGGAATTTTAAGATTTTTGATTATCATTTTTTATTTATTACCTGTTTTTTTAACTATTAAAGTAATTATTTTTTATCCTTTTATTTTTTTTATATTATTTGCTCTAATAACTTTTTAAAAATTATAAAATACAATTAATTTTTATTTTCCATTTTTTTTATCTGTAAGTCTGTACAAAACATCCAAAAGTTAATCCATTCATGTTAAATTATTTAATTCAATAATGAATTTATTATCATAATAATAACCAGTCTTATAAAAAATTTTAATTATTTAATACAAAGCATTTCTAAATGACAACATTCAAAACTCTTGGTTGGGACTATCCCACCTCTACCTCCTTAAGTAAATAGTTTTTTTTGTATATAAAATTTGAAATATCCTGATAAAATATCTATCTATATATATTGAAGGAACTAAAATAACTTAATCTTACCGACAAACAAAATATTTTCCGTATTTTTCAAAAACATAAGCTATGGTTATACCGGAAAACATCAAAATAATCCACAAAATTGTTTGAAAGTGAAATTGCATGAAATAGCTGACACCCTAAAGATATCAAGAACGTGTTGGTCATATTTTGCACGAACATTTGGAGATGAGAAAGCTCTGTTCGAAAGGGGTCCGCGTTTGGACCAAAAACAACAACGTGTTGATGATTCTGAGCGTTGTTTGAACTTGTTTAAGCGCAATAAAAAGGATTTTTTCACGCGATATATGACAATGGATAAAACATGGATCCACCACTACACACCAGAATCAAATTGGCAGTCAGCTGAGTGGACATCAGCCGGTAAAAGCCACCCGAGGCGACCACAGACACAACAGTCGGCTGGGAAGGTTTTGGCCTCTGTTTTTTGGGATGCGCATGGAACAATTTTCTTCGATTATGCTGAGAAGAGAAAACCATCAATAGCGAATATTATATAAAGTAATTGGTGCGTTTGAAGGCAGAAATCGCAAAGAAACGGCCCCAAATGAATAAGACAAAAATTGTTCTTTCATCAAGACAACGCATCTTGTCACAAGTCAATGGTTACGATGGCAAAATTGCATGAATTGAAGTTCGAATTGCTTCCTCATCCACCGTATTCTCCAGATTTGGCCCCCAGTGGCTATTATCTATTCGCAGACCTGAAAAAAAATGTTCGCGGGAAAGGGATTTGGCTCCAATGAAAAAGTTATCGCCGAACCTGAGGCCTATTTTGAAGGCAAAGACAAATTGTTCTACAAGAAAGGTATAAAAATGTTAGAAAATCATTATACTGATTGCCACACCTTAATGGTGGCTATATTGATGAATAAAGTCGAATTTTGCATAAAAAATGTGTTTTAAGTAGCTAGACCAAAAACTTTTCAGCCTACGTGTTATTTTATAAACGTAAATTTACCTTAATAAATATTCTTTCGACGTTTGAAAATTTTGGACCTATAAATTTTAATATTCCGTTATAACAGATTGTATCGTCTTAAATTATGCATATAACATATATTACATAATTTTTAAAATATTTTTAGCGTTATTTACGTTCATTTGTTCATTTATACCTATACAATATATAATAATTTATTTCATATGAACACCTTTGTTATTACGTCTACTTCTCAGAGGTATAATTCACTTTTCAAATTCTTGTAACACAAAGAAGTTTAGCAAATTACCCCAGTATAATAGTCGGATACGGACAATTTTGGCTGTAAATCAGGCCAAAACGATGAGTAGAATGTTTTAAAACTCTCCCGTGATTCGGTCGATTGCTTTCTGATATATGGCTATATGGGAGCAGGCTCAATGCGTATAAATTGCCAACATTAGGGGCGCTCAATCGGGCTCAGAAAACGATTCTAGACGAATCAGAAACATATATTAAATTATTATCAATACCTCGTGTACTTTCCTTAGGTTCGTATCTCTTTTCAGTGCTATATTTATACTAAAAATTTAACCTTGTAGCTTTGATTTAAAAATAACTTTAATAATAAAACTATATTATTATTTAACTAAATTTATTAAGATGGTATTAAAAGGTATGATTAAAGCAAATACATTCATTCTGTATTATCGTGTTACCTCTAGATGAAACGTTTCCAGTGTCGAGATAAGACAAAATGAGTTAAAGTGTGTTGGAACGAGATATAAATTTTGTCCCCGGATACTTTCTTTATATTTCATCATTTTCACTATCATCAAAATTTAAATCCAAAATATTAGAATGTATCTCTTTATCACTAAATAACCGGTCAAGTGCAAATTGGACTTGCGCAATTAGGGTTCCGTACGTTGATTGCTTTTAAAATAAAAATTTTCGTTACGGAAGTATAAAATGATCAATGATTTCACAAAACACATACCAAATGAGTTTTCAACAAAGTTTTTTTCCGTTCTTTAGTGAAAACTGATGACCTTGAATTTTTTTATATATACCAGATAAATTATTAAAGGTAATGCACTCGTGATAATTTTCTTTTAATCTACACCCTGTAGAGAATATTCCAGAATTTTTTTTCAAAATTTTTCGATCAGTACTTTTCGAGATAAGGTGGGGGGACAGAGATTTTTCGCACTTTTTTAAAAATAATACAAAAAAAAATTGTGCACAAGCATTACATTATATATATTTTTGAACTCGTCTTTTTACAAGCTTTCATTTGACACCCCACTCGATGACTTGGTAAAAAAAAATTTCGCTTCCGATTTCACCCCCCTAAAACTAACCCCTTAAGTCAAAATTTAACTTTCAAAGCTACACGGCTCTGATTAGGCCATCAATTCCTATATTAGTGCCAAATTTCAACTTTCTATGGCAAATAGTTTCGGAGAAATTCGGGTGTGACAAACACTCAGACAGACGGACACCAAAGTGATCTTATAAGTGTTCCGTACGGAACACTAAAAAGGGTGACCCGACCAATTTAAAAAAAACTATAGACCTATCAGGTTCTTAAACTCTTGTTACAAAATATTCACTCGTTCTTGCTACATTAGATTAGGTAGCACGATGGAACCGGTTCTTTAAGACATCAGGAAACAACTTGTGGAAAAAAAGAATTCAAAAGCTACAAGTCGAATCTTCTATGTGTAATACCAAAGAAGTTTGCCCACGGCATGGAGTGACTACTGGAAAACGTTCGACACAATATCTCACAAACTAATCCTTCGCCTAATAGAAAGAACTAAGAGTGATGTATTTCTTGATTAACGTCTAATATTGCTCTAGGAAACTAAATTTATTTTCAGTAATAAATATTTAAATACTTTAGGTCTACGGTATTACGTAAAGAAACAACTTTTATTTTAAATTAAATTTTATGACACATTCTTTTTTACTTTCATATTGAAAATTAAAACGTTAATTCACCTGCAGACTATAGGATTTAAGAACGAAAGATGAAAAAATGTATTTTTTAAAAGAAGAAAATTAAATTTTATACAGATCAAAGGGTTGTCGATCATTCTTCGTTTTTTTTTAAAAAAAATTAAATACATTATTACAAAATTTCCTTTGCCAGGTTTGTCCACAATTTTTTTTACTGGAATGGAAGTGCAAGTCACGTGAAATTCACAACATTGTCAATTAACTACATGATCTTTTTTGCAAATTAAGAGATTTTTTGCTACTTAAAAGGATATTATTTTTTTAACGATTACTTTTAAAATCAGGCCCCTTAATATGTTGTTCACAAAAGATTGATACAAAATATAATAGGCTCTTCTTCTAGGGAAGGAAATGAGCAACCGACACTCGAGTTGAAACTGAAATAGTGTAAAATACATTTGCGAAAAGAAAATTTGTATATATGAAACATTTCATTGGTTATATCGTAAATTTCTTAATTTTGGATATATTATAAAAAATTAAATTAATATGAAATAGCTCACAATTTTAGAGTTAGATTAAGTCCATTTTTTTAAACACTTAGATTGCAATTCCAAGGTCATATACTATTTACCATAAGGTCACTCAAGTTAAATATTTTTAGTATGTATAGTAATTCTTTTAATACTTTTTAAAAAAAAATCTAGGGGAGAATATTTATACAGGATCATAGTCAGTTCCTAGAATATTACAGGAAAGACTAACAAATTTATATATCAAACATTAACAAATACTTAAATTTATTTAAACGAAATATTTTTCTTACTATTTTTCGTGAGGATAAGTATATGGTATACACTTCCGCTTCGGAGGTTGGAGAACTGTATAAGGCGATCTCAATCTAAGGTCTGATCTTTGAGCATACCATTTAAGTTATTTTACGATCAAAGTTAATAAACAAGGTTAAATAAAATAGTTGACTGTTATTTAAGTGAATTTCCGTTATTAATATTTTCTTCTATACAGAGTGTCTCAAAAAATACATAGCGTACAGTTTGCATTTATAACTCAAAGATAAGCTTATAGTCTAGTCGTCTTTCCACAATAACTTTCCCCGAAGGCCTTATCAGAAATTATATAATAAGAAGAACATATTTTTATGACTAAATAAGCTTGACAATCTTTAAATTTAGAGATAATTGTTCCTTGGTATGTGACGTTACTCTCCAGAAGATTTTACTTAAGCAGGCATAGACCCTTGCAGACGCTAGCCTTACCACTAAAAGTATATCTATTCAAATATAATTAAATGACTCTCATTTTTAGTATCTATAACTTCTTTTTGCATACCGTAAATATTACTCGTAATATTTTTAATTTATACCATTTAATAATGGATACATTGGGCCTATTTAACAAATGATTAAACTACAAGTGAAATTTATTAATAAAACAAGCAAGTGTACCAGTCGCAAAAACATTTCACGACTGGAGTAAAATCCTCTTTATTATCCCTCTTATTTCGTTCTTTATGCGCGTTAGTTCTTCTGTGAGGGTTAAATTAGGGTGTCGTTAAATGTATTACGATATTAAATTATCATGACAATGGCACAATCAGGGGTCCTGGTGATAAATACACTGCAAACATACGGCCCTTTTGGCCACAGGTTTTATACGCGCAATATGCTGATAAATTAGAAAAGGCGAGGACTATGAATAATTATATAAACACAGGACGATATCATCATGGTCCTACTTGAGACATTTGTATAATTTACTTTTCGTTGTGACAAGGATTTTTGCATAAATTAAAAATAATAAAAAAAGTTTATTGCTTGGAGCTAATTTAGAATTTAATCTAGGCTTTATAAGTCTTATAATAGTTTAATAAATGGATGACTTTTTAAGTCAAATGTAGAGAAACTCAACACTTTTTTTTATCAACTTGAACATATTGCAATGTGCAAAAGGAGATGGGTAGACGGCGTATTAGTCAGCTCAACTTTCGACCTGCGTGTCATTTTTTTTACATCATTAAACATATTGCTATATCTTTTCTATAAAATCAGTTCACCCCATTTCATGCCAACAGAGACGGCGCATATACTACGTGGGACACCATATTTTACTAGAATAGAGAATTCATCAAAAGATTTTCTTATTAAAATAGCCAAGTTTGAAGTTCTTATGCTTTTTAGGGATGTTTAATTCCCGTTGAGTAGCGGTCATTTCTGTGGCAGGGATATATCAGTTCATTAGCCCATACAAGTTGAATAAGAAATTTTCTACGCCCGCGGAGAAACTGTTCAATGTAAAGATACAGGATATACTTGACTCCCACCGTCTTTATTATATCTGATTAAAAATATGAGGGAACATTTTATGTTCTTTTATGCATATATCTACAATGTTCTGATTGTTGCCTATGTTCCATAGGTACATTCCTGCATTCCTGTTTGTCAGTTTGAAAAAATCTTTCCATATTAATTTTTAAAATATTGTCTTTATTATTAAACCAATTTCAATCAATTGTAGTGAAAAATCTCGCCAGATGTATTCGAGAGAGAAATGTGAGGAAAGTTGAATTATTCGTTTTCAAGTTATTACCGAACACATACATATACATACATACATACGCAGACGTTGAGTTTTATATGTGGAAATATTAATATTGACATAATAGTTTAATGTAAGTTGCCGATCTACTTTATAATTGTCTGCATATTATTACAGGACTCACTTTCAAAGAATAGACAACTCGATCAACACGGTGTTCAATCTTAGTTATGACAGGCCGTTAATGGATAGTTATCCAATAACGGAAATCAATAAATTATTGATTCCCATTCCAAAATATATAGCACTATGTAGCTGCTTGACTTCCACCTTTTCGTGTTATTATTATATTCTCGAAAAGTAAGTAGAACCACTATACAGTGATATGTTCATAGGGTATGTAACTCGATTGCTATAATAAAAGCAAACAAATGATGATTGCACAACAAGTAAACAGTCATTTCGTCATTCATAGATTAATGTGCAGAGATGGAAAAACGTATCTCAAAAGTTATGTGTGCGATTCGTTGCGTCGAAGTGCATTAATGTCTCAAAATCTCAAAAAACTATGATTTCTCACCACATCAAAGCTGTAAAAACTTTTGTTCCATGAAAATGAGATGTACCTATATATATTACTACTTGCCTTTCATTAATAGAGAAAATAGCAGTTTTAAATTAAAAACGAAACATGTATCCTGTATCAGTTCAAAGTTAGTTTAGAATATATTCTTTTAACAACCCTTAACTAATCCGTTTATTGGATGTTTCATCACGATATAGCAGCCCATAAACGACATTAAGTTCATTTCTATAATTGCGTCAGGAATCCCCAAATATCCGACGAACTCAAATTGTCCGTAAAACTATTTGCTAATTGACTGTCATTTTACGATATGAGCTTAGCTTTTATGGTTATTCTTTTCATGCTTTAGTGTGTCTTAATATTAATATCTAACTTACCTACTAAGCTTAGAATTCGGTAATAATTTATGTATGTTACTGCAAAAATACCATAATAATTTTGTATTACATTGTTAGAAAATCAGTAAAGTGATTTAACCAGTACTTCTCATTCTAATTAGTATCGTAATTCAAGCATTAAAACTTGATATTTTAAATTATAGGTACTTCATATTATATATATTCAAAAGAAAATATCGGTAAAGTGATATATCCAGCACTTCTCCCGCAAACACATTTCTGAAATAAATACTTAATTAGAATTTTTCACTAAATAATAAATTAATCCAAGCATTACAACTAATATTTTAAAGGGTGGGTACTTTATAGCGAAATATTATTTAAAAAGAAGAATTGAGTAGAGATATATTTACAACTGAAAATCCGACATTTTCCTCTATATACTGGTTTTGTTGAAATTGAAAATAATAAAAAAATAAAAATAATTTTTAGATTCCTCAACTCCAAGAACCTTGAAAATAAATTATAACATGATTTTTTCCAGATACTGACAGGTGTGTTCTCTTTATGAACAAGAAATGTGTTTACATTAAACGAATAAAGCTTATTTGTTGACCATACTGATAAAAAATTAAGAAGTAAGTTAAGTAGTAATATGTAAATAGATGTAAAATTTAAAACATGGACGGTCAAAAAGTTTAAGTTAACTAATATTAAAAGCTGCCCAGTCGTTAACGATATTTCCTAATTATTACCATTTAGGACGTAAACTGAACCGATTTTAATAAATGAGGTCTTATAATTTATGGATTGCCCTCAATGATAATTTCTTTAAAATTTGCTTAGTTATCCCTTTTCGAAGAATTCTTTGAACTATGTTGGTAATGTGGAATCTTTGGTACAAAGACACTACTCAATATATATCACCACTACGCGCGATGATTGGTTGAGTCAATCATAATGATTGACTGATGAAGCTAACATGGTTAGCGAAAGGCGCTATTTTACTTTATTTTACTCTGAACACTTCAGATAGTATCAACCTGACAAACTTCGAGAAGAACAATTTTCAGATACCAATATTTTAAAAAACTAATAATTTTATGTATATTTCTTCTAATATCAAATATGACTCGAATTTTTTGATAACCCAAACTGCTCAGTTAGTTCCAATAAGAAAAATTTTTTAAGAAATACAAAATACTTTATTATTTATGAATTTCAATTAAATTGTGCAGATTTTCAGAAACCAAAAGCTCATAAGAAGACACAAAAAAGAAAACAATTTAAAAAAAATATTTAAATTAAATAATGCCGCCTTTTATAAATGATTTACACACTAAACTTCAAACTAACTGATACTATAGTATTAGCAGTCATATTATTGTCTTTTTGTTCTACTAAGAGAGTCAAAAAACCTTCGTTTTTTGCGCTTAAAATTTTATGAAAATAATGTGCATGGAATTAAATTATTTTAAAACAATTTAAAACAAAATCGAAATATTTATATCAGCTTAAAGGGCCTTTTGTTAATAATCATATTTTATCTAATTTATATGGTTAAAATGGCTTTTTGAAACTTTTGTGATTTTATGTCTTTTGTGATTTTGATGTCTCCAAACATTTACACTAATTTCTGACCCCAGAAAGAAAAAGTTATAACTGGAAGAAATATTGGTGAAGTACAACGTTCTTCTGTTGAAAATTGGTTCTAAAATAAACTGAATATCAAAAAAGAAATTTTTGTAATCAAATACTAAAATTTAATAATATATTTGTAGAGTAGTAGATATATAGAAATAAAAAAAATGTAAAGTATTTATTTTCCTAGTTTTACTGGAAATTCTAAAAAATTACCTATTATCATTCAATTAAATTCGGCCATTTCAAATGTTCACTTCTCAAAAATAAGAAACTAGAATTTTGGTCCATATCAGTTAAACAGTGTATTTTGAGAAAAAAATAACTCATATTTCGCTATCTCTGCTTCTCATTTTTTTTTATCGAAAAATATAATAGTAATAAATTATTCTTTAGTAATTTACAAAGAATGTTATCACTACTGGATAATAAGAGAAAAGCTATATATTTTTTATTAGCGCCTAATTTTTATTGAAGAAATATGCCCGGTAATATCATTATAACTCATTGATATATTCTAGGATAATAAGAAAATAATAAAAAAAAAAACTAAAACGAAAATGGATAGTTAAAAAAGTTAAGGAATTTATAAATGAATGAAGGAATAAATAAGATCAATTTTCTACTTCTATATTGTGCTATTTAAAATGTATTCATTTAGTTTTCCATTCCACTTGTTATAGGTTGCGGTCCAGGGGGTCATGCTTTGTTAGGAAAAACTAGAAGGCCTAGAACTGCCTTTACTTCACAACAACTACTAGAGCTAGAAAAACAATTTAGGCAAAATAAATATCTTTCAAGACCGAAGAGGTTTGAGGTAGCTACAAATCTAATGTTAACTGAAACACAGGTACGTTTAATTTTAAATTTTATCATAAATTCATTTAAAAATTATTACAGAATTGACTTTGTTTATACCTATAATAACAAGCTCATTCTAATTTTGTTACTCGAGAGTCTACTACTCTACATTATAAAATTGCTGCTAACGATGCTTCAAGGATGTTCAAGGATATGCTAGGGATTTGAAGCATTTATAAGTTCAAAATATTCGTTATGAATCAGTTATATTACGAGTATTTTTTAATTTTTTGGACCTAAACGATTACTTTATTTTGATTACTATTTTCTCGGAAGAGGTGTGTCTAAGAACGGTCGCTAGTTTGTTTGTGTGGTGATAAAAATATATAGTTTTATTATTATATAGTTATATTGACTTTTTCGAAATTAACTCTAAACTGTAACCATTTTTATTAGACTTTAAATGGCCTTATATTTAATTATAAAACGTAGGCATTACATAAAAAAAAAACTTTTTTAAACTATTAGTAACTTCCATTAGAATCATCACTGAATAATATTAGTCAGTAAAATACTGTACCGTAGACCCCAGAATGAAATATAAAAAAAAAGTTATAGCGAAGGACTTGCGGTTTGTATGTTTGGAGGGTTTTCTCAAGGTAAAGTGCAACTTCGGTAAAGTACCTTATACATTATATAAATTCCTGATAAGATTCTAGAAATATTTCAGATCAAGCATAGTTTAACCAGAGTTAAAGCATAATGATGAGGATATGAACGGTACCTCTTGAGATAAAATGGATAATATGTGCCTATCTCAGTTTTTATGATCTATCTAAATATACTAAGTTCCAATTTACAGTTGGTTAAAACCAGAAACGAAAAAATTAGTACGAGTATATTAAAGTAGATCATAGAAAATTTAATAATAATAAATAAGTTAGCTGTTGGATGGATCCTTTCGATGATATCAACTTGACAATTCGAGAAGTATAGGTACCGTACAAATTTTCAGATGCCAATATTTTAAAAACTAATAACTTTAAGGTAGATATATTACATCTGATATCAAATATGACTAGGGTTTTATGAACATCTAAAATTTACATAATTTAAAGATTGTTCCAAATTTATCTTTGCTTGAGAATATTACCAAAATCTAACATAGCTTTGGCTATAAAAAAATTTTAAAACCATAATACTATTACAATACTATTTTCTCTACTTCTGACAGTATCTGATAAAAAGTATAGGCCCAAAATAAACAGGCTTACGTTTTTTACTGATAGTTATAATATTATCTTTCTCGTTTTAACATACTAACTGACAAATTCATATACCATAATAAAATTTATGAATTTGATTTTTTGGATATTCTCAATTCCTACATGAAGAATACCAACTACAATATTATCATTTTTGGCTATCACGTATAGAATCTTCTTAGTCTTAGTTATATTATTTTTTGTTATTTTAGTTTCTATCATTCCTAGTTCTTCAGGATTCTCAGTTCTTATTAGAAATAAATGAAAATTAAAAATGAAATTTTGTGGTCAGAAAGTTATTTATACCGAGTTCCATAAGTTATATCTTAGATCACAAAATTATCTACAACATATGTTGCCATTATTAGCGTGCCAACATTTTTTTCTGGGCAGATTTAAAAATTCTTTTACTAGCCACCAACTTTAACATTATATAATTTATGCAAAGCTAACTCATATACAGGTCTTGTCAAAACATTAGTTGGCTGGTTCTAGGTCGGGTAGGCGATTGTGCCTGTTTGTGCAGTGCAGGCTCTTGGCTTATTGTGCTCTTCTCTCCTGGCTACATGAGTAGAGTCCCTTTAAGAAGATTTATTGAGTTGCTTCCAAGCTCTTCATTTGGTAATTTATCGCCACGATGTAGTTTCCGGACAGTTTGTATCTGTTCCGAGTTAAAACCAGACATTCATATAGGATGTGCATAGAGGTTTCTTTCTCTTCACCACATAGCCTGCGTGTCGTGTGACCATTGTGCAGTTGCATTTTCTGTAAATATTTCGACAGATGACAGTGGCCACTAGTTTGGTCTGAGCTCTTGTTAAACAAAGGACGTCAGTTTTCTTTGAGGGGCCACCAATCACATCTCTCGCTTGTCTTTGGCGAGATGTTGGGAACCAACCATCTAAATGTGATCATCTGTTAATTGTCCTTTTATCACCTATTTTGGTATATCAAACGCTGGTTTTGCACCCCTGTATGGTTTCGTGGCTCCGAATATTGCTAATTCGTCCGCTTTTTCATTGCATTTTGTCCCCGAATATCCTCAGAACAACAGTAGTTTAACCCTCAAATTCAAATTCAAAATATCTGTACTATTACACTTCTGGTGAAAGAAGATTTTCTGACGACTAACTTATACAAATACAGTCTACTCTGTACTTAACACCCATTTATAAAATGTGCCTTAGGGCTGGCGGATGATTTGCCTTGTAGTTAAACCTTGTGTAAGCATTGAATTCTTGCTTGGTCATCTCCGATTTTGTCTTTCATGACTTTTACGAATTTGTCTTTTTTGGATAGGTGTTTTTAGGAAATCATTATTTATTTTGGGTGTACTTTTTGAAATAAGGTGTACCGGGAAAAATTACAGCGCAAAAAATCCAGTTTGATGTAGTCAGGTACTTGGGTAACATATTCAAAGTTTAATTTTTGTTTCTTATGTTCTAATCTCGTTTTAGACTTCTTCTTGCATCCATCGCTCTTTCGCTCCCTCTCCCTCATTCCTACTCTTTTACATATATTTTATTTAATAGCCTTTATACAGGTTTACCTATTTATACTAGTTATATTATTTACATGTGTAATTTCTTTAGATTTTTTATTTATCACTTCCACTAACACTGTTTCTACACTGTTCAGTTTTTTGGTTTTATTTACAATTTTCAAATATATTATTTTTATTTATTTTGGGCTATATGTTTTGGTTGTTTTGTTTCTTTTCATACAGAAATTCGACGCGCTGCATTTGCAGGTGGATGTATAGAGTGCTATCAACGTTTGGCGTCGGATTCCTGCGCGTAAATTTTTTTATTTGGCCGTGTCCTAATTCGTCCATTTTGAATGTGTTGCGATGCTCTTATGGAACCTCAAAATAATTTGGTAGTCTGTGATAAAGAGGTTTGTGTTTAGGGTTATTTTCTTCTCGCGTTTGTGTTAAGTTTTGTCAATGGTGATATATGTGTTTTGTGTCTGTAAAATTTGTCTCCTGCTTCTTCGATGTATTGTCTTATTTCTCTTATGCTTGTTATGTTATATAGGTCGTCACTTCTTGTGTATCGTCTTGCGGATACAACACATCTAGTATTTTGTTCTGCATCCGTTGCAGTCTAGCCGTCTGTGTGTCTGTTATACTACACCAGACTGGTGTAGCATATGTTAACGTCGGTCTTATGATTTGTTTATATATTATTAATTTATTTCTTGGCCCCACATGTGAGCTCGGTGCAATTAGTGAAT
Organism: Pachyrhynchus sulphureomaculatus; assembly: GCA_019049505.1. Lineage (NCBI taxonomy): Eukaryota > Metazoa > Arthropoda > Insecta > Coleoptera > Curculionidae > Pachyrhynchus > Pachyrhynchus sulphureomaculatus. Next base: position 119,304,544 of record CM032446.1, on the reverse strand, counting down.
ATAAATCTTGCATGGCGACGTAAGCTTTCTGAAGTGCATGGCTTAGATGCCCATGGAATCTCAGGCGCGAGTCAGTTATAACCCCCAGATACCTCAGTTTGTTCCTGATTGATATATGGGTGTCATTTATCTTAATTTGCATGTTTATGTGGTTGTTGGTGAATTTTCTAGTTATTATGATGCCCTCACATTTGGCCTCATTTAGTTTAAATTTCCAGAGCTCCAGCCATAAAATGATTCTGTTTAGATGATTGCAAATATGCACCCTAGCTGCGTTCGCGTAGTACGAGTGTGCGTACATGAGCGCATCCTCTGCAAACAATTCCAGTTTGGTCGACGGATTGAGCCCTGTGGAACTCCTGTTTTTGTTTTTTTAGGTATGGACAATGAATTTACCACCTTTACCTTGAATTGTCGTCTTGTTATATATGAGTGTAGTAGTATATGGATGTAAAGTGGTAGGTTATGTATCGTCAGTAGTTTGTAAAGTAATCCGTTGATCCATACGGTGTCAAATGTTTTTTGGATGTCCAGTGTGATTGCAACTGTGTTCTGCTAACTGTTTATTTTGTTCAGTGCCTCTTGCAGCACTCTTGCAATCAACAGAACGGTGCTATGACCGCTCTAAGTTTAACTCTGTCGTTTCTGGAGGCTAGTTCTAACAGATTACGTTTACACTCCACCGTTAGCTTGGAGTTGGCCTCATAGGCACCTAAAGCCTTTAAACCAGCTTGACTCTCTGAGCATATTTTTTGATAGCGCTGGTCCTGTCTAATATTCTCGTGTATTGCCCCCAATTCTATATAGTTTTTAAAAATCACTCGACTTTGTCTTGTCAGATTGCATATCTAAGAGCTCGTCGTCGATTAGATCCATAACTCTTGTGTGCCCAAATTGTAGAGATTTTCATTCTCCATTTGTCTTCATTCCATAGGCGCTATTGATAGCCTCACTTTATATATATATAGGGGTATTATTCTTAGAATTACACCCCCCTGTAGTAAGGGTGCTCTTTATAACCCCGGTGGAACATATGGAAGCCAACCTCTGCATCCGATTTAGCTCCATGTTTATAGTTCCCTGTTCTACTGCTCCATATGTAATTATGGTTATAATTACCGTGACGTATATCCAAAACTATCTTTGGTTTAAGACCCCAAGTCTTCTCAAACAAGCTCCTGCATCTCATAAGGAATATTTTTACCTTATTGAGGTTTTTTTGTAATTAGTATGTCCCACGATAATTTATATTTGTACTCATTAACGGTTTTTCTCCGAAGACACACAACTACTAACTGAGTTAGATTCTTCTTTTTGTGAGCAGCAGTCTTTGCAGCGTTGACTTTAAGTCTACTCCCTCACACCATTGTTCAATCCTCTTCGCATCAGCTCTGCCACACTGGCCGTTTGCTTCCTTCGGATGAGTATGATGTATATGATCAGCATATCCCTGGGTATAAAACCGTTGTGAGTTTAACCGAGTCCGCAGCCTATCCATAAGTTTCAGAGAAGCGGCAATAGCACCCCTCCCTGTAGGCATCCTTGGGTCACCTTTGCTTCGAAGCTTCTATGCAGCTTGACTTTTACTTGCCGATATAAAAGCATATTGTTTATCCATGTGCTTGTGGTGTCGTCGATTCTATTTCTAAGGCTGTAATCATTGACACGCACCAAAGGCCTCCTGTATGTCAATGAAAGCGCTCAAAGTAACCTCCTTGTAATACAGCGATAACATTAAATCAATAAAAACCATTTTATACTATTGGAACACTCCTTGAATATAAGGGAAGGGAGGAAATTAAGTTTATAGGACTGCTAATATAAACAACTTTGAGACCCACAATTTTCATTTAGATTATTCAAGTCGCTTTAAAGAAACGAATGAATGGATCCATTAAAATATAAATATCTACAAGAACATCTTTAAAATGAAAAATAACCGGCCAAGTACAAGTCGGACTTGCGCAATTAGTGTTCCGTACGTTGATTGCTTTTAAAATAAACATTTTTGTTAGGGAGGTATAAAATGATCAATGGCTTCACAAAACACACCTCAAATGAGCTTTCAACACAGTTTGTTTCCGATCAGTTGGAAACTGATGACCTTGAATTTTATATATATATATATATATATATATATATATATATATATATATATATATATATATATATATATATATATATCAGATGAATTATTAAAGGTAATGCACTTGTGATAATCTTCGTTCCATCTACATGGAGAATTTTTTCAAAATTTTTTGCTTTTCGAAATAAGGGAGCAGTGATTTTTGGCAGTTTTTTAAAAATAATGCAAAGAAAAGTGTGTGCAAGTATTACATTATATATATATATATATATATATATATATATATATATATATATATATATATATATATGTTTGAACTCGTGTTTTTACAAGCTTTCATTTGACCTCGACGATGACCTGGTAAAAATTTTTTATTTCACTTCGATTTCACCCCCCTAAAACTAACCCTTTAAGGTAAAATGTAACTACACAGCTCTGGTGGGACCATCAATTCCTATATTAGTACTAAATTTCAACTTTTTATGTCAAATAGTTTCAGAGAAAATCGGGTATGACAGACGGACAGACAAACAAAGTGATCTTATAAGTGTTCCATACGGAACACTAAAATGATTCTTCTTTCTGATACTTGGTTTCATATATGAGGATTTAAATTATTACGCTACATGCTGATACTTTTATATTTCCTTATCCTTCGCAAATATTATTTTTCCAATAGAAATTAAGATAAGATAGGGTACAATAAGAAATGGAATTTTTAAAATCCAAATTAAGTATAATAATTCAATATCTCTTAATTTTGGCTGCAATTTATTTTGCTTGTAACTAGAAATTGTGAGAATTGCTAAAATTCAGATAGAGAAGACGTTTTAACAAAAACTTTTTCCCGAATTTTGAAAAAAATAACTTTAATATTCGTAGAATCTAAAATTAAAATAAATATTTAACTTTTACTTAGAGGTTATCTTTCTTTAAGCAGCGTTTCTTCGGCTCTCATTAAATGTTAACAGGCTGCATTTTGGCATACAGGTAGTTTTTTGATCGTAGAATACGATAAAAAAAGTTTTCTGCTCTAAAGTGTACGCTACGCCTACAAAATCGAAAAGTAAATGAAAAATTCGGTGTTTCGCAAATATCTCGAAAAATAAAAAAGATATCGAAAAACGAATAGCACCACGTGAAAGAACGAGAAATTTTACAAAAAAATAGTATATAGATTATATTTTTTTTTAGTTTTTACCGTAATTTAAAAAAAAAATGTATAAAATAAAATGGCTGGTTTAACCCCTTCAGTTGTAGTGGGAATTATGCTTCCAACCTTATTTATGATTAAATTAACGTTTCTGCATACCGCTAAATATTTAGTAATTGGCTATTAAGGGGTTTCTCGAAGTGCTGATTAAGAATCCGATGACAAAATTGAAAAATTCAAAATGGCGAATCCAATATGACTGCCAGAGAGTACGTAGTTCATTTAATTTCTTCGAGTAATTTAGAATTTTTGTATTTTCAAGAACTCTTTTCTTTGTACGTGGATGTTAAATTTTTTATTTTAATTTTAAGTTTAGGTTGTACGATAAGCAAAAAATACGTTAATCATAAATACTTTTTTAAGAGCAAAATTACAAAGAAGGGGAAGTTTTTTTAAGTTTTTAATGATTTTCTTATATCAAGTATACTTTTAACTGTAACTAAAAAAAAATTGTCCGACTGTTTTTGACCATTTCGTACTGCTTTGAACGTAAAATTGCCGGAGGCGCACTACAGCAGGCAAAATTTCATGTTTTAAAACTCAATGTTTAAATAACACAGGCAATGTGGGTATCTTTAATTATTCTTATATTGAAACTTAAGGTATAATAATGATATATGCTCAAGGATTTTTTTTTCAAACTATATTTTATTAAATATTTGTAATTTACTGTATGCCCGTTAAAATCATGCAAACAAAAATTTCGGTTTAAGTTTTACAAATTATAAAGAAACAAAAATAAAAACTATTAGTATCATCGGAAAGCTGAAAACAAGTAATATCGATTAACCTTGAGGGGTGCACGTAGACTTTCAAATTAACCTGTTTGCTGCTCTGCACTTTTTGAATCACCTATCCGAATTTTTAATAAATTTTCAGGCTAATAAAAAAAAATCTGGAAAAATCTACATACTATCCTTTTGTAAAATGTTCCGCTCTTTCACGTGGTGCTATTAATTTTTCGATATCTTTTTTATTTTTTGAAATATTACCGAAAAACCTAATTTTTGATTTGTTTTTGGATTTTATGGGCTTAGCGTACATCAAACTTTAGCATCGTATTCTACTTCCAAAAAACTACCTGTGTGCCAAAATACAGCCTATTAACATTTAATAAGAGCTTAAAACCCCTGGTGACTGGGTTATGAGTCATTATTGTTCATATCACTAGGTCAACATAAAAAAATAAGGGTAAACTTGAACGTTAATTATGTTACCAATGAATATTGTATTTATTTTTATTTAAAGTATAACTATTTACGTGTTAAGTACGAAAATTGGTATTTTGTAAGACGAGTAAACAAGATTTATATTAGGAGACAAAGGAGATTTCTGAAAGCTACAACACTATTACCTTTCAAACATAGTACGAAATTTTTTATGCAATTATATAAAGTGATATAAATAAATAATTATTTATTTGCCAGATTTTGAATGACAGGTTCTAATTATTAATTTTAATTATTAATATTAACAAACACATCCTTAATTTGGTACTATCTAACACAATCATAAAAAAAATTATATTTTTTTGCACTAGCCTCGAAGAAACCATATTCCGAAAAACTTCAGAAAGCAAATAAGTTTCCAAATAAATGGATAAAAAATTATTATTAGATTAAATATTTTTGTGATCCTCTCTTGTCATTCAATTCATAATTTATTGAATTTCTTGTATATATTACTATAATACATTAAATAATATTTTTATAGTTACGAATAAATTCTTTTAAAGGAAAAATAAAAGTTGCATTATGATCTACTTATAAACGCAAAAGCCAAAGCTATGATAAATACATGTCATATTTTGTACAGTTATTCATCCCAATCCTAAAATATGAGAGCTGTCGGTTTGTTTGATGTTATCCTTAACTTGGTCATAACTCTTAGATACAAGGAAACAGTTTTTAGCTAGCTTACGAAACCATAAAAAAGCTAAAGTTTTTTTTCATTTATTCAATTTTGTTTCTCTCTCTCTCTACATGAAATTTGTAATTCACGTATCTTACTTCCATATAGTTTACAAGGCGACACAAAAAGGTGTTACCTACCAAATTTTTTCCCTAGTTTTCAAATACAATTTGAAAAGCTACAAAAGATACTAATTATGTAAGTTATATTTCGACAAGGTCATGCCTCCAAAATTATTTGCGGTTTGATCTTTTTATTTTAAAATGGAGCCTACCTTTTTTATTCGATATTTGAAATCTTCAAATTATTTTTCGATGACATATCACACATTATCGATTTAAAAATGGCAAATCAATTAAATTTTTATTTATTAAACAAGGCGAAATCGTTAAAAGAAGATGACTGGTTAGTGGTAGATTATGGATAGATTAGAATAGTTTATTTCAACTTATTTAATATTATTTAGTTAAATTGTTTCAGTAAAATATTTCAGATATACATACGTGTTTTATTAACGATTTTTCTTTAATAAATTGAGATATTTTAATTTTTCGAAAGAACAACTGATTCTTTTCGTTATGGTAATTTTTCATTGAATTCCCTTTCTGAAGATTTATTAGAGGTTAATGATTTTATTTAAAATGGTTATCTTTAATGTATTTTAAATTATGGAAAACGCACTAGCTATGACAATTTTTGCCACGATTCTCATGAAAACCGATTGGTTGTGGACACTCGGAAAAACTATTATGCTTTTTTTAAGAGTAGCCTTCAATTACATCATAATAGTAACTTATATTTATCTGAGAGAGACACAAGAAATGATAAGTCTATTTATTTATGTATGTGTCCATCAAAACGGTGGAGAAGTTTTTTTAGTGTTCCGTACGGAACACTTATAAGATCACTTCGGTGTCTGTCTGTCTGTCTGTCACACCCCGATTTTCTCCGAAACTATTTGACATAGAAAGTTGAAATTTGGTAATAATATAGGAATTGATGGCCTCATCAGAGCTATGTAGTGTTGAGAGTTAAATTTTGACTTAAGGGGTTAGTTTTGGGGGGTGAAAACGGAAGTGAAAAAAAAATTTTTTTACTAAGTCATCGAGTGTGGTGTCAAATGAAAGCTTGTGAAAACACGAGTAAAAAATGTATATATAATGTAATACTTGCGCGCACTTTTCTTTGTATTATTTTTAAAAAATCGCGAAAAATCGCTGTCCCGGGCCTTATCTCGAAAAGTACTTATCAAAAAATTTTGAAAAAATTCCGGAATATTCTCCACGGGGTGTAGATTGAACGAAAATTATCACGAGTGCATTACCTTTAATAATTTTTCTGGTATTTAAAAAAAAAAAAAAAAAATTTCAAGGTCATCAGATTTCAGTAAAGATTGGAAACAAACTTTGTTGAAAACTCATTTGGGGTGTGTTTTGTGAAATCACTGATCATTTTATACATATGTAACAAAATTTTTTATTTTAAAAGCAATCAACGTACGGAACACTAATTGCGCAAGTTCAACTTGCACTTGACCGGTAATTTATATTTTGACAGTTCGTATCATCTGATTAAATGCGCCACGCATGGCTAAAATTGAACCAATCAAAAATACTGTTATCACTTTTGAAGAAGTATAAGTAGCATTTAATACGAAATCTGGTTGGTTTTTCATGACACACTTGTCTTTGCATAATTGAATTTAAAACAAATTAAGGAATAAACTGATTTTTTTTTGTAACTACCATTTTTAAACAGTATATGTTATAAAAAAGGTAATTTAATAACCAAACCAAAAACCAGGAAAATTCTCATAATGCTATTGAAACTATATACCCTTTTCCTACTCTTGAAGCGGCGTAGCTCAAAAATTATAAGTTACATGCCTATCTCAAGGGTCGTATGTGTACCAGATTTAAAATTAGTGGCTCATTTTATTCGAAAGACTATGTTTCGCTTCATCTGGTGGCTCTGAGACATAAAGCACAACGCTGACACACTATTAATAAAAGCATATCTTGTATGTAAATTTTAGACACAAAATTTAGCTTACACGAGCTTTCTGAGAAGAAAATTTCATTTGGATTTATCAAATAACAACTGATGAACTGACCTGAACTAGAAATGTTACCTATACTTCTCTTACAAACCTGTAGTTCTAAAATAAGTACTGACTTTTACACTGAAAAATCCAAGTAGATATTTTAATAATAGGTATAGTAAGTTATTAATAAAAAAACTTGAGCAAAGGATAGGTTTTACAGATATCTGCAATCTGGTAGTACTCGCTACATGCTATTTCAGTTAAAACAGAGTATAATAAGAAAAGTAATAAAATATTCAGATTCCTTGATCGCAAGAAAGTGTGAAGAGGACGTATAACACAATATATATGAATCCTTCCCAACCTTATTAACCCTTTATATGTTTGACCAAAAATAACAGAAAATAATAAAGGCATTTCAGACTCTTGGTTCCAACAACCGTGAAAAGGGCATATAACACGATATTTACGAAGCAACCTCTCTCATACCTTCCCCCACCCTTTTAACCCCTTGCATATTTGAATATAAATAATATTGCTTAAAATTTAATTTACTATCTTAACCAAAAATGAAGAAAAATTATCCTGATTATATTGAAAATATTCAAAATTTATCCCCTTCTTCCCTAAAGTAATATTACTCGTCGGTATAGATTCGATGCTTGAAGTATTATATCAATACAAAATTTGAAATCGATATCTCATTTTGCTTGAAAGCATCGAACAGACAAACAGACCATTCGACAGGTACACATCGACAGAACGACAAACTCTCTGGAAAAGGTTCATGATGTAAGGACCTTGAAATGTAAAAAAATGCAGAAATCTTGGAAGAAGTTTTTTTCAAGAATCCAATACTTCCCTTCAGCAAGAGAAGTAAAAAGAATAGATCCGCTCTAACTAATATATATTCAAAAAATAGTTTAATTTAACAGTACTAAACAGTTATCTTGTAACTAGCTGTACCCGCGGCTCCGTTCGCGTAGACTAGTTTAGATTTTTTTGCAAGAGAGCGCACTATTATCGTCACTGTGTATTCCTTATGTTACCTAACGTAACAAAATATATACTAAAACCTGGCCAGAGAACATATATATGAATTTAAAACAAAAACACGTAAATCGGATAAGTGGTTCTCAAATGATAAGCGCGCTAACGGACAGACAGACAGACGTTGCGTTTTATAATATGTAGGACAACCTTAGAATATGGATGAAAGTTTAAATAAGAGGCTATTTTGAAAACAAATTCTAATATGGAAAATATCAGTCTGTTTTAGTTATTTTTTATACATTTATAGTTAGTAATCACTTTGATTTGGTAATGAGTTATTTAGGAATTCTTAATTTTTCATGTAGAATATAAAGTGATAGCATATATAGTAAGCAATAAAAAAAATGTATTTTATGTGTACGTATATATATTTCTAATCAACATTTATTCCAGGGAAAAAAATGTTATTTCATAATGCGCCTACAATGTTGTGGATATATAGAAGAATTTGAAATGGTTTCATACCTTAAAATACTAATTAATATCTTAATATAGATATATTAATTGATGGAGCAAAGTGCATTCCAACAGATATTTAATAGGATTATGAAAAACCTGTACTGTGAAATAATTTGGATATCATATTTAGTTTTAGGGGATCAAAATTTGTACAATTATTGATCATAAATGGACCACACCCCTAACTCGTTTACTTAAAGAGTTAGACAAAAATTTTGATTTCAAAATTTATAGCAGTTAAAATAGAAATAAATGCGTTTTTATATATGTCATAAATTGTATAGTTTTTAAATATAACACTCTGTATATTATTTTTCAGCTTTATAGAACTCTTAGTTCTAGGAACACCATTATCTATTTTTATTGTGTTATGGTGCATAATAAGAAACTTTTTAAACTTTACCAATGTTGGCTATGCACATTTAACAATAACACAAATTGAAAATAGAATAAGAATTATTCTTTTAAAGAAAGGAAAAACTAAGAGTTAATGTAAAAATATGTTCCAAGGGTAAAAAACGGTATAAATACGAAATATTTATCAAAAATGGTTATAACAAAAATATTTAAGACTTTATGGAAATCAAAGAAGAATCCCTAGCTTCCATTTATTTCCAAGAATATACAACATCTGGAAACAACGTTGGACAAAAGAAAGTAAAAAAGCAAAGAGGTGGAAACTACTAGAAACTGAGATCTAAAAATATAATTGTTTTATATTAAATGTGGAACATGTGCACTGATATACTCGGTGCATTTCCCATAAATCGCTTTTGTCTTACCATGGCTGCAAAAATGATTCCTTGATCTTAAACATTTCAAATTTCTACCCCTTGTGTAATTTTTTCCCTTTAAAAGATTCACTGTCGAGTGGTTACTGCGAGAACATTATATGGCGAAGCACGGTCCTGCTGTGAAATTATTTTCTTATTCTTGTTATTACTCTATTGTTCAATATATCACACTAAGTCGAGCAAATTAATGACCAGGGTGTTTTATTTCCCGTATCGTTCGAGGATTTTCGTTAGTTCGCCAAAAAATTAACATTTTTTCCATTAAAAACTTTGGCTGTTGAGAAAACCTATTCATCTGTCCAAATAATTTTAATTAACAGTTTCTCATCTTGTTCAATGCGTTACATTTTGTCCTGATGAAAGCCTAAACGTAATTTTTTTTTTTCTGGGTTAAATGCTATGCTGATAAAACCTTGTATGGGTGATAACCATGTTTAAATAAAGTCTTTTAAATCCTGTAATAGGTCTTGCTAAGATCTTCAACAGCATCTAATATAGAATCTTCTGGATTTTCTAAAACCAGGAAACAGTAAATATTTATTTTTGTTTAGTTTTAATAAAAGTAAGATACCATGAAAATAGCAAATGATTTCCTCTCTTTGTACAGTTATTTTATTTTGTTTAAACGTTGTTTCAGATAAGATGATATATATGTATTCTTGGAAGCGAATTTAAGGTGGAAATTATCTTTTGTTTTCGTATTATATATTTTCCCGTCGTGATTATCTTTAATTGTAACCCCTTTTCACAAATATTTCATATATATCTCGTTTTCTAATCTTAATAAAAACCGTATTTATAGTAACAATAATTTACTACTGTCAACTTTCCTAAGCTACAAAATAACAGTAAATTTCCATCATTATGAAGAGGGCATTGCCAACTTCTTCGAAGGTAGAAAAAGCGTTTTTTTTTCCTTATTTTGTGAAATAACATCATAAAAATATTTATTGTCATTTCTAAAATTAATCATTCTGGAAAGCTGACGAGTAATACATAGGTTATTCCATTTAAAAAACATAAGGTTTGTGTCATAAATTAAAAACGGGGTGCACGATTGTTTGCGTTTTAACTTTGAAAAAAATCTTTAAAAACCCTTCAACTTCTGGACGCGTTAGGGCGGCGCACAGTGGGTAGAAAAAAACATTACCCTTCAAAAATCCTTACAGACCTCAAATTTCATCTGATCGCTATATATATATATATATATATATATATATATATATATATATATATATATATATATATATATATATATATATATATATATATATATATATATATATATTTATATATATATTTAAATCATCTTAAGAAAATTTAGAAAAGAACTGTCGAGCCATATTTTGGAAATATATGTTTTAAGCAAATACTGTGATAAAAAATTGATGAATCCGAGAAAAAAATTACTATTGACCAAACATATGTATTCCTACGTATTGTTGGTCACTGAATCCAAATATGATATCCGATTTGCTAATAAACCTATTGAATTCGAGTGATGGTCCCAAAACCACCTCAAATTTTTTACTTTATTAATTCATATCTTAGCACTTCATCTACAATAAAGTTTTATATCACAACCAAGTATAAACAGTCTCTTCTCCTTGTTTATGATTTAATCCGTTAGGTTATATTAGGCTTAAGGCTCATTATATATTTGATTCTGCTCCTTTGTGACCTTGAAGTTGCATAGATACATGAGTAAATCAAATGTTAGATTTGAATCTAGTGACCAATATAACATATCTGGCTATTTTTATAACATTTGGATTCAGTGACCGAAAATACATCGAAATATGTTTTCCTTAACCACTTTTGACCATTTTGAGGCCATTTTTGAACCTTAATTCAAAATCGATAGATATTCGAGCCAATCAGTGACTAAAAATACATCAAAATATGTATGTCTCGTTATTACTCGAATTCAATAGGTTTATTAGGAAATTAGATATCATATTTGAATTCAGTGAACAAAAATACCTAGGAATACATATGTCTGGTTAATAGTAAATCAATAGTATTTTTTTTTTCTTGGGTTAATCAATTTTTTATCACTGTATTTGCGTAAACTGGCCATTTAAAGTATATAACATATTTCCAAATTATAGCTCGACAGTCCTTGTCTAAATTTTCTTACGATGATTTAAAAAAAATATATGGTGATCCGATGAAATTTGAGGTCTTTAGGGATTTTTGAACGGTTATGTTTTTTTTTCTACCCACTGTGCGGCGCACATAAGTGTATTTCAACGTTTTAGGCGGCCGTAAATAGATTTCCTAAAACTTGTCCCAGGTAGAAAAAATTTTCAACCTAACAATGTCGAATAGGCATAGAACAATAGGCTACCCCCTCCCGTTACCCATTTGACAGCGCCCGCTCCGGACTCTCAGTTGGAATTTGATCGCCGCTCTAAGTGTTCGTTTATCTTCTCGGCATTCATTACAAAACAGTTATATAAAAAAGTGTTTTTTTTCTTTGGAGTTTACTTTGAAGAAAGTTGTGATGGATTTGAATATTACAGATAAGAGCGCATACATATTGATCATTTTTATGTTTTTTTTTTTTTTTTAATAATTAGTAATATTTTGAAGATATGTTACTCGAAATTGTTGTACGAAAATCGGCTTTTCGGTACTTAAAAAGATATTTGTTATACTTCAGAGTGCGTCACAGTGATTTTATTGGTTTTAACAGAAAAAAAAAGTATATGCGCTAATCAAATATATCAATATTAGTCATTTCCCGTGAAATCGAGGTTTTCATAGACTTTAAATGAGATGGTGAAAACCACGTGGTATTTTGCATTTATTTATTTTTTAATTAAAACAGTTTTTATATTGTTCTAGATTACAAGGGTACTTCAGGTACTCAACTAGTAACGCCTAAAAACTTTTTGACAAAATGAAGGAATAAAATTTGCCAAATTTTAAAGAAAAATTGATATATATTTGATAATTATATTTTATCACAAGATGAAGCAAGGAAATGAAGTAAAGCATAAGTTCTCCTATATGGAGTCACAATTCAAGAAAAAGTGGACAAATGCGCTTAAAAATGCAAAAGTTTTTCTTAAAAAGAATGGCGAATGGTTATAAGGGACATTTGAAATACCGCCGTTCTTCTGGTCGACCAACAAAGTCATTTCAAGAATAAAGCGATAGGAGTAAACATAGACAAACAGAGGGAGTACACAGTGCTGTAGATAAAGAAGTAATAATGAGTGCTGCTCAAACATCCCTTCAAAGTTCTGGAGAGAGAATTGCATCCAGAATTCTAAAAGACATAATTAACTCTCCCCAGACAGCTCTGGTATGAAAGCATACAAAATATCAGCATGAAAAACAGTCACAACTAAATCCAGTAGCTGCCCTTTCAATGTTTGTAGAAGCTGACCTCTCAAGGAGACAGTATGGAATAGTAAGGAATAGTAACAAGAAGTATTATCCGAGTTACAGCAAGCAAAAAGGGCTTGCTATCCAGCGAAAGAGGCTTATCGGGTAACTGAAACATGTACTGAAATTAACTTACAACATTTATGTACAACATGTACTAAAAGAATTAAACCTAGAAGAGCGCCAATCCTTGACACTTATTTCGAAATGGGAATGTAGCGGATCGCAACAAATACAATTTAAGCAAAAAATGCAAGAAGATGATGCAATTGACAGCAACATTTTTAAAAATTGCTTTGTTCTACTAAAATTGATTTGTGGGACAAACAAGAGAATTATTTGTTAGAATCCAACTCCCTCTTCGCCATGATACTGTCGACCAATGAGGTTTAGATTTGCTAAAGAAACAGCGCATATTACAAATCCTGAAATTATTTACATAGAAACACTTTGGTAAACAGCAAATTCGTACCCTTTTTCCATGAAACTTATAGTGACGCTAACTATAGTCGATGCAAAAGTGTGCAATGCTGCTACATCAACAATAAGATGCTACATTTGTAGTGATAGTTCAAAGTAGTTTAATGACCTTAATGTAAAAAATAACGTCGACACAGATGCATTGAGTTTGGCCTGCCTCTATTGGACCCTAGGATCCGATTATTCGAAAGTATTCTACATTTGTCACACAAGCTACCTGTGCAAAAGTGGCAGCTAAGATCGGACGGTGAAAAAGAAATTGTCAAGCAAAAAAAGACAGAAATACAGGCAAAATTCAGAGACCGGGCTTAATTAGAGATGTACCAAAAGCTGGATTTGGTAACACCAATGCTGGCAATACAAATAGGAGATTTTTCACCAATCTAGAGGTGGCCGCTGAAATTACCGGTCTCAACTTCAACCTCAATAAATCGCTTGAAAGTGAATTTAGAAGTAATATTGAGTGGTCATAAAGTCGACTTGAAAAAATTTGCCGATTCTGTTGTATCTCTCACAAAATATTAATTCACGGTGCAACAGTAATGGAAAAGACACTTTTGCCCATTGGATTACTGTTCGAAGAGGCAGCAGAGGCGCGAAACAAGCACTTTCGCCTGTACCGGCAAAATTTTGCTAGAAAATTCTCAAGAGAAGAATGCAATTTAGTTGTCCTCGACAGATTATTGCTCAGCTCAGATCCCTTGATATCTAGTATGAAGTCAAAACCCAAAAAAAGATATATGTCGTTTAGTTAAAAACCAATACAAATGCTTGTTTCTGCTAAACCCAATGTTAACGACGAAAGTTTCTAAGACGAAGAGAAATCCGCGAAGGAATCTGCAGAGAAACCGAAGAATGGAGCTCTGGCGCGGAAGAAGAGACCTGTGATTCTTCATCGTGAATAATTATTTTTCTAATTTTTGTTTAAGTCAATATGTTTTTTTTTCTCAATATACTATTTTTTATATATTACAATGTATTTTTCTTCAAAATATGCACTCCAAAAAGCTGTCACTGCTATATTCAGAAATAAAACCTGATTTAAAATATCTAAAAAAAAAATAATTTTGGTTACATAAAACGCTGAAATACTCCTATATGCAGCGGTCTATTTATAATCAGTACCAATTTATATAAGTAAAGTGACTAACAATAACAAGCATAATAAAAAGATAGTCAAGGTAATTGAAGCAGCAAAATCCAAGTTTTGCAAAAGAAGTACCATCAAAAATGAGAAAATTAGCGAGAATACAAAAATCCTAATGAAAGAGCGAACTTGAAAGGAAACGCCAAGGCAAATAGTGAAGAGTACAGAAGATTAAATAAGAGAATCTGAAAAGAAATTAGAAGAGATTTAAGAAAATACAATACTAAAATAATAACGAAAACAATAGAAAAAAATAAAAGTTTGAAAGTTATGAGAAGTAGGCTTGTAGGAGGCAAAAAAAAAAAATATGTAAATTAAGAGATGAGCATGGTATAATAAAAACGAATAGACAAGATATACTTAAATTGACCGAAAAATTTTATAAAAACCTTTATACTAGTCAAAAACCACAACATGGAAAACCAGTAGTAAAAACACTGATAAACCAAGGGTCGGAAACACTTATGCCTATTACGCTATCGGAAATAAGAACAGCTCTAAGCGAAATGAAAAATCATCGAGCACTCGGAGATGATGGAATAGTTATAGATGCGATAAAAGCAGGAGGAGAACCCCTCGTAAGCTCACTAAGAGACTTATTCAATAAATGTTTAGAACTAGGACCGATACCTAGTGATTGGAATAATTCAGTAATAATACTGTTGTACAAGAAAAGAGACATCACAAAATTAGCAAATTATAGGCCGCTTGATACATATGTATAAGCTATTTATGAAAATCATAACGAAAAGATTAACACCTAAACTAGATTTTTACCAACCCAAACAACAGGCGGGATTCAGAGCGGGGTATGCCACAAACGATCATTTATAAACCATAAAGACCTTGATCGAAAAATGTATTGAATACAATATACCACTAGTTTTGACCTTCGTAGACTACGAGAAGGCTTTTGACACAGTAGAACTAGAAGCAATATTAAAGCACTTAATAGGTACCAAATAATGAAAATGTAGTCACAAATTGAGGTACTTTTTGGGTTTACTAATATTTAAATATAAAATAATGGTAAATTATAAGTTGTATTGAGATTTAATTATAGATAAAATTTCAGGTTTCATAAAATCAGCTATATGGCTTGTAGTAGGTTAAAGATATATCCATTTATGTTAAAGACTGATAAAAATTCTCCAGTAAAAGTTAAAAGAATATGGGAGAAATATATTTGAAAAATATTATGGAATACAAAGTGTTATTCCTGTACACGGTGGTCCAAATTGGACACTTTTAAAGGTAAACCCCTTTATCTAAAAGAGATAGACGAAAACTGATGTCGGTGTCTGAGGCTCAATTTTTATGATAAACTCAATGGTGAAAATCCCATATCGATATCTAGTACCGTTTCAGATATACAGGGTGTTTCTCAAAAATCTGCCTTTTGGAAAAATATTTGTAATTGTTTTCCTATTGAAAATTTTTGATTTCTGTAAAAAATTCTTAAAGCACGTGGATTTCAACAGTGTAAGTTAAAGTTTTTACAACTAATACTTTAATAGTGATTAACGCAAAAACATATTTTTTAAATGGGATACCGTGTATATTTTTCCTTATCCGAATAGAGCTTTAAATTACCATTCTAAAAATATAGCACACTTTTTTTGCTTAAATCTACTTCAAAATATAAAGGTTTTCAGTTTTTACGCGAGTTTTAAATGCACATTTTGTGAAGTAGGCTTTGGACGGAGCGGCCATGTGGTTTAATACAATTTTTTACTCGTAGTTGTCAAATTTTACTTCAGGATCAGTTATTGAATTGTCAAATAAATCGTAATGAAGTTAGAAAATTACGAGAAATGGAATATGATATCGTGTTTCATACAAACCGGAGAAAATTCCGAAGCGGCAAGTAATTTGTACCACGAACGGTATCCAGAGAGCCGTCAACTTTTCAAGGATATATTCGCTCGATTGCGACATAACCTAGTTAATAGTGGCCAGTTTGAAAAGAAACGACCCAAGAATTATGCATCAAACAGGGATAAGGAGTTAGAAAAAATAGTAGTTTTAGGAACTACCGGAAATAATCCCAACACTTCAACCCGACAATTAAAAGAATCCACTGGACTACCAAGAACTAACGTAAATCATACTTTGAAGAAGCACAAATTCAGGCTATATAGGACAAGAAAAGTTCATCACCTTAGAGATGGAGATTTTCAACTGCGTACGGATTTTTGCCAATGGTTGCTAGAGAATTGTAACCATGTTCCGAATTTTTCATTAAATTGCATTTGGACAGACGAAGCTTACGTAAGCAATGCAGGTATTTTTAACCGTTACAATGCTTATACGTGGGCACAAGAAAATCCTCATTTAGTTGTGGAGCAAAGAAATCCAGGCAGATTTGGATTTAATGTGTGGGCAAAAATTTTTAAGCAGGATTATAGGTCCATTTATTTACGAAGGAACACTCACCTCTCAGAGATATTTAGAAATTTTAAGGCAGCAAATAGAACCTCTTGTTGATGAACTGTCGTTAATGGACCTTAGAAATATATTTTTTTTAACACGACGGGGCACCCCCTCATAACGCTGCAGTTATCAATAATTTTTTATCGGCCAATTTCGACAATAGCTGGATAGCCAATCAAGGTCCGAACCGTTGGCCGTCCAGATCACCGGATTTAACACCCATAGACTTCTATCTCTGGGGAAGATTAAAAGACCTAATTTTTAAATTGCCGACAAACACCAGGCAAGAGTGATAGTCGCAGTGATACAAAATTTTGCAGCTCTCACTCCTCTCGACCTAATCAACTTGGTAAGAAGTGTCCAGAAAAGGTGCCGCCTATGTGTAAATGAAACTGGTCGACATTTCGAACATCTCTTATAGAAAATTGTTTCGTTTTAGTTTGCTCTACTCGGAATAAATTGTTTTATTGTTGTTTTGTTTTATTGTTGTTTTGTTTTATTTTCTACATAGTTTAAAATACTATAGCATTTAGTAAATTTCATTGTAGTTATGACTCTGGGAATTTTTTTTACGATTTGACTGCTACAGGTAAACAATTGATATTACCGCTCCGTCCAAAGCCTACTTCACAAAATGTGCATTTAAAACTCGCGTAAAAAACTAAAAACCTTTATATTTTGAAGTAGAAATAAGCAAAATATAAAGTGTGCTATATTTTTAGAATGGTAATTTAAAGCTCTACTCGGATAAGAAAAAATATACAGGGTTTCCCATTTAAAAAATATATTTTTGAGTTAATAACTATTAAAATATTAGTTGTGAAACAAATGTAACTTACACTGTTGAAATCCACGTGAAAAAGTGCTTTGAGAATGTTTTTACAGAAATCAAAAATTTTCAATAGGAAAAGAATTACAAACATTTTTCCAAAATACAGATTTTTGAATAACACCTTGTATATCTGAAACGGTACTAGATATCGATATGCGGTCTTCACCATTGAATTTATCATAAAAATTGAGCCTCAGACACCGACATCAGTTTTCGTCTCTCTCTTCTTTAGATAAAGGGCTTTACCTTCAAAAGTGTCCAATTTGGACCACCCTGTACATCATGTAAATTCTTTAAAATTGTAATTTTTTAATTCAAGTTCCTGTATAATCTCAATTAAAAAGTTTCGAATTGCCGGTCGATCCGAATGAAACAAACTGTCTTCATTTTTTAGTAGGGCATGAAAAACTATCAAACTTTTTCAGAATATTCTCGTTTCTAATTTTTTTTACTAACCTGTATATACGAATATTAAGGTTTGTATTTTATCCTATACGAGAACTTAGATTTTTCTACTTGATAAGTGAATTTAAAAAAAATGTATTTATATGATGACATACTCAGTCTGTGTATATCTAATTTTGAATACATATGCAACCTGTCCGAAAAATTATTGCACAACTCATTCTTATACATCTTCTGCATTTAAACATTATCAGCTCTTGTGTGATCATTTTTAGAAAAAAGGTCACTCTGTAAATATAAACTATAGGACAATACGTTTAGCTACATCTGGTAGTATGTATCACCAAAAATTATTAAATAAAATGCAGTACAGTGGCAATATATTATAACGATATATGTAAACAATACGTAATTGTCTTACCGGTATATGGTTTGAAATGTAAATAGCTATATATGTAAATATAGTCCAGTCATCATATACAATATTAAATAAATATCAGCCCAAAGAAACATGTGCCTCAGTAATCTACAATTAGAGTTTATATTTGATTTCAGGTTAAAATTTGGTTTCAAAATAGAAGAATGAAATGGAAAAGAAGTAAAAAAAGCACAACAAGAAGCTAAATCTGCCAAAGACTCGGATTCCAACAGATCTGCAAATAATGCACACAATAATTTTAAACCTAGTGCATCAGTATCAAATCCAGAAAGTACTGATAGTATTATTTCTGTAAAAGAGCATCCTAGTGAAACAAAGAGATTGCCATCAGAGGATGAACTTCTGTATCGACCATATGTGAGCTAAAGTATTTAAATTTCTTTGTGTTGTGTAGCACTTGATATGCTACGTAATTTTTGTTCAGAATGAGAGTTGTCCTCTTTTACCAAAAATTTTATTTATTTTTGTTTCGCAAGTGTGTAATGACCAGTTCTTATCTGACCTCTAAAACTTTTCATCAATGCTTGCATGATTGTCAGTCGAAACTATCGATTTTTTATTGCTTTTCAGCTTATATATTGTTAGTGAACTGATTAAAAATTTTATTAACGTTACCTGAACAGTCTCAAAATATTTCCGAAATTCAATTATGATTACTTTAAAGCTATTGATATAGGTATTAGTAAATATAATGGTCTAGTAACTTTCAGAGGCATTTTATCTAAAATGACTTGCGTAGTGAGATCACGACAACACTACATTTTTGTCTCTTTATCTTAGACTTGGAATAACTAACACATACTTATTCAATTCAATTTGCATCGAAATTTTCGCTTAAAATTCGGGTTCACGGAACCTGTACATATACATACCATATATATATTTTTTAAATATTGTTTGGACGCTTATAAAATAAGTTTTTTATTAGGTATATAAATAATTTCATTAAATATACAATTAATAGAAAAAGTTTCTTTAAATAATTTTTGACATCCAGTGGATAACAAAGTATGACCATATACTTTGTAATTCGTTTTAGGTAATAGGTACAATGCTGTAATAATTTTTTGTAAAAATTCAACATTTTTAATTATTATTCATCTCATTTTGACTGTTCTTTTGGCTTATAGAATATCTTATCAAAATATATCATTTTAATCAGATAGAAATTAATAAACCCTCAACTGACGGTTATAAATTACACATATAAATGAATTATTATGATTTAATAAAGTTATATTGATCTCATCGAAGCACATTATTCAGTGTTCAGTTTCAGTATGTTACTACCTCATTATTTTAAGTTATTTAGGCAATAATTGTAAATATTTCGAGTTCCTAAATCACAGTTTATAAGAATTTGATGTACATATTATAAATAAATTTTATGAGTTTTTTAACGTCTTCTTATTTAACCCAAGTTTTAAGTGCAAGAATTACCAAATGCATCGATTTTAAGTCTGGATAGTGCATATATGATTCTTTTAACTTTTGGTTCTTTAAAGAAGAAAAAATATATATATTTTTTTTAAATAATAATTCGTCAAGTGAAAATTGTAAGCGATAATAGGAATATAAGTTAGCGTAGCTAAGTAAGTGATTTATTTAAATAAACAAAATATACTTTTACTTTAAAATAACTAAAGTGGCATTTCTACATTAATGAAAATAACATCTATTATTTCATATCACTTAATTTTATTTAAAGCTATTTTAAGAAAATCTTTTTATTTTTTAATATAAGATCTTGTATGGAAAGAACCATTACCAAAACTTAATTTATTTAATAACAATCTTCCTATAAATCAGACAAACATTATTTTATGAGTGAAGATGTGAGCGCTATACCATGAGGTAACCCTAGACTGTTGAATATATATATATATATATATATATATATATATATATATATATATATATATATATATATATACATACATATATACACATATATATATATATATATATATATATATATATATATATATATATATATATATATATATATCTATATATATATATATATATATATATATATATATATATATACACACATATATATATATATATATATATATATATATATATATATATATATATATATATATATATTTTATATTTTACGTGTTCTTGGAATTAGATCATTAAAACTGTTCTTGGTTTTGTTATATATTTATTAACGTTTCGACCTTCGGAAGAGGTCTTCTTCAAAATTTGCTCTAAAAGATTACATTAGAAGAATTATATATAGCTAGTATTAATCCGTTTGTTGTATATTTCGGGGTTAAATATTTGTGTCTTCGTAGTTTTTAATTTAATAAAATTAACTGTATACATTAATGAGAGCCTTATCTTAGAAAGTAGTTCATTTCGTGGGGTGTGTTGAGTTTAAAACACTATTAATATCACATTTTTTCTTTCTATAAACAAACCACTTAACTTGAGGGGCTTTATATGACTGGTAGGTAGATACGGTTTAGGTTATTTACATCTGTTTTTTCGTTTATTGCAGTGGGTGTCAACCGAATATGAACGGATTCGAGAATTTCTCTTTTTTTTGTATTTATTTCGGTGTTGATAATTTTGATGTTTTTGAAGTCAAAGGTATGGCTTTTATTTATTTCATGATTCGTAAGGGCTGTACTATTTTTTTTGTTGTATTTATGGCCTTTGATTCTATTTTCTAGATATTGGCTTGTTTGCCCGACGTAAATTCCTTCGCAGTTGTTACATTTGATTTCGTAGACTATGTTACTTTTTTTATTATTTGGGGTTTTGGTTTTAAGCCTGGAAAAATTGGATGATGAGAGCGGATTATATGATTTATGACATAACCAGATTTTGTAGTTTTCAAAAAGTTTTTTGAGTGGTTGGGATAGGCCATTTATAAACGGTAGTGCAATATATGTTTTTTTGGTTGTTGTTGGATGATTTTTTACTTATTGGGGTATTGTAAAAGTTATGTATTCGTTGTTTGAAGATTTTGTTTATAAGGTACATCGGATATTTGTTAAGTGTTAATGCTTTTTAGCTTTGGTTATTGCACTCTCTCTGTATTCTGTGTCAGAAAGCTTGATTGCTCTATCTGCTAGACCTATGACTACAGATTTTTTTTGTGAATTCGGGTGGTGTGATTCATAATTGAGGTATCTAGAAGACCATGTATTTTTAGTATACCATTCAGTTTTTATATTTTCATTATTGTGGTGTAAAGTTACATCTAAGAAATTTATCCTATTGTTGTCTTCTGTTTCGAATGTGAATTGAATGTTTTTGTGGTAACTGTTGAATTTTTGTATGATATAATTAATTTGGTTTTTAGGTATAGCGGTCAAGCAATCATCAACATATCCGTAAAAAAATGGAATGTTGAAGTTTAATTTTGGTATGATATCAGTTTCTAAGTCTTCCATTACTAATTGTGCAATTACGCTGGAAATAGATGCTCCCATTGCACACCCATCTATTTGTTCGTAAATTTTATTTTCGTATTGGAAATACATCGATTTTAGAATAAGTTCTGTTGCGTTTATAAATTCACTCATAGGGATATCGGTGAATTGTTTGATTTTATCCCCAGTTTTTCTTAATGGTTTTAACGGCTAATGCTATGGGTATACTGGTATATAGTGATATGACGTCAAGTGATATTAAGATATAATTATTTGGAAGTTTTATGTTTTTAAGTTTATCTTTAAATTGGAAAGAATCTTTAATGTAGTGGTCATTTTTATATAAGATTTTGTGTAAGATATCTTTCAAGTGTTTGGAAAGTGAAGCATATGGGTATTGGATACATGATACAATGGGTCGTAATGGAACGTTTTCTTTATGGAGTTTAGGAAGACCGTATATTTTTGGTGGAACTGCATTTCGAATTTTCAGTGATTTTGCGGTGTTGGGGGATATATATTGTTTTTTGTTCCCATCGATCAATTAGTTTATTGTTATTTTTTTGGTATATATTTCTTGGGTCTAATTTAATTTGTTTATAGGTTTTTTTATCATTTAATAAATTTTCCATTTTGTTTTGGTAATCACTTGATTTCATAATAACTGTTTTGTTGGTTTTATCTGCTCTTAATATTTTTATTTGAGGATTTTCTTTTACAAATTTTTTAGTTTTTCTTAAGTTTTTTGATAGATCTGTGGTTTTGTTTTGACTTTTTAGTTTGTTTTTGAAATTCGTTAAGATATTACAAGTTTTTGCTCTAAGTTTGTCTTTTTCGCTATTTGTTAAGTGATTAATGCTTGTTTCTTCATTTGCTATTATATTATGCACTGGCAGTTGTGATTCGTTTGTTATTTCCATAGCGAAGTTTGGTCCTAAGCTGAGGATTTTTGAAGCATAATCTGGGACTGCCATATCTGTGAGGTTTTCAATCCAACCGTCAGTCGTTTTTTTGTCTTTATTGGAAGTAATGGAAGACTTAGAAACTGATATCATACCAAAATTAAACTTCAACATTCCATTTTTTTACAGATATGTTGATGATTGCTTGACCGCTATACCTAAAAACCAAATTAATTATATCATACAAAAAATTCAACAGTTACCACAAAAACATTCAATTCACATTCGAAACAGAAGACAACAATAGGATAAATTTCTTAGATGTAACTTTACACCACAATAATGAAAATATAAAAACTGAATGGTATACTAAAAATACATGGTCTTCTAGATACCTTAATTATGAATCACACCACCCGAATTCACAAAAAAAAATCTGTAGTCATAGGTCTAGCAGATAGAGCAATGAAGCTTTCTGACACAGAATACAGAGAGAGTGCAATAACCAAAGCTAAAGAAGCATTAACACTTAACAAATATCCGATGTACCTTATAAACAAAATCTTCAAACAACGAATACATAACTTTTACAATACCCCAATAAGTAAAAAATCATCCAACAACAACCAAAAAACATATATTGCACTACCGTTTATAAATGGCCTATCCCAACCACTCAAAAAAACTTTTTGAAAACTACAAAATACGGTTATGTCATAAATCATATAATCTGCTCTCATCCAATTTTTCCAGGCTTAAAACCAAAACCCCAAATAATAAAAAAACTAACATAGTCTACGAAATCAAATGTACCAACTGCGAAGGAATTTACGTCGGGCAAACAAGCCAATATCTAGAAAATAGAATCAAAGGCCATAAATACGACAAAAAAATAGTACAGCCCTTACGAATCATGAAATAAATAAAAGCCATACCTTTGATTTCAAAAACATCAAAATTATCAACACCGAAATAAATACAAAAAAAGAGAAATTCTCGAATCCGTTCATATTCGGTTGACACCCACTGCAATAAACGAAAAAACAGATGTAAATAACCTAAACCGTATCTACCTACCAGTCATATAAAGTCCCTCAAGTTAAGTGGTTTGTTTATAGAAAGAAAAAATGTGATATTAATAGTGTTTTAAACTCAACACCCCACGAAATGAACTACTTTCTAAGGTAAGGCTCTCATTAATGTATACAGTTAATTTTATTAAATTAAAAACTACGAAAAGACACAAATATTTAACCCCGAAATATACAACAAACGGATTAATACTAGCTATATTTAATTCTTCTAATGTAATCTTTTAGAGCAAATTTTGAAGAAGACCTCTTCCGAAGGTCGAAACGTTAATAAATATATAACAAAACCAAGAACAGTTTTAATGATTTAATTCCCAGAACACGTAAAATATAAAAAATATATATATACCAAGATCAAAGAACCTTACACTCAACAAAAAAAAAAATATATATATATATATAAATATATATATAAATATATATATATATATATATATATATATATATATATATATATATATATATATATATATGTATATATATATATATATATATATATATATATATATATATATGTATATATATATATATATATATATATATATATATATATATATATATATATATATATATTTACATATATATATATATATATATATATATATATATATATATATATATATATATATATATATATATATATATATATATAAAACTTTTGGAAGTTGAGTTTGGGTACAAGGAACAGCAGAGAAGAAATGTTATCAAATTTTGTCAACGAAAATAACTTGTACGTTATGAACACATTTTTCCAAAAGCTAGAACATAGAAAATGGACAAGGCAAAGCCCAGATGATATAGCAAGAAACGAAATTGATTATGTTTTATCAAATTACAAGAATTTTGTAATCGACACGATAGTCCTGAATACGATAAGCATTGGCAGGGACCATCGGATGCTCAGAGCAAAAATAAGAATAAATCTGAAGCAGGAGAGACGTAGATTAATAACGCATACAACAGAAATAATAAAACAAAACAAAGACGAATATCTACAAGCACTGGACAATTATATATAATATATGAACACATAAATAACTAACAGCCTAGTCGTGACTACAAAACAAACAGCAACATCGAAAAAAGAAAAACAAAAATTAAGTAAAGGGATACTAGATCTAATGAAACGGAGAAAACTATTAAGAAATGATCATACAAATGGCAGATTAGAATTGACAGAAATAGACAAAAAATAAAGGAAAAGATCAGAGAAGACGTCAGACAGTCCAGAAACTCGAAAAAAACTCCGAAAGAGGGAAAAAGTTTGAAACACCTAAACAAGCAAATGAATGAAGGGAGACCTCAAATAACAAAACTTGTAAATAACGATAACCAAGAGCTCGCATAAATCCATGATATAAAGGAAGCTACCGAAAAATATTATCAAACATTATACGACACGAAAATATCGCCTCCGCCCGGATAAGAAGAAGAAGGAAATAGAGTGATAGTAAGAAATGTGGGATCTGAAGAAATTCCCGATGTAACAATGGATGAAATAATGAACTCCATACAATATATGTATAACAACAAAGAACTAGGGGACGATGAAATAACTATAGAAATGATAAGGTATGGAGGGGCATCGATAATGCAATCTCTTCGGTCTCCATTTAACAGGTGCCTTATAGAAAGTAAAATACCAACACCTTGGGTAAAAGCAATGATTGTGCTTATTTTTAAAAAGGGGAACAAATGTAAATTGGAGAATTACAGACCCATCAACCTGTTATCGGTACTATACAAAATCCTCACTAGAATCATAACATATAGATTAACGAACAAATTAGACAGTTATCAATCACATGAACAAGCGGGATTTAGACGGGGATACAGCACTTTGAACCGTCTTCAAACGATTAGATAACTAGTGAAAAAAACAATTAAATATAAGGTCACCTTGTGGATAGATGAGTGACTACGAAAAAGCACTTGATTTGGTACAGATATGGACAGTCCTTAATGCCTTAAGTAACAGCAGAGTCAACGAAAAATTCACAACTCTTCTTGAATAAGTAAATAGAAATACCACATCACAAATAATGCTTGAAAAAAAAACAAATAAAATCAAAATTAAAAGAGGAATTAGACAAGGCGACTCAATATCCCCAAAGCTGTTCACGTTGACTCTAGACGGTGAACGATTAAATCACTTAAAGTTCGCAGATGATGTCACTCTGATCGCCAACACAAAAGAAGAATTACAAGAAATGCTGATGGAATTAAATAACAAGTATCGAGAAATAGGTTTAAAAATAAACTTCACCAAAACCAAATATTTGAACAACGAAAATGAAGATAACAGCCAGAAACTGTTAATAGAAGGTGAAAGAATAGGAAAGGTATAAACATTAATATATTTAGGACAAAAAATCGAAATTAATTTAAAGGCTGACTTGGATAGAAGAGGCTCGTTAGCTTAGTATTCGTTCGGAAGGTTACAATCTACATTTAAATTGAACATCCCAAATACAACAAAGGAAAGAGTGTTCGATGAATATGTACTGCCGGTATTAACATATGGCACTGAAACGTGGGCTTTAAATAAAAGTATAATAAATAAAACTCCAGGTAACCCAAAGAGCAATGGAGAGAAGAATGCTAAATATTAGATTCCAAGATCGTATTCTTAAGGTGGAATTGGGGGCGGCATATCGTAAGGATGAATTATAATAGATGGACACACTATATGGTTGAATGGAGGCCTAGAGAACATAAAAGATGCACAGTTAGACCACTGACAAGATCAACGGACGACGATATATATATATATATATATATATATATATATATATATATATATATATATATATATATATATATATATATGAGAGAAGGAGAGAAGTAGCAAAGCGGAGGATAGCAACATGGAATGTCAGGGGCATTAATGGGAAAGAACTGGAACTCACAGAGCTCAGAATATGAAATAATAGCTATCACAGAGACAAAGAAAAAGGGAATGGGAACACAAGTAATAGGGAATGGTAACCTACTTATCTACGGAGGCGAACCTGAAATGGAAAGGGCGCAAGTAGGTGTAGCCTGTCTGATTCTGAAGGACAAAGTAAACAAAATAAAAAATTGGGAGATAGTGAATGAGAGACTAATGAAAGTAGTAATGAATGTGAGTATAAGGGAAACAGTAACGATTGAAATAGTATATGCTCCAAATGAAAACGATAAAATAGGAGAGAAAATCAAATTCTGAAATCAGTTACAACACACCATAGAGATGAGAAATAGATTATGTGATAGTGCCACGTAGTTATATGCCCCAAGTAAATGATGTTAGAGTTAAAAGAAGTTGCGAAATAGAAAGTGATCAGTATTTATTAGAAGCAAAGTTAACAAAAAGCAAAACCAAAACAGTAGCAAAACAGAAGAATGCTAAAAGGAGGAATTATAAAGGTAGACTACGAAACTATAAACTAAGAGAACTACTGAGTAGATCAAAGTATATTGAATTAACAGAAAAGAGGTTTGGGGAAGATAATATGCAAGAAATCGAAATAGAAAGGAAATGGCCCAAGTACTACTAAAAGCTGCAGGAGATATCTACGGATTTACAAAACGAAATGTCCACAGAAAACAAACTAGCTGGTGGAATAAGGAAATAAAAAGTGAAGTAAGGGAAAACAAAAATCTCTGGAAACAGTATTTACAAGATAAAAATCAACGTAAGTATGCAAAGTACAAAGAACAGAGGAATAGGGTAAAAGTAATGATTGGAGAAGCGAAGCAAAGAGCGTGGAAGGTATTTGGAAGAACAATTGAAGATAATAGTGTACAAAATAAAAAATTATTTTACAGAGTATTAAAAAATATGAAAAACACAACAGATGTAAAACTTGCGCAGGTGAAGGATCGCAATGGAGATATTATCACAGATGGAACTTCTGAACAATAAAAACAGAGCGGAAAGTGTACAAACAGTGAGAAATGATAATGTAAAAGGGAGAGTTGAGAGGAAGGGAAAAGAAGTAGAACTACAGGGAGTAGAGAAGGCGCTGGAGGAACTAAAAACTGGTAAAGCAGCAGGATGTGATGGAGTAGATGCGGAACTGTTCAAATTCCTTGGACCAACGGGGAAAAAAGAACTTCAGGATATTTTTAATCTTGCATGGAGAAGTAAGAAAATACCAAAAGAATGGAGTACTGCTATTGTTCTTCCAGTGTATAAAAATGGTGATATGCGGGCGTGTGAAAACTACGGAAGCATATCGCTCCTCTGTACAGCTCTAAAAGTATATGAATCCATAATTGAGAAGAGATTAAGACAAATAATTGAACCAAAGTTAGCAGATGTGCAGAGTGGTTTTAAGCCATAGTACACAGGACCACATATTTGCAATGTAGATTGCAAAAAAAAAGCCCTGGGAAAAGATGGGAGAGTATTTTTAGGGTTCCTGGATATGAAAAAAGCTTTTGATATGGTAAATAGACATGGAATATAGAGGAGTTTAAGGAACAAGGATGTGGTTGAAGATTTAGTAAATACAATACAGAGCCTGTATGATAATACAATAAACCAAGTGAGAACGTGTAACCGAACATCAAAGGAATTCACCAATAGTGATGGAGCAAGGCAAGAAGGAGTTTTGAGTCCACTATTATTTATAAACGTTATAGATGACGTAATAAAAGCGAGCTGGGGAAAGACAATTAAGTACATGGTGGGATATAACCAGTTACACGCTGTAAAAATAGAGGCATGCGCATTCGCGGACGATATTGTACTGGTAGCAAGGACTGAAGGAGACTTGGAGCTGAACATATATATGGACAGTAGAGTTAAAAAAGTATAACCTGTTTATTAACCTGGAAAAAAAACACTCACGAATGGTTATAACTAACAGACAAGAAACTATGAACATTAAAGTAGAGGGACAAAAAATTAAACAGGTGAAGCTATATAAATACCTGGGAATAGTAATAAACTCCAAAGGAACACAAGAGGATGAAATTGGAAATAGAATGAAAGCAATGTATACGCCAGTTATAATCTATGGGGCTGAGAATTGGATTCTGACGGATAAGTATGAAAGACGATTATAAGCCACAGAAATGAAGTATCTGAGGAAAGTGGTAGGGGGCAAGAAGAATTGATAGAAAAAGGAATAAAGAGACAGGAACTTAATGTAAAATCGCTAAAGGAAAAAATAGAGGAAAAGAACTTAAAATGGACTGGACGCATAGTGAGAATGAATGATGATCGGCAGGTCAAAATGGTGTGGAAGGCAAGAGTGACAGGAAAAATAGAAGGGGGCGACTGAGGGAAACATGGAACAATAGTGTGAATGAAATACTGAGGAAAAGAGGAAAGTCCTTGGCTAAGACGAAACAACTAGCACTAAATAGAGATGAGTGGCGTAAATTTGTGGAAAGCAAGTAGAGAACGATCCTCGACACCTACGGGTAAATGAGGTTTATCGATTATGTTATGCTACATATGATTGAAAGTAAGAACTACTTAAAACGGACGAAAGTACGTATCTCAGCAGTCCACCCACTGTTCTCTTATTTGTCGAATCCATCCCGAGACTCCTTCGCTGTATAACGGCTCATCAGTCGGGCTAGAATAGACAAACAAGAGAACAGAATTTTCGGTACTTAAGCCAGTACTGACGGCCATTAATGATACCTGCCTCGTACACTTTATTGGAGGGCTGACTCGCTTCAGCCATTCGCCGACAGAGTGGTTAGCAGACTGCCAGCACTTCACCACAAGTGGCGGGAACGGTCGAGATCCCCACTAAGGCAAATGTGGTTTAAAGTAAGAACAACTGAAAACGGACAAAAGTCCGTATCTCAGCAGTCTACCCACTGTTCTCTTATTTGTCGAATCCATCCCGAGACGCGTTTCGCCGTATCACGGCTCATCAGTCGGGCTAGGTTCGACAAACAATTGAACAAAATTTTCGGTACTTAAGCCAGTACTGACGTCCATTAATGGTAATATATAACGCCTGCCTCGTAGGTGGCACTTCATCGGAGGGCTGACTCGCTTGAGCCATTCTCCGACAGAGTGGTTAGCAGACTGCTAACATTTTACCACAGGTCGCGCGAACGTTCAAGGGACCCCCCTAAGGCATATGTGGTTTAAAGTAAAAACAACTGAAAATGGACAAAAGTCCGTATCTCAGCAGTCTACTCACTGTTTTCTTGTTTATATCTTACCATTATGGGCCCTCAGTACTGGCTTAAGTACCGAAAATTTTGTTCAATTGTTTGTCGATCTCTCTTTCTCTCTCTCTCTCTCTCTCTATATATATATATATATATATATATATATATATATATATATATATATATATGTATATATATATATAAATATATGTATATATGTATATATATATATATATATATATATATATATATATATATATATATATATATATATATATATATATATATATATTGCCTCCACTGGTAAACCATACACCTACACAATAGGACCGATCGTTAACCAGAAACTCAGGTGTCAAATGTTGCGAGATTTGACTAGGCTTTTGCCAACAAATTTAGCAAAAAAAAATGTATAAAAATGATGAATTATTTGTACAAGTTTTATATTTTAATATAATAACCAAATTAAGTTGGGAATGTGGAATCTTTGGCACAATGATACTACTCGGTATATATCACCACTACACCAAACACTTTCTTTTTGCACTCAACGCGCGTTTCGCTAACCATATTAGCTTCATCAGGAACGATGATTGACTAATGATGAAGCTAACATGGTGAGCGAAACGCGCGTCGAGGGCAAAAATAAATTGTTTGGTGTAGTGATGATATATACCGAGTAATAATAACCAAATTTTAAAACATGCATTTACTAAGATTTTATTTGCTTCACTATAAAAACAACGGTGATAACAAAAGATTGTTAAGGTAGGTTACAATGCCTTTGACCTTTTTGTACTTCACTTTATTCTGAAACCGGCGGCGGCAACAGAGGATTGACTAAGGAACGTTACCTTTGTCGGCTGACCTTGTTGAAAGCCTTGGGAAAGACTTAGGTATATCGACGACGATGTGTATTATTCTTTTTATTGGCGTCTTTCTTTTTTTTGATTCCCTCTTTTGTTTATTGATGTCTTTACTTTTTTAGTTGTATTTTTTTTCTGTATTTTATCTGTTTACTGAGTAATTTACTTATTTTCATTATTGATATTAATAGAAGCGTCGTAATGTGGTTTCATTACTTGAGTTTTTTGAGAGAGACGATTTATATTTTTAGCTGCTTTAATCAAATGTTCAGGAAAGACGTTTTTGTCCACCAACCAAACTCCAGCCGCTTTAAATCCGTTCATAATGGTGCCAGTAATAGCAGCTCTCTGATAAACTTCTGCAGATAAACTTCCAACTTGACATTGCGTTACTTAACGACCTGGATTTGACCTGAACCATTTTTCTGTTGCTGGAATATAATAACTGCTCATCGGTTTATAAAAAAGACAGCCGTCCAGTAGCTGAAGCCGGTGAGTAGCAAGGCATGATATGCGTTGTATTTCCATCAAGTAGAACTAATACTGTACGGCTGATGTTTTGATGGAAAACCCTTCTGTGGTTGAGGTGGTAAGAGCCATAGGCTGTCTTAAGAATAATAAGTCTCCTCGTGTAGATAACATTAATCTGAATGTTTCAAATACGAAGGAGAATTTTTACAGTGAAAGTTATATGAGTTCATCTTATTGGTGTGGCAACAGGAAGAAATCCCGACTAAATGGAAAGAGAGTGTTATCATACGGTTTTAGAAGAAAAGAGACTGCCCAGTTTATAAAAATTACAGGTATCTCACTAATTACATAACACATATTCCTAAACAGCTTAACACCATTTATAGAGGACTCAATATGTTAATACCAGTGTGATTTCGGGAAAAATCGCTAGACTATCAACCAAATATTTACTGTAAGGTATCTACTGGGAATTCAACCAGGACCTCCATAACCTTTCATCGATTTCCAGCAAGCGTATGACAGTGACGTGTTCAAGTATGGAATGCAATGTCGGAAATTTCAATACCGCGAAAGGTAATTAATCTAGTAGCTGTTTGTATGGAGGGAACGAGGAACAGAGTTAGGATTGGTACCGCTTTTTCGGAAGCTTTCGAGAATAAGAACGGGCTGCGCCAGGGAGATGCTTTGTCTCCAATCCTTTTCAATGTCGCGCTAGATAAAGCCGTAACGAAGGCTGAACTAAGGATGGAACTGTTCACTAGTGATGAACTTCAATTGTTGCTTACCTTTGCTGATGATATTGACATTGTAGGAAGGTCAGTAATCAAAGTAAAAGAAATGGTTACCAAACTGGAGAGAGAAGCTAATAAGATGGGGTTGAGGATAAACGAAGACAAAACTAAGCACATGTCAGTGAACTGACACGCACACAGAGATAGAGTAGGGCAGAATGTCAGCATGGGCGAGTATAATTTCTAGCGAGTACAGAGCTTTACCTTTCTAGGAGCTATAATAACAAGAGATAATAACGCCACTGAAGAGTTAAAAGGACGTATTCAAAAGGTGAGTAAGTGTATGTTTGCGATGCAGAAGCTTTTAATATCAAAACAAATGTCAAGAGCATCGAAGGTACGAATTTACCGAAACATCATCAGACTATCCTTACTTGTAGAAGCGAAACATGGACTCTGAGAGTAGCCAATATGGAAAGGCTGAGACGATTTGAGCAAAAGGTTCTCAGGAAAATATACGGGCCAGTACAGGATGAGGATGCAGGAGGGTTTCGAGCAAACCGGGAGATAAAAGATCTATGCAATAGCCCCGATATAGTTCAAGAGATTAAAGCAAATCGATTATGGTGGGCGGGATACATCCAAAGACACGAGGATAGAAAGCCGTTGGGAAGACCGAAAATGCGCTGGCGAGAGAATGTTGTAAACTTATAAGGGAGGAATTCAATCTTCATATTATGACGGATGGAAGAGGGTCGTACAAACAGCCAAAACCCACCAAGGGTTGTAGAGCTACCAAAAGAAGTAGCAGAAGAAGTAACCCTTTATTTTCAGGAATTGGCTTTACTAGCGTTATAAAATGTTTCATCCATTCTACAAATAAGTTTGAGTTAATATAGCCAGTGTCTGAAATAGTGACAATACTCTCAGAAGGTGTGCTATTTCCCAATTCAGGATTTTATCTCATTCCTTTGAATATAAGCATTTGTGGCACCAAGTATCCAGCCACACTGACACAGCACAATACTGTCGTATTAACTCCTCTTTCCCCTCTTATGATTGCAGCGATTTGTTTCTTCCTTTTTAATCCTAAGGCTTTTGCGGTGGAAAATCCACTTTCATCAACGTTAAATATTTTTGTAGACGTTAATACATTTTCATCTACGATCTTTTCGAGCTGAGGTTCGATTTTCCCTACTCTCCTCTGCTTGCCGAGAGGCCAAGTGACAACGTCCTCTACCAAAACGTCAAATTCACGTTTAGTTCAGGTTTATTTACAGCGAATGTTTTCCATTTTCCAGTATGTCATGGGTAAAGTGAGGTAAAGATCAATGTTATTACAGGTTTTTTTAAAGAGACTAATATGGTGGTGTTAATTAAAAAATTTGTAGAAAGTGTAGAATATAGCAGCAAGTGTGATAGTTGGTGTCTTTCGGTATAGTTGGTTTAGTTATAAATATGTCACGCACAAACTAGGGTATTTTATATGGATGTCGATTGCACATTTAAGGTACATAACAGTGTTCTGTACACTACACATAAAATAATTAGTATTTAAATTTAATAATTTCTAAAAAAAAATAACGATTTTCACATTTTTTATCAGATTAGCAAAAAACTGAAAATATGGAGGGAGAGCATTAATAAAAAAAAAATGTTGTAAATATGTAAATAATTCCAGTTCAACAAATAAAAAATACAATCGGGACACGAATAAAATCGAAATTCTAAGAAAGCAACTCTACAGATAAACAGATAATTTTAAAAAAACTAGATCCTAATAACACCGTTCGATTTTTATCTTGTAAGGGGTTTAGCGCGAAAAATCAGTTGGAACTCAAACCAATTAAAAGTGCTATAGAAACTTTACATACAATAGCGTGTCGTTTACCACCACGAATGCAGTATAATCGTGACGGTGAACGTATAGAGCAAGAATACTTATTTTTCCAAAAATTTATAAAAATGATAACACTTAATTAGTAATCTATAACTTTTTTTATGGGTCTAGCACACGTGCTACAGGGAAATCCCTAAAGCACTCCAGGAGCGGCATATGTGCAGAAAAAGCGATTCACCTTGTTCTTGAATAGCTGTAAATTGTGCTTGGTGGGAAAGACAGCCCTGGGCAAATTCTTCCAAAGGGATGATGTTCTCCATATAAAAGACTGCTTGAAAAGCGTTATACGCGGAATAATAAGCTGAACCTCATACGGCAGTGAAGTATTAGTGCGACGTATTTTTCTAACATGCACCGCTCTGAGAGGAATTAAGCGGGCTACATCCTTCAAACACTTTCCATGAAAATATTTGTAGAACAGACTCAAGTCGCCAACCGTTCTTCGATGTTCCAGCGAATCAAGGCCGCCGGTCAGTTCCGGGTCTCAAATCAGACGAACAGTTCTTCTCTAAACAGAATCCAACAAATGCAGTGTGTGTTTGGGAGCGGAGCCCCAAACATGGGAGCAGTATTCCATAGTTGGTCGAATACTCGCATTGGTCGAATTATAGAGTATATTAACGATATAGGTTTTTTAAAATAAGAACGATTTAATATAAATGACTGTATATTTTATTTAAAGATATACTTAGTTCCGCTAATCTTCTATTTTCTCTTGATACAGAATGCTCTTTATATTCTTGTTTTATGGTATATTAAAACTTACCACCCACCAAACATTAAAAACCCACATTTATAATTTTTAACATTGGCATAACATTGAAAAGCCACAGAACATTTTCTCATTATTGTTTAGGTGTCCTTTACCGCAGTTAAAAAAAAAATCCTAACCGAGTCGTATTAAGTTTATACCATAAATATAAATAATTAAAACTTTATATTTAAGGATTTAAAACATTATTGTTAGATAGTAACAGAAAGTTTTCTGTCTTATATTCATTATGTTTTCGGAAGTGCTAAATACAGTATTTCTTTGCAATATGGCATATTTTATTGTTAAAAAATTATATAGATAATATTTAAGACTTTTATATTTAGGAATGTAATATATTTTCATTAACTTTTGATTTTGAAGGTGGGTGTAAGTTAATCGTATTATTTGAAGCGAAATGTTTTTTTTTTGACATTAAAACTTCTTGATTCTTGTCAAAATCTATGTGAACTAAAATTTCTTTTAGTCACTAAAATTTTTCCTATTTTTTCTTTACTACTTCAAGCTACTCTTTATGAATATGAGCTATACTTTTTAAATTTTATTTAGTCGTAAGTCATCAGATTTAGAACCTAATATTTTTAGAAACTTAATAAATAGTGATAGGTTAGAAGAAATTTAAAGAAAAACACGTTTTTTTGTTAAATGTTGAATAATTGTGTGACTAGAAAAAAATAATGTACAGGGTGTTATGAAAATCGTTTACTACATCGAAACAGGTGAATCCTCATATAAAAAGGGATAACATAAAAATATTAATAAATAGCGGTTCTGTTATATAACGGAAAAATTCTACTCCAAAGAGATAATGAACTGAATGAAATGAATCGTTTTCACTCTACCACTGGTAAATAAAACAAATGGGATACATAATATTACCATGGTTTAACTAGAAGTTTCATACCCAATTTTATAAAAAAATAAAAATTGTTCCCTTCGTAATATAAGAAATAATAGTATACGTCCCCGGAATCAATTACACTTGAAGTACTTTATTTAAAAGCTGTAATAACTCTAAAAGTCTACCCAAAGATGGACTTTAGACGAAATTTACTGCCCTAAACTAAAAACTTCAAATTTTGAAAATAACGTAATAACACTCAGTTGAAAATAAGTCAGGAAAACATGTGCTACCTAGACGAGTATTGTAAAAAGTATTTATTCAAATATCGGTAAAAACATGCAAACCGTTGATTTTACTTGTTTATTGTAAAATAATTAGAAAGATATTCGGAGATCCACAGCAACTTTAAAAAAAAAAAAAATAGGTCTGGCATCGTACTTTTTCCCTTAATAATCTAACACTGGTATTTTAATAATTTAATTTTTAAATATAAATATTTTTAAAACAGTAATACTCGTAAACAACAACTGTCAAAACCATCTGACTGAAATTAGACCGACCATAGTTTGCATGTTGAATTTAGCAACGGAATGGTTCGAATATCCAACGAAGTTTGGTTTTAGAGAGGCTACACATAGGTTGATGCTTATTTTTTAAATTTGATTCAAATTGTACACACGGAAGGCTTTTGACCGGAAAATTTAGTTATATATTTTTGTTGGCCCTTGAAAAGGAGGTGAAACACTCAGGAAGCAAACTTTCAAGATGAAATAAAAAATTAAAAAATATGCACAGTAAATTTCTCTCGTCTCGAGCTTTATGCACTATATACCTTCTGAGATACTTTAACTAGCACCTATACCATTTAGCGTCTTGAACTCTTGATAAGGGCGTCAGCCACCCCTATTTTAATCATCATTTAAAAATGTTGCATTCTGAGTCTGATATACTTCTTGAGACATTTTAACTAGTGGTTATACAGTTTCGCGTTTTGAACTCTTGGAAAATCATCAATAAAATTAACAACAGACTCAAATAATTTGTTCCATCTTGAGTTTGACAAATGTGATATCTCTAGAGACAGTTCTATGAGTATGTTTCTGCAACTTTGTAAAGGTTTCAAAACGCAAAACTAGTTAAAATGTCTCAAAGAGTATAGCCTACATCAGAATTAATGTGGATCAAATTGTCTATGTGTACAAGATTTTTTAAAATTTTTTATTTCATATTTAACTTTGTTGCGTGTAAAATTTTAATCAAATGGTAATTAAGTATCAATAGTGATTAAATATCAGCCAGTGAACTTATTATGTATAGTCTCTATAAAATAAAAACTCGTTGAGATTTCGTTGTTCTTCATGTTTGCATATATCAGGGTTTCCCAAATTAGTCTTGGAAACGTCTAGGTGTAAAAAAAAATTAATTGGATTTGCATTTAGTGACAGTATAAAAATAACAAAATGTTTATAAAAATAATAAAATTAAAGAAACGACAATCGTATATATGGAAATAATAATTTAATTCTTGTAAATTTGTGTTATTTTATACGAAATAATAGTTTTAAATAACTAAAAAATAAAAAACAAAGGTTTTAAACGGTGTGTTGTTAATACCTGATTATTGAATTATTAGTTCCAGAACACAACAAAGTAAGCAATTAGTAATAAATTATCTTCACCCCTTGAGTTAATCTTATCAGAGATATCTCTCACTTTTTCCCCCATTACAATTGTCACAATATTGTTTAACATTTTGGTGCTACTTTTGGAATTGTTACTAGAACAATTTCAGTTTGCCCAAATATGTAAGGTGAACTGTAACGTCAACGTCAGCTGTTAGGGGCAATAACCTGAAAGACGTGGAAACGCACATCTTGACGCGCTTTATCAAGAGATGTCTTTGGAAATAATAAATGAATACTTTAGTATCATTAAATATTATTTGTTAATAGATATTCGTTTGATTCATTATTATTTTAATTCACTATTATATGAGCTGCTTGTCAAATGCGAAAATTTACAATTATTGAATACAATTGTGTATTTGGAAACACTGACGAATTTTTATATCTTGGTAAGCATTTTCGTCTCCCTTGCTCCAATGGCAGAAATTCTGATCTGATCTCAGGTCCGAGTTGGCCTGACGGTAAAATTCAATTTTTGCCTTTTTTTTAATTTTTGAAAATTGTTCACATTTGAAAGGGTATTGAATGTGTTTCTATACTAAACCACCCTTTCTATACATTAAACGATTTCCATAACACTCTGTATATTTTAAAAACCTTTGATGTATACTCAATGCACTGAATATGGTCATAGAGACTACTGACTAGTTTCATCACCTGACCTCTCTACTCGGTTTTAATATTTTTTATGTGTTAATTTTATTTTTTCTTTTTAATTTTTAAAATAATGTCAAGTCACCTAACTTTTTTAATGTTTAATATTGCTGGACGTGATTCCCCTTGATAACTTTTAACTCAATACTTGATTTTGAAACTTTGCATAAAAATATTTTTTCATTTTTAGAATAGTCTTATTTCACAATCGGCACTGTGAAAAGTAAAAATATTTTTGTCACGTTAAATCCATGTGTAACAAGTCTCTCGAAATAGATAATATATTAATTGCATTATTTCCCAACAAGAAATGACCAAAATAGGGGTGGGTCAGGTTCATCCTAATAATTAACATGTATCCACGTCGTGGTTGTTAAAATATGCAGGTAAACGTAAGATGCCAAAACAATATGTTTTTATACATTTTCGTTACTACAG
This sequence comes from Pachyrhynchus sulphureomaculatus, assembly GCA_019049505.1. NCBI lineage: Eukaryota > Metazoa > Arthropoda > Insecta > Coleoptera > Curculionidae > Pachyrhynchus > Pachyrhynchus sulphureomaculatus. The sequence continues at coordinate 119,265,977 of CM032446.1, read as the reverse complement.
CTCTGAGAGAGTTTTATTTTGTAACAAAATTTCAAGTTATTAGAAAACGAAAAAGGTATTTGTTTTGAAAACCTAAATAATGAATACTTTGAAAAATACAGTGCTCCCCTTATTATTATTATTTTTTTTTTTAATTATTACTTAATATTTTTTAAGAAATTTTCACTACGATAATATTTATAAAAATCGGTTGTTTTTAAAACGAGGGACCGTAACCCAGCGACTTGCAAAATAGGGAAATTATTGTTTCTTTATTTTTTATGTTTAATTTCTTGTTTATTAATTTTTCTTTTCCTCAAAAATTAAAAAAAAACAAAGCTAATACTATAAAAATGATGAAAGTCTGAAATCATTCCAGTAGTATTTGTAGCCAAATATCCCGAGGGTCTGATACTACCCATTTCTCTATTATCTACAATCAGTCTTTAAAGTTGGGTTTTTCTGGAAATTTTGAAAGAAATTTATATTTGTGCCTGCATTAAAATCTGGTAATAGTAAATAATTATTGACGTATTTCCGTACTTTCAAAAGGCTATTTATGTATACTTATTTTTCTGTATAAAAATTAAAATTACTATCCATTAACGTGGGTTTTAGCCAAATAGACTCCAATTTTATTTCGTATTCGACTACATCTACCGCGTTCTCAGCACCGATTGTGTTAAAATTGAGCATTACTTTCGTTGAAAAGATTGGTTGAGGTATGTAGGTGTGGATAGTGCTGTATTGAATAACAATAATAGTGTTTTATTTATCAATTTTTACAATATTTAAATATATAATAAAAAAATTAGCTATATATGAATACACAAAAGGCAAAAAAGAGGTTAATAACTAATTTTAAAAAAATTCTGGTTCAGATCCTGCCTGATGGACAACAAGTAACTTAATAATAATAATAAATAAATATTAAATCCGAAGTTTTTACTTTCACATCGGGTGTACTCCAAGACCTGGGAACACGGTAAATATTATTTTTATAAATAATATAAAGATATTCTTAACTTCTTTTTTACGCAGATGGCCTTTAAGTCTGCAAGAGAACATATAGTGCCACTGACTGCGATGATCTGCAATCCAATTTTTCCATTACATTCACACATAATCATAATAAAATAATAATAGTGGTGGAGGTTTTTTCAGGAGAGTCAAAACGTAATGTTCTTTTTAATACAAAATTATTGTTTGGTGCCCACACAGATAATATAATGAAAGTTTATGGAATATTGGGATTTATTTGTCGACAAAGTAAAAACTTTAGGCATTCAAATATATCATTTTTATGCTTTATTATGCTTATGTGTTTAGCAGCCGTAATTTTCCAATCATGGTCTAAAATCCTATGTACAATATTTACACATCACGCCTAGAATCCGTTTAAGGTTCTTACAATATTGAGTGTTTAGAGAGAACTTCCAATATGTTGATTAGTTTGGTCGGTAGAGTGGTCTAATTTTAAATCTATATCTTATAAATTTGAAAAATCATTTCGCCTGATCATTTGGCTGTGATAATATTTAATGTTTCAGCATAAAAATTTATTTATATTACCGTTTTTTTGAACGAATAGTTCGTTAAGGTCTTCATGTTCTAAAATGTTTAAGTATGCAAGTTCTTTGTGTCATGAAAACTTACATTTTTCTCTGTTTTTTCTCCGGAGCTTTTACATTCAGCCTCAAGAAGGTATTTAATATGTATTCTAGAACTGTTGTTACTTGTTAGTTTAAATTTTAGTCATAAGAAATTGTAAAAAGTAGTTACTTTAGACAAAGTCGTTTTGTAAATAAGTAAATGAAATAAATGATAATTGACATAATATCATTAGACATATAATAAATGATGCGAAAGAGAAATTGACTTAAAATATTCCAGTATACTCTAATTATACGAAGTTTAAACAGTAAAGTAAACGGACCGCAATAATAATGTTCGTGTCACCTTAAAAAATCGTTAGGAACAGTCCAGGAAAGAATTACATAATTTTCAGATTCTCTTTACTCCCCTCTCCACCTCTGTGACCCTTTAACATTGATAAAGGGTCACAGTTCATTTCGTTTAAGAGTAATAATGCCAATACATCAGTAGACCGACACATAGACTGACTGACGGTAATAAGAAAATGCTAGGAATCCTGAAAAGTTAGGAAATGCAAGCCTGTCAAAAGAATTTTTCCTTCTCTTATGAAAGAGAAATAAAAAGATAGACTTTTAAAAAAAAAAAAAAATGTAGGAGTTACTTATATATTTTTTTTTGGTTTGACTTAAATCCATATAATGATCTATTTATAGAGCAAAGCACCTATTTAAATTAAATCTGTAAGTTAAGGAAAATCTATATAAGTCTAATATACTATAATAATGATAATAATATATATATATATATATATATATATATATATATATATATATATATATATATATATATATATATATATATATATATATATATATATATATATATATATATATATATATATATATATATATATATATATATATATTTGTAGCACTAGATAAGGGAAATCTAATTGTTGCCATCTTTCTAGATTTAAGGGTTTCTTTTCACACGGTTCAGAGAAAAAATGACTTTTCTACATAACACACACATGCTGCAGGGAAATGCTTAAAGCGCGACTGAAGCGATGCGTGTGCGGAAAAAGAGAAAGATTCACGTTGGTCTTGAATCACTGTAAATTTTACTCGGTGGGAACCACAACCCTGGACCAATCATTTCAAAAAGATGAGATTCTCCATATTAAAGACTACTTCAAAAGGGTTATACGAGAAGTGACAAGCTGAACCTCATACACATATGAAGTAAGCGTCGAATACTTTTCATGCAAATATTTGTAGAATAGACTCAAGCTATTCTTCGATTCAGCAAAAAGGTCTCAAGGTTGCTAAATTAATAGTTGTAGGGAATTTAAGATTTTGAGAAGCTCTCTGTACTATCCATGCGACGTGTTCATGTGAAGACATATTAGCTCCGCTCCCAAATTAACGCCCAGCAAATTGACTGACGATACTAGAGGAATAGAGTGTCCTGACATTACTATGTCGGGTTCAGCAACGTTAACTTTTGAAGAAAAAACTGGCGCCTGGGTTTTTGTAGCGTTAAATTCTACTTGGTGACTGTCACCACTAGATAGAATGTATTCCATATCTTTGTTAAATTGAACGCCTTTCTGCTGTCTGCGGATATTTGCATGAGTAGCTGATGTTCAAGCGTACAAAGTGAATAAAGAAATAACCGTAATGTCATCTGCAAAGCTGTAGATTGGATTCCTAATGCTTCCCAACAGATCGGTAATTTAAATGAGAAAGACAATAGGAGAGAGTATGGAGCTTTGGAGCAAACCGGCGTTATTAGTGAAGGTGTTAGAAAGAAATCCGTTCACTGCCACTCCTAAAGAATGCTCTTTAAGGAAACACGAGAGCCCTAAACAAAACTTTTCAAACATACCATAAGAGCTTAGCCAACAAGTGCAACCTCTAGAAATTTTCCAAAGTGTTCAATTGCGTTGTTCCAAACATATTTTACATAAGTAAGACAATCTCCTGGTCGCTAGTATTTCTTCTAGATATTTTTTAGAAGATTGATGGCCTTTGCAGCAGTGCGACTGGTCAGTAGTTGTTTCGCAAGTTTGCCTTTTTTGGGTATCGGCTGAATTGTACCGTATTTCCAAGAGAAAGGAAATATTTCCTTTCTGTAGGATAGGTGACACGTCTACAGTAAACTGGTGTTAATTCGCTCGGACATTTTTTGAGTACTATGGCAGCTATTTCGTCAGCGCCAGCAGCTTTTTTGGTGTCTATCTTCTTTAAAACACGTTTTATGATATGCTGTTTAAAGACAATATCGGGCATCCTTGACTGCACTAGGGAATGTTGGTGTTTTTACTTGGAAATCGATAGTAGAATATGAAGAAGAAATAGTTCAAGCAACAAGTAAGCTCAACTGATGTTTTTGCAATAGCATTATCTAGCCGGGTGAGCGGTGGTATAGTGGATTTAGGGAAATTTTGACTAATGGCCTTAGCGAATGACCAAAAGAACCTGGAATTGTTGGGGTAGGCAAGAAGTTTGTTTTTAGTTCTTTGATTTTGTGAGATCTTGGTTGATGTTTCGATTTATGACGTTAGGATTTTCACGGCATTATAGGCAAGATGTTTAAAAGCTTTTTTGCATTTTTGGTCAAACCAAGGCCTGTTATTGGCAGGGCATGTTTTGAATAAGGGAATGAATTTGATACCAGCCGAAACGATATCGGAAACCTCCTTACCGCACTAAAATGGGTCGTCGGATCAAAAACAAACGTCTAACCAAGGAAAAGTTGAAAAATGTTTCACGGGTTCTTTCCATTTAGAAGATAGGTGGTACCAAATCTTGCACGGTTTAGGCGCCTCTTTGTCACTGATCGGCAGGATTCTCGATGTCAAAAGTAGTTTTTGGTCAGAAGAACTTAACGGCGAATTTACGGTGTAAATCTATGGTTTGGTGGTTAACAACAGATCAAGAAGACTGGCAAACTCTCCGTCTGGATCAAGGATCCGTATTGGTTTATGAATGAGCTAAGTAAAACTACAACTGATTAAGAATGATTCAGCTTCACGACGTTGTTCGTCTGTCGTGTTTGAATACGTAAACCAGTTGATGATTGTTTGAATACGTAAATCAGTTGATGATAATTTCGGTGCTTGGATAATTAATCTCTAAATGATCGATAGTGTCAGCAAGAGAAGCGAAAAGTGTTCTAAAGTTGGCATCATTTAGTGGTTGATATACGCTGCAGATAGACCTTGTAGTTTGTTGGATTTTTAACCACATAACAACAAAGTTTTGGGACTACAGAACCTCTCTCTCATTGGCAAGACAGATTTCTTCTGGTTAAAAGACAGATTACAAAATTACGCTTTAACGGGAAACTGAAGTCGTACCCAGAATAGAGACTATGTTGGTCGATGAACTAACTTTAGTTTAGGCTTATTTGATTGCAGGTCTGCAAGACTGCAGTCATTCTTTTTAGGCATATTTTGTTGTGAACCAAATTCAGTAATTATTTTATTTGATTGCCGGTATTAGTGCACTGAATTTATGTTCGAGTTTAAACCTCGTATGTCACACAAATCTATTTTAAAATAGTGATCTTTGAATGTTGACGCCCCCGAATTAGCTCCCACCCAGACATCTGAATGGGAAGCTATTTTACCGCAGGAATTTTTTGACCCTGGAATCATGTTATTTGGTCCCACAGTCCGGGGACATCGGCACAGCCACGAAACGTTAAGCAAATTCACGCAGCCTATACCGATGTGATGGTATCACACCAGACGATTGAATCTCGCCTTCTAGCATCTAAGTTGTTCTTTTAGTTGCGTTCTACGACAGGCAAAATGTACCGGGGGTGATATTCAGTCTCGCACCTCCACGGATTGATTACCTACTACCTACTAAAAAAGTTACCTCATAATCTTAACATTACAGGGAATGTCAACACCCTGCCATAAAAAAAAGTGAAAGTCTTCCGCCAGTGAAGTGATCTACGGTGTTAAGACAACACAATTAAATGTTTTTTTTTTTTAAATTAGTCGTCCTAGTCGACCTCTGTGACACGACTAAAATGACAAAGTCAATACAACGCATTAAAGATATACTGAAAATATAAAACATATTAATGGAATAATTGATAACGTCTCATACTATTAGCAATTATATAGTAATTTTCTCGTTGTGCAGTTTTTGGATAGTTTTTGAAATTGCGTAGGTAACAAGTACGCCCATACTCGTAATCTAAAAAATATATCTTATACCAAAATATTTATCTTCACAAGAAAATAGGTAGTATGTGTGAGCCTGTATATATGTAGTTGAACACACTTAAAACGAACAATTTATTCTAATATTCATTATAATTTATATAAAATGCTTCATTAAAAATCATTTTCACAAGCAATCACGATCTTATAATACGTAGAATTCAAACAGCTGAGACGATTTTCCCTCAAATAAATTGTTTGTATCACAAGTCCATATCGCTCTTGAGGCAATTTACTAAAAGGTTTTGTCTAAAGTGGAAATTTCGCTTAAGTTAGCAACTGATTTGATATCATGTTTATATGTATGAGGTGATTTTTAATTTTAAGTAATGGAATACTGCATCTACCGATTTTCTGATACTTTGTTTTCAATATGTTTGATTCTGCGTGCAATTTGGATTCTTAAATTGAATTCCAAGAATTAATTGAAGAAAAATTTAATTTATTTATATAAGTAATTTCTTTCTAATTTTTTGAGGCTTTTTTTCTGACGCTATAAAAATCTTTAAATAGTAATAATTCCTTCTAGTTTTTATACTTTATTCAAGTTATGATTAATATAACTTTCTGCCTGTCAATCACAAGCTATATACCTACTAACCGCAAGGAACCGCTGCATGTTTAGTTTTTCTCTCGTATAGATGATTGATGTAAGAGAGATTTTAACATGAAAAGTGAAATCTATCTTTCTAGTTGATTTTATTTTGCACCAAACGTTTAGTGGTTCAAATTTCACCTCGTGTCCCTCTTCACGTCATTTCTGTTCATACGCTAAAAACATAGAGAGATAACTTACAGTTTGTGAGCTTAAAGTATATAAGAGTAACTAAAATAATTATTTTTAATTTTAAAATTAATAAAATACTTTTAATAAATCCCCAAACAAGTAGAACATATGTTAGTTGCTTCTAAAAAAATGAAGATTTAAAAAGTTATTTTTTAATTGTAAAACACTACAAAAATTATTACAAAATTCCAGAATCATTACAAGAGTTACATGAAGTGGGCAAATCCTTCATCTAAAGAAAAGTTATTTAAAATTGGACGATCATTCGGCCGATAATATTCATTTTTTTTTCTGAAGATTGATAACAATTGTAAATAGTAATTGCATTCCTTTGACGTCTTAAGAAATACTTAGAGATTCGTCCCGTTTTTGTAGATACTCTAAAATATTAACAAAATATTAAAAATATGTAAAAGTGGAAAAAATCCTCCTTGTTACAAACAAACTATAGGCATATCCAATCCTCCATCCAAATTACTCCCTGAGGAAGATCATTGGCCTTACCTAGCAAATTAAAATACATGATTTACAACTATAAAATAGTTTTCAGTGAAACTGTGTGTTTTTTTTTTAATGTAAATTAGTATTTTTTGTCTTCTGATTCTATCTGAAACAAGACGATAAGTGTAATAGTGAAACAGTGTGCAGTAATTGAAGTAGTATTTTTTGTATATCTCACATAATTACAGAATTCTATTATCGAGTAGAAACTATTAAAAAATACTTCTTGAAATACTGTACACCGCTCCCCTATTACACTTATTGCTTTTTTTTAAGCAGAATCACAAAACTATGTTCTTATTTTAACGGTAGCAAGTATACTTAAAAATGAAACCACACTTTCACTGAAAACCATTAAATAAGTTTAAATCAGGTATTTTAATTTGCTTGGCAAAGCCAGTGATCTTGAAAAGGACGTAATTTTGATGGCGGATTTGTTATTCCTAACATTTTCTTTGCAACTAGACGTGTTTTCTCCATCTTTATGAAATTATTAATATTGTGTCAATATTTTAGAATGTGTACAAAAACAAGACGAATCTTCATGTATTTCGTATGAAGATGTCAAAGGACTATAAACAATCACTGTTTACAAATTAAATCATCAGGTGAATTATCGTCCAATTTTAAACAACTTTACCTTAGACAAAGGATATGACCACTTTCTACGATTCTTTTACTGAAATTTGATATAATTTTTGTATTATTTGGCATTTAAAAGTCGTATTTTAATGTTTCATTTCTTTTCAGAATAAACTAACATACTTATTAATGTTAAAGAAATTCATTCTTGTTACCCTTATATACGAGTCATGCGAGTTTACACTTAAGAGTTATGCATAATTAACCAAGTAGCTAAAATGGCTTAGATACAAATATACCTCCTGCTGGTCAGACTACTTGTCAATTTTACCAAAGAGGATGTCCAATTACTGGAGAGAGGTCTAAAATATTGTTCCCTTCATATAAATAACTAATAAACCCAAAAGTAATACAGGAGAATTACAGATGAACAAACCTAGGTTCTTAAAACTTTTTCCTTTTTAATCATAAATTGAACACATCAAAGGAAGTTATTTCTCTATGTTTTTATCATACAAATGGAAATGACGTGAAGAGGGACATGATCTGAAATTTAAACCTTAAAAAGTCGTAGCTAGACAAAATCGACTGGAGAGGCAAATATCATTTTTTATCGTGGAATACTCTTTACATTAATCATGTATAAAAAAGTTAAACTAAATATACACCGGTTACTTACGTTTCCATGGTTAGTAGGTATATAGTTTGTGATCGAGAGGCAAAAAATTATATTAATCATAATTATTCCCTTTAAATAAAAACATAAAATGTAGTGCGGATAAGTACAATTTAAAGACAGTGTTATTACACTTTTATTTTTATTAAAACTGTAACAAAAGCTTCCAGAGATGTTGGAAATTACGTATATAAATAAATTAAAGATTTTTTTGTTCACTTCAATTTCGAAATTCAAATCATGAATCCAAATTTCTCAGATGGGCAACATCAAACGAAGTATCAAATAATACCGGTCAAGTGCAAGTTGTACTTGCACAATTAGTATTCCCGTGCATTGCTTTTAAAATAAAAATTTTTGTTACGGTAGTATAAAATGATCAGTGACTTCACAAAACACACCCCAAATGAGTTTTCAACAAAGTTTGTTTCCAATCTTTACTGAAAACTGATGACCTTGAAATTTTGGTTGTTTTATATACCAGATAAATTATTAAAGTTAATGCATTCGTGATAATTTTCGTTCAATCTACACCCCGTGGAGAATATTCCAGAATTTCTTCAAAATTTTTTGATCAGTGCTTTTCGAGATAAGGTGGGGGGACAGCGATTTTTCGCGACATTTTAAAAATAATACAAAGAAAAGTGTACGCAAGTACTACATTATATATATTTTTTACTCGTGTTTTCACAAGCTTTCATTTGACACCACACTCGATGACCTAATAATTTTTTTTTTTTCCCTTCCGATTTCACCCCCCAAAACTAACCCCTTAGTCAAAATTTAACTTTCAAAACTACACGGATCTGATGAGGCCATCAATTCCTATATTATTACCAAATTTCATTCCATTCTATGACAAATAGTTTCGGAGAAATTTGGGTGTGACAGACAGACAGACGGACGGACAGGCAGACAGACAGACACCGAAGTCGTCTTATAAGTGTTCCGTACGGAACAATAAAAATCGTTGGATGCAGACTCCCATTACTTAAAATTAAAAATCACCTCATACATATAAACATGATATCAAATCAGTTGCTAAATTTCCACTTTAGACAAAACCTTTCAGTAAATTGCCTCAAGAACGATATGGACTTGTGACACAAATAATTTATTTAGAAGAAATCGGAGAAATAAGTCTCCACTTTTTGAATTCCATCTATTATACAATCGTTACTGATTAAAAAATGAATGATTGAATACCTAATTTTACATAAAGTATAAGCGCATCTTTAAAATAATTAATAATTTTTAAGGCTATTCAAAAATCGCGCAAGGAGAAATCCATAATTGCTAATTATATGAGATGTTATCAATTATTCTGTTAATATAATTTCATTACTTTACTAAAATTTTTAGTACATTTTTAATAAGTTGTTTTGACGTTTTAGTCGTTATCACAAGATGCTATATATATATATATATATATATATATATATATATATATATATATATATATATATATATATATATATATATATATATATATATATATATATATATATATATATATATATATATATATATATATATATATATATATATATATAAGTATATATATATATATATATATATATATATATATATATATATATATATATATATATATATATATATATATATATATATGTATATATATATATATATATATATATTCTTAATGTATTCTGCTTTTTCGTTTCTTTTAACATAAACAAATGGGGTGTTCTTAGTAAGTTGCTTGATAATATTAGCGAAACAATGAAGAGGGGTGTAGCCTTCACTCCAGTTAATGCAGTGATGAAATTTCATTAACCAGACAGCTTGTTTATGTAATTCTGGAAAAAGCAAATTTAATGCAAAAGGTTGTTTAAATATGTAGTGGCTTATCTTATTTCCATCATAAACTGCTAATTCTTTAGACATATCTTCTTTTCTTTTCATCTTTGAAGCCTTGTATGTCCAGAATTAGTTTTACAACCATAATTATTAAGAATGCTAATTAATCTTTAAATTAGAAAAAAATCTAAATACAAAAGTTTTTTTTTCATCTATTAGTTGCTTGATTTCTTCTAAATCCTTAACGAAAGATTGTAATCTTTGTTGAAGTTGTAAAGTTTTAACAACGTCTTCGGAACTAACTCGATATGTCAGAGACATATACAAAACTGAATTATTTTAAAATATAAGTGCAATAACTATATGAATTATTTAAGTTGGTGGGGGTTAAATTTAAAGTTGTTGAACTATTTTTGTTAAAGGATTATAGCTAAATATTTTATCATATATATAGACATTTATCATATCATAGACAATATGCTATTGTTTTAACTGAAATTTTTTCTTTTGTTTCGAATTCAATCCTTAAAGTTGCCGGGAAATCTGCAGTAAATCTCTTTGATTTGAACAGTTAATATACACAATAGTGCATGGTTCTTAAATTCCGTGTTGTGCCTTGTAGTTTCCAATGGTTCTGAATATTCAACCAATTCCCAACTTTGGAAAGTAATAAGTATTACATTATTTATATCGGTAAGTTTCGTAAGTACCAATTATTTCGGGATGGCTACGGTAAGATGAGGTACACCCCAGCAAAGCTTCATTATTGTAATTTTGGGTTTTTCGTTATCCACAATGGATACTAGAGCATTAGTAACATCATTATTTCTTATTAAAATTACTTCATGTTGTAAATTCAAAATGATTTGATTATAATCTTCAAAAAATCCTGAGTACATCTTTAAAGGAATACGTAAAGAAACATTTCCCTTATCATCGGTCATAATTTTTTCTCCCGTTTTCAAATTTGGATACCACCCAGCATTTCTTAAATTTTATACGTCCACTTTTATTGTAAGATATGTAACCCCTAAGTGTTGAAGTTGTAGCAACATCTACAACAGAATCGATAGTGACACCATTTAAAATATAATGTAGCTCTTTAAATAAGAATATACAGGGGCATTAGTGATTAAAACAGTGTTTGTTCGGGAAGTTTTTTCATCCTCTTTCTTGACTTTCTCTCTAAATAGATCTCACTTTTGCAAAGTAACAGATGTTTTCCAGTTTGTTGCAAAGAAATTCTTATTTCGTCGTTTAGTCCTAATTTTATAGAATTAAAATGATCAAAAGAAAGTACTTCCCAACTTAAAATGGATTCATCAAATAAAATATTTTCTTTCACATTTAGATATTCCATTACTGTTTAAGTTTAAAACCCAAACTTTTCAGATATTGTTTATTAGAAGGTGTAATCATTTGCGTGTTTGATTTATTACTAAATAAAATATGTTCATTTCCTTTCTTTTAAAGCTTTTTATACTAAACTTTGCAGCCAAATTTATGTTGGATGTTTTTTTGTGATAGAGAACTGCCACTTTCATGAAATTTTTTTAAAATGTAACTTTAACGTTAGGACTTCTCCTCTAAAATTAACAAGTTCACCTATTTTAATAGTAATTTTATCTTTGATGTTGGCAAATATATGTCGTTTTGTGGTTCTATTCTATTATTTTAAAACCGGAATCTACGTTGGGAAAAAATTGATGTGTTAAATGAACGGGTTTACCGTTATGATATGATTCTTCAGCACTACTACAATCATTATTTGTAGAATTTATTTTAACAATCTCTACAGGGTTGTTTGATATATGTTCTACATTCAGCTCTAATCGTTTATTTGTAAAACCTAATAATTTACCAGTTGTCGCCTCATTAAACGTTACTCCAACTGATGACATAAAATGTGTGTGTAAGGTATTATTATTTGCAAACATGTTAAATTGAATACCTCTCTTGCTACACTTATCACGTATAAATTTGTTTAGGTCATCCAATTCATAGTTTCCTTCAGGTATCAAAAATACAAAATTATTATCAAAAATCATTGTATTATTAAGCTCGTCAATAATAGATATCGCATTAAATGTATCAAAATTTACTAGTCCAACAATATACTCCGCATCTTCTTCTAGATGTATAGCAGGAATAAATTCTACTGTTAAAGTAGGAGAATTACCTGTAATAACCAAACTATATAACATATCCCTATAATATTCTTGTAGAGACTGAAGTAATATTCATATGTTATTGTAAAGAAATTTTAAGCACAGTTGACCACAATTTATTTAGTTCAAAGTTTAAAGTTTGTTATAATTGTATGTTATCATGTTTTTATTATTTTCACTATAAAAATATGAATTTAACTCAGATGGTGGACAAAAATTACCATAACTATCAAAGTAATTTATTTTTTCCTTTGTTCATATATGCTGTCCAATGAGTGCCATTAATACTGTAGCTATCCAAATTAACAGTCTCACTTTCATGTTTCTTAATCCTTTTAGGTAATTTATTCCTCATAAATTCACCTCGAAAATTTGAAATTTGTAAAAACTTGGCATACTTTAATAAATCATAATTTTTTAGCGGATTCCGAGGTATATAATTTAGCAGTTTATTGAATATTGTTCTAAAACAATCCGTATCCTGTTTTATAAGGTTTTAGAAACAAACCACTGCCTTTTTTTCCAATTGCTATAGATTCCATCATTTGATTAGGTCGTTTAGCTTCAGATAAGCTTTTTTTTCGCCGATCTCGCATCATTTACAGCTTTTGCAATAATACCTGCTTCTTCTTCAAGAGCACCCAAAGCAGACAAACCTGCAGATAAAATAAGTAGTAAAAAGCCACCAGTCTTGGAAATAGGTATTACTCTTGTCTTAGAATTTACAAGCTTCCCTCTCTCTTTGCTATTGACTAAAGAGTTGTTTTCATACTATCATTTAAACTTTGAAATTGTTTTCTCATAATTCCCTTTTTAGCTTTCGATATAGCTTTAGATAATGACCGTCCTCGTCCTACATGATATTTTTTTGTTGTTTTTCTCTTTTTTTAAATTCCATTCGTAATTTTCTCTTTACTTTCATTGCTGTAGCTATTCCTAGAGCAGAAGTCTTTCCTCCAAAACTGGCGTCAACAGCTTTAAACCTCGCCAAAACTTTTGCAGATAAAAACTTATTAGCAGAATGTCTCATATTTATATCATCTGATTAAAAGTAAGAAATGTCATGTTATTTGCACGTCTCATCTAATGAATCAATTCCTTGATCACCCCTCTTTTCTAAATTTGTCCCCGGTCCACAAAAATTATAACCCGGTAAGTGTAATTCAAATGGTAATTTATTTATTAAAGTGTTTAAAAAAATATCCCCTCTTTTTTCTAGTTTTGTTTTGTAAATGTGTTGTTTACGATTCAATTTAAATATTATATATAACGAAGGTATAGACACAGATAATTAGTGCTGCTGAATAAGTCAACTATATATAATGAGAACTGAAAAACAACCATTTTCAACAAAAATTAAAAATAGCGATGTTTTATTAAATCATTTTAGAAAAAAAGAGATAATTGTTTGAGGGAAACATAAAAGATTAATTGTAGGTCATCTGGAATGTGGAAAAAACGAATGTCGTAATTAGCCTCATTGAAGATCCTAATGGTTTATGATTTGAAAATTTATATATTTCTTCTACGTCTTTATATCAACTTAAATATGACTATTTAAACACAGTTTTAAAACCTTTAAAAGAAATTGGTTTCTTAATGTCAGACAATGAAGAAAATATTATTTCACCACAAGACATAAAACCAAACTCTATAGTAATATTTGATGATATAGTTTGTTATAACCAGACCATAGTAAAGGATTATTTTTGTTTCGGAAGACATAAGAATACCGATTGTTTTTATTTATGTCAAACATACTCCGAAACAGCTGATCCGGGATAGTGCAAATTTAATTATTATATTTGACATGTCGTTTAATAAATTTAAAGAATTATGTTTATTATGTTAGAAAGATCAATTTGGATTTTTGGTAATCGACAAAGATTCTAACATTATGTCGGGCAGGTATAGAAAAGGATTCGATTCATATATTTATTTATAAAAATAGACAAAAACTGGTAACATTTCAGTTATGAATGAACGATTGGCGAGAGAACTTACGAAACCAATTACGGAACCACTACAAAAACTAGTGTTAGCACTTGGGAAAGGTGAACTAGCAGATATTAGTGAAGAGTTTCCATCCCCAATAAAAAATTATATGAATCATCAACACCACCAAAACTTCGAAAAGAAAAAATTTACCTAAGTTTAACACAAATATCTGTTAAGATTATCGGTAAAGATAAACAAATAGCTGGAGTAAAATATTCTGGAACAACTAGATTATGAGAATTGTTATTTAAAAAAAGATCTTGATAATTATATGGATATTTTGAAAAGAACTAAGTCATATCGTAGAAATTACCACAACAGGTTCAAGGAAACGCTTCACATGAGTATATTACAATAATGGGACTTTATTTACAAAGAAAAGGTATCCCAAAAACTGTAACTATTAATCCCATACAGAATTTGTTTCAAGGTATAATGTCTATTCATCAGAGTCAAGCCAGAGCTAATAAACCAACCACACAAGGGGGTAGTTTAAGTTTAAAAATTAATAAACCGAATACAGACTATGTATATTGGAACGATGTTAATGAATTGGTTGATAGACTTCGTTTAATAGTGACATCAACGATAGCAGGTCCCACAGGACATAATAATGACATAATTTCCATTATAGAAGTACTCAAAGAAGCCAATGTTATCATATAAATAGATAAAATAATTAAATTAATACATTTACAACATGACAGTTAATAAGTTTGATTCGGATATTTTAAAATATTACATACGCACAAGAAATTTAAATCTTGACAAAAAAATATTAAAAGACTTCAACATGGACACAAAATATGTTGAGAATAAAATAATTCAAAATATTGAATCCAGAAAGCTTGTTCAGAGAGGGAACGATGATAATGAGAATATACAGAATGCTACACAAAAGATAAGATTATTCGTATATAAAATGAACGTCTCGATTAAATAAAAAAATTTTCAAAACACGAAGATGATATAAAAATAATAAAACAGAAATATGAGGAATTAGATAAATTAAGCCAAGACAAGAAAAGTGAAATAATTAGGGATACTTCAAAAAAACTATTTGAAAATATTGAATCTGATTTAAATACAAACGTCAAAAAAGTGACAATGATGAGGATATACAGGATGTTGCAAAAAAATATAAAATTATTTAAAGATAAAGTTATTCCTAAAAATCTCGATCAAATAATAAAAATTTCAAAACATGAAGATGATATAAAAATAATAAAAGAGAAATATGAGGAATTGGATAAGTCAGGACAAGATGCTTAAAAAAAACTAAAAGATGAAATTTCTAAGAATATCGTTTTAAAGTTTCAAAAGTTTAATAATGGAGTTTTAGAAGAAGTAGAAAAATACAAGAAGGTGCATGACCATATGAATAGAAATTTTGATAAAATTGATAGATCTTTGAGACATCATGTTCTAGTCCACAAAAATGATGGAGTTGGAACAATAAATTAAGGAGTTAGAACAACTTGTTAAGAAAGCTAATTTCTCAAAAGAAGTATAAAAATAGATTCAAAGAATCAACAATTTAATAATATCACCAATGAAAAAACTGAAGAAGTATTTCAACAATTATGTAATCTAGAGTCAGAATATAAAACCAATATTGATAGATTTAAAGTGTTAAAAGAAATGCAAAATTTAAAAATAGGTGATGATAATGTTGTGAAGTTGGAACAAAAAATTAAGGATTTTGAACAAAAAGTTAAGGAAACTAATTTCTCAAAAGATGTGGAATTATTACGGGAAAAAATCAAAAGTATAGAGAAAGCTTAAAATAACCAACAATTTGATAATATCACAAAACATAGTGAAACAATTAAAGAAATATTCAAACAGTTAAATAATCTAGAATCAGAATATAAAACCAATGTAAATGACAAATTGTTAAAACAAATACATACATAGATAATGATAATGTTATGGACTTGGAAAAGAAAGTTAATGAGTTGGAAAAAAAGTTAAGAAAGTTAGCTTCACAAAAGAAATAGAATTATTGTGAGAAAAAATCAAAAGTAACCAACAATTTGATAATGTTATAAAAAATACTGAAAAAAAATTGGATAATCGTTGAAACAATTATATAATCCACAAGCAAAATATAAAACCAATGTATATGGCAAAGTGTTAAAAGAGATACAAAATTTAAAAAAAGGTTGGAACAAAAGCTTAAGGAAGTTAATGTCACAAAAGAAACGGAATTATTGCGTGAAGAAATGAAATGTATTGATAAAACTTGAAATAACTAAAAATAAGATATATAATAAAATAGATGGTGGTTGCTAAAAAAGATAAAAAAATTTAAAAAATTGAACAATAAAAGAATCAAAGAGTTATTAGAAAAGTTAGAAAACATAGAAAATGATATAAGAGAGCGATTGGCGGACATAGCACTTAAAGTATTAGAAATTACAAACTAGAAGTATTTGTCAAATAAAAAACAGGTAGGCGAATTTCAGGAAACTAAAAAAGATTAGTTTGATGTTTTGACACATATTTCTAATAAAAGGGAAATAAAAGCTGAAAGAAATTCTGCACTTTTGAAACAGTTAGAAGAAAAAGTTGATAAGCTTAATGCTGAAATTAAGAAAAAGGATTAATTGATATTTAATTGAGATATTCAGGACAAATTGATTAGTATGAAAAAGTAAACATGAAGGAAAATGTAAAATAAACTACTGTTAAAGAACTACATAAACCCGCAAGAAAAAATTATCATAGAATAAGAACAATTGTAAAGGGTTTAGATGACTTATAGCAAGCCGATTTAGTTGAAATGCAACTTTATACTAAATTTAATAAATTGAATAGATACATTTCAGTAGTAATAAATACATTTTTAAAAATATGTTTTGGTTGAACCACTTAAAAACAAACAAGAGTGGAAAAGATGTAATAATAGTAATGGAAAAAATTTTAAATAAAACCACAAAACCCTTTAATTTACAAACAGATTTGGGTGAAGAATTTTACAACAAAGACTGATTATAAAATTAATCATTATAGTAGTTTCTCTAATTTAGAAGCTAGTATGGTGGAGCGTGTTAACAGGACTTTAAAAGGCATTATGTGCAAATATTTCAGTAATCAAGGAAATTATACGTCGCATAATATTTTGTCCACTATTGTTTAAAAATATAATAATATTTTTCACGGAACAACAGGATATAAACCAACTAAAATTAATAAGAAAAATGAAAAAACATACAATTCGTTTACTTATAAAAAAATTATTGACTTAAAACATACAAAGCTTAAAGAAAACGACTTTGTTAGAATCGCAAAGCAGACGGAAGCCTTTGATAAAAGATATACACTGAAATCTATCAAATAAGGAAAGTACAGCTTCCTAACCCAACTACTGACCTATAAAAAGATGCTAATAATAAAGATATTGAAAGAATTGTTTGTTCTAAAGAGCTGCAGAAAGTAAAACATCGGCACGCATGTTTAGTAGAGGAGATTTTTAAGAAAAAAAGAAAATAGGTTTTTTGTTAAATAGTTGGGATATGATAAATCTCACAATTCATGGATTTAAAAAATAAAACAATTCAAATTTACATATACGTTTATGTTTAATAATTCATATCAGTAAACCTTTGATTATATATTAGGTTTCTATGGTTTTCATTCAAAATTGTAGAAATTTTTTTTTTCGCGTTCGTTAATCTTATTTTTCAATCTTAACATATCTAAATAGTTTTTATCCCATTCACATTTCCTCGTATTTCGGTATGCAAAATCTCATGCTATTAGTAAAAAATGAATTTTATTTTGATTATCTTTGAAAGTCACAAACTTTTTCGAAATATTCTCTTTTTGTTCCATTTCTTGATGATTTATTTTCCAATTCATCGAGATAGACTTACGTTAGCTCCAACATGGTACAGACATTTTCACTATTTGGGTTCTGAGGAGGATTTAAAGTTTTGTAGATATTTGTAAGCAAATTTGAAGATTGATTATTAAACTACAAAAACACATTAAAATATTTCGTGGACTCTCTTATATATTTAAATTCTGTAATCAATAACTTCTTGTAATTCCCAGAGTTTGTCCACAGAATCAGAAGACAAACACATATAATAACCACCATCCTTCTGGACTTTTACAATATTTTCAAAGTATATTGTAATATTATCAAATTTAATGACTCATATCTTGAATGAATAAAAATAATTCACGATAACACCTTGATATCTCAGTAAATTCTTCCAGTCTTCCTCATTTAAAGCCACCCGGAATCCTTTTTGTTCACCAGTACTAACTTTTTGGTAAAAAATCACACAAACCAATTCCAATTTACAAATTTTGTTGATGATTTGTTTAAATAATATATCTTGAAATTGAGAAGCAGATTACTTCTACGTTCCACATTATCTTTATGTATTGTATAGTATCCACTATTCATTATTGGAATAGCTGTCATATTCGATACTGGTCGAAAATATCTGTATAAACGAATTAGCCAAAATGTTGGGAATGTATTTTCTCCACCACTATCGTCCCTCCCCAAAGGAAAAATTGAGAATCTTTATTTCCAATATTTAAAATATATAACCCCTGTTAATGTGAGGAGTAATGATACATATATCCGTATATAAAATAAAGAACAGAATACAATGTATGTTTTCACTGGTCCCATTAGTTTTGTAGTAAAAAGTAAAAGTGGTTTTCTTATTTGTTACATTAAAATTATTTATTATGTTGTTATTTCTATTTTCCATCCAGTTTGTGTCAAAAATGGTATTGTTATCATAGTTACGTAAAATTTTGAAAAATTTGTTATTTTTTCTTTAAATTTCATATGAAAATACGAATGTCTTATTATTGTTCTTTGTCAGATCACCATCTTTTGTAAAATATATCACACCATGCGTTGTATGGAGTTGCGAACATATAATTTGCAGTTATACAAATAATATAGCACAATAAACTGTGGAATAGAGGTTCTTTTTTTTTTAAAAAAAATAAGATATGGGATAGCAGTCACAAAAATACTCTTAGTATCAACAAGAGGATATAAACCATAACAATATTTACAAATTGTTCTATTATATATATTAAAGTAGATACAGAACGTTTGTACAAAAATTATAAAATTATTTAATAATATATAATAATAATTTCTAGATTGTAATACTTTTATCTCCCTATTTTTAATTTTACAATTTCGCAAATAGTCTACTAAATCACAATGTTTATAAAGTTAATAATACTCATCAAAAGGACAATCATCATACATCCATTGAAATACTTGAACACCACAATAATAACATTTACAAATATCTTCTTTAATTAAATAATAAAAGCCTGAGGCAGCTAATATTTTAAGATTCAACTTTCCATTCCGTAATTTAAAAGAATCTTTTTTCATAATTTCTGTAGGTTATATTATCATTTTCCTTTTCAAAAGATTCTAAACACATTTCTAACTTTTTAACAATACAAAGCAAGATAAAAATGAAAGCTTCCAATTCTATATATATATATATATATATATATATATATATATATATATATATATATTATATATATATATAAGTTAAGTGAACATCAAAAATTCATCATTTTCCCCAAGCTAAAAAGAGTGTCGCAATGTCCGCAAGGGTATCGAAAGAATTGGGAATTTTGAATCTTTTATCATCTACTGAGGATAACGCCAACTTAATAACTAATTCCGTGTATATATATATATATATATATATATATATATATATATATATATATATATATATATATATATATATATATATTATGCATTCTAGATCGAAACACATACATGGAACAAAAGATTTTATACTTATAATTTATAATATCCAGTTGTTTATTTATACTACTTTTTTAGCTACCTTAACTTTTTAATGAAATTATTTTTGGTTTTTGCACAATATGCTTTGGCTTCAGTTCCATAAAAACATTCTATGGGTTCACCAGCAAATTCATGTTTAAATTTACCTACTACAGACTCTGTTATAGGCATAGCGTGAATATTATTAATTTTATAATTAGTGGTATCAAAATTCTTCACATCTTCATAAACATTATCCGTTTCTATTTCCAAAATAAAAGAGTCAGTATCTGTGTATAATAATTTCACCTTGTCTTGATATAGAGGTTTTAAGAAATCATAAAAGAAATCTTAGGCTATAGCCTTAGATATATCTAAAACAGAAAATCCCATATAAACAGGTTTGTCGGATTCATTTAGTATTTTATTCATTTGAACAGCAATTAAATCTTCATTAAAAACTCTTGATTCTTTAAAATATGGTTTTGCAATTAAATTTTCAGCACCATCTTTCCTATTATTTTTTTCAAATTGGGTAATTAAATTCTAGGAATTTTTTCTATTTCTAGTCCATTTCGAACACATTGTTTTGATAAAGTATAACGCAGAACATACCGTTGTTTATTTTGTCAATTTGGAATTAATTTTGTATGTTTAGAATTAGCAGGCTTATAATTTTCAGGATAAAAAAATTCGTATTGAAAGTCATGCAAATCGATAGAACATATTAAATCAATTTCTAAAACATATCCTTTTTCAGATGTGTCGGAAATGTAGGTGACATTAAAACTATCAATGTGTTTTTGAAAGAGCCAAGCAAAATCCTTCTCTGGAAAATATTGAGTCATTGCGTAATTATATAAATTAGTTGCACCTCACGGTAGATAGTCCTAGGAATAAGTAAGTAGGTAAGTTACATTTACATATAATATGTATTTATTAGGTTTAGATGAGTCGAGAATTTCAAGAAATTTATTGTTTGCAACGGATTTTCTAGTAACACAACTACTAACTGCTCCTCTTATATTTTCTTTAAAAAAAACGTAACATATCAGGATCAGTTAAGAGCTCTAATTCTACGCCTGTGTATTTTAAAGAAGGATCAAAACCTAATTCAGAAAAAGTATTATAATGTACTGGATCTAACTTATAAGTAGTTCAACAAGTTTTTCTAAAATTTTCGAAAATATCTGCTAAAAGTAGCACATTTGATTTTAAATAAATATCAGAATATTCACTTATCGAATTCCAGTCGAACAAATTTCACATAACTTCTTTTTCAGTAATATGTTCTCCTGTTGAATCGTTATAAAAATGTTCCTTTTCTGGAAATGCGATTTAATCTAATTTTATATGTAATGTAGCTATAAAAAAAACCTTTTTTGACGAATCAAATCAAACTGTTCCTTTCCACGGAAAAATTTTAAAATTTCTTGACATTGAAGGTCTTCTAAAGTGGGTTGCTCCTCTGTAAAAGCCCATTAGGTTGTTATGGTCTGCCACTTTATCACCTTCGTCAATAATAATCTTATTGCAAATATGACATTTGTCTATGTAATTAACTCGTTTAATTTACTCATCGACTTATTTAATTTTAAATATTTATTATACATATCAAACACATGTCGTTTTATTATTTTTATATACTAAGCAAAAGAATAAGGCATACGTTCGAATTGTTTAATAATATAGGGACTGTTAGAATCTAAATCATTTATGTTGTTACCTAGTGATTTAAGTACATTCAAAATCAGAGTACATGACGAAAGGGATTTCAATTTGTTTTTGAATACTAGTAAATCTGAGAATATTTCAAGGCACTATGTTGCCTAATTTATTAATTTTGGGTTCGGGTGATGCTAATTTGCTTCTAACATTCATAATCATATGCATTATGTTCCGTTAAATCATCATCGTTGGAAAAATATTGTAAACATCCATCGCAAGGAAACTTCTTTCCATGATGATATATATTATATATATATATATATATATATATATATATATATATATATATATATATATATATATATATATATATATTCATATATATATATATATATATATATATATATATATATATATATGTATATATATAT
>CM032446.1:119038730-119241230 GCA_019049505.1 Pachyrhynchus sulphureomaculatus | reverse complement strand
TGAAATGCTCTAAAGCTGAATGTATAGAGAGAATTTAGAAAACGATGTTTTTCTAATCCACGGAGTTCCATCGCTTTTGATATGCGATAACGGTACTCAGTTTACCTCTAAGAGTTTTAAGAGCTTAAGTGAGACATATGGTTTTAACATCCGTTTCAATCTCGTGTACTCTCCACAATGTAATTTCCTTAAACGTAATAATCGAAACCGCTATCAGGAGTTACGTTGACTCACATGATAATTGAGATAAGGAGATTTCAAAGATTTAACAAGCTATAAATACAGCAAAACACGAGATAACCGGGTTTACACCGTCTTTCTTAGTTTACGGCCGACATATACCTCTATCTGGATTATATTATAAAAATTTAGATTTGGATGTCAGTGTTGACAATGAAATAATTCTCGGTAATAGGAATGCCTATGCTGAAAATTTAAAGGGTTTCATGGATATTTCCACAGACGTGCGCAACAGGAAACATGAGGCTAATGAACGGAACAGTAAGTCTTATAACCTTAGAGAAAGGGATTATTCCTTTAAACTAGGTGATCACGTTTGGTAAAAAAATAAAATTCTTTCCAGTGCAGTCGATAAATTCACATCTAAGTTGGTACCTAAGTATGTGCATTGCGTGATAAGAGAAAAGATTTCAGATTTAGTTTACGGTTTGGTTAATTTAAATGGGACTAAAGTAGGACAATGACATATTAAAGACTTAAAACCATTCAATCGACCTAACCCTAATCTTTATCTTAATTTCCCAACATGATTTTTATCTTATTGATGTTGCTCGGTAGAGGTGACGACCTCGTTATTTGATTGTTATAAAAGTTGAGCTGGGTATAGCTTACTTTTATTATTTTTTGTTAAGGTTTTGGGTACTGGCCATATCCAAAGTTATGTTGATTTTGGTTGATGTTTTAGCATCGACTCAATTTTTTTGCGAGTTTGCGACAGTGTCATACTCAAGATATTTCATATGACTGTCGGTATGTTGGTGATCGCGAGATTTGATTTGCTGATGACCCCAAATAATACCCAGTTCTTTACGCTTGGAGGCAAAAACTTGATTAGTAGCAATCCAAAGTGATTTTGAGTTTGGGCAAGTGCAAGAAGTAGCTCGTTTGGTATGATATTGAGTAAAGAGATTTTATGAGCAATTTCAAAGTTAGTTACCCGAGGGGGTGTATTTTTATTACCTATGTGGTATATTTTGGGTACAGTTAAGAGTATATTGATATATATATATATATATATATATATATATATATATATATATATATATATATATATATATATATATATATATATATATATATATATTTATGATTTTGTTATTTTCCTTTGACCCTGTATGTACTTTTTTTATTTTTATTTTTCAATTTTCTTGGGTTTGGAGATCAGTTATAGAATGTAACTTCCCAAAGTTTATTGTGATCCTTTCTTTTTATTATTGACCTTTGCCTTTCTCAAAATTCTCGTTTAGTTTGGCTTGGACGTGGATGTTTAGGTTAATATTTATCATAGCCCATTTCAATGAATTACGTACTCTTTTTTTCATTTTTTCGTTACAAGAACCACATGTTAATCAATTGTCAGTGTCATATATTTTTATTTTAAAAACTGGGACGAACACAACATGTAAACTACAAAATGTAGTATTTTACGACATTCTTAAAACAGCGTGATACTGCTACCATGGGCGTTGATGTATTTCTACATTAACTATTACCTGTGCGTACACACGACACCCACCCGGTTACTGTGCAGAATTTTCCACTAAGCTACTAACGCCGGCAACATTTTTTCTTAAATGTCATGGCAGTATTTTTGATACAGTTTGATAAATCTCATAATTGTAAACAAGACACCAAATACGACATTTTTTTAGGGTAGGCTACAACCAAAAAATATCAAGATTCATAGTCTGCTACTCAAGTCATAAAATGTATTAAAATTATGTTCAGGTGTAAAACACGGCCATTTTAACAAATTTTATGCCACAAAAATGACTGTAACTCACCAATAGCTTTTCTAACAATTTATACCTTCAATGATTTGTTTAGATTTATAAGGCCTATCAAGTAATGCCAAACAATGCTGTATTCCTATTTAAAACAATGTTACCTGTCCTTTAGATTTAGATCGTAATTAGACTATACGTTGAAACCTAATTATTGTTATTATGTAAATAACTTTTATCCGAGTTGTTACTTTAAATTTAATGTGAAATTTAATGTTAATTTAAACTTTTACTTGAGAATGATCAAAAATATATCTGAAAGCTGTTAATTAAAAAAAAGTCTAAACGGTAACTCATGCTAATATTTAAATTTACATTTTTGACAGTAAAATTAACTATAGATATTGGAAATTATACTAACATTTGTGGATGTTTTATGTATATGGCGAAAAATTTGGCTAGTAACAAGTAAATTAAATATTCCATAGACATGTGAGAAAAAATAACTGTTTGACTTATTGATATTTTTCTTTTCTTACTTGTTTTTGATTATATATTTACTTCAACGTAACACCTACCCCGTAAATATACCTTCTAAAAATTAACTCTGTATTACTCTGTCACTGTATTAGCTTTCTCGAAAGGTTATTGTTGGCATTATTCTGCTACGATGCATGCCTGGATATTAATAATAACTTGGTGTACCACATTTACTATTCCCTCTTTGCAATTTTTAGTATGGAAAATTCTGAAACCTCTAATATTACGCCATACGTTTACTTCTGTCTAGAATTATGACAGCCTTTATTTTTGTTGATAGGATATATCATTGCCATAGAAAATTACTTGTTAACACCTTACATATTTGACCAATTGAAAATACTAAAAAATATATAATTTTCATATTTTTTGACTCCAAGAACCTTGAGGACCACTTGTAATACATCATGTACTCTCAACTCCTCCTCTGACCCCTAACATACACATAAAAATATGAAAAAATAACACAGTTTTCAGATTTGTCGACCCTAGGAGAACTGAAATGGACCTATACCACAATATATTCGAAGTAACCCATCTAACCACCTCCTCCCTTTACCATATCTAATTGACCCTTACATGTTGGATCAATTGAAAATAATGAAAATATAACACACACACATTTTCAGATTTCTGGACTCCAAGAATTTAACCCCCTTATGATGATCATAAATAATTGAAAATAATAAAAAATAACAGAAATCTTAAGAATTATCTCTCCTTCAAGAATTCTAAAAGGAACGTATAATACGTGTAAACCCTTTAACCCCTAATATGTTTAACTATAAATAATTATATTTAAAATCTGTTTCTTATATCAAGAAAAACAAAGGAAAATTTGCATAATAATTAAGAAAATGAACAAAATTTTTCAATCCCATCACCTCTTCTACATCTTCCTTCTTTAGCAATATTAGTCAAGAACTATAGGTTCCATGCTAACCACAAATACTGTACGTGTACCAGATTGGGAATCGATATCTGTTTTCGTTCGATCGCTATCGTGCCAACAGACTGAC
The DNA here is from genome assembly GCA_019049505.1 of Pachyrhynchus sulphureomaculatus. Classification (NCBI taxonomy): domain Eukaryota; kingdom Metazoa; phylum Arthropoda; class Insecta; order Coleoptera; family Curculionidae; genus Pachyrhynchus; species Pachyrhynchus sulphureomaculatus. Next base: position 119,237,707 of record CM032446.1, on the reverse strand, counting down.
TGGAATTTTCTTCGTGATCTAGGAATCATGAGATAAAGAAGAAATGCAAAAATCTCGGAGCGTGATTTTTTTCAGTAATACAGTACTTCCCTTTCGTAAGGAAAGTAAAAAGGTTGATAATTAAGGAGTTAGTTTTATCTCAATCATAGCAAAATAATTCTCTGTTTAAAGGTAAGCAATTTCCAAATAGAAGACCTTAATAAAAAAAAAGTATAAAGGTATACAACGAAAATCTTATTAATTGCTTTACTGACAATTATTAAATTTTAAATTATTATTCCCGATAATTATCCAATAACTATTTTCAATTCCTACAGGTAAAATATGTACGTACTCAGAACTAAAAAATAAATATATTTAAAGTTGCAGAAAAAAAAAATTTCTATATATAGAAATAAAAATATATCCGTAGTAAGTAAATCAAATGATACAATTGGCCCTCGATAAAACCTGAAATCAAATATTAAAAAGCATTCTTTCTGCGACTACGTCTCATACATATAAACATGATATAGATAAAATCAGTTGTTAAATTAAGCGGGAGCTCCACTTTACACAAAACCTTTTAGTAAATTAGAAAAAGAACTATATGGGGTTGTAAGGCAAAAAATATATTCAGGAAAAATTGCAGTGAATGTGTTTTATAAACATGCTTGTAGTTGCCACAAAGTTGTCGTATACTACATAATCTTGTGGAATACATTTGATAAAATAACTGCACAAAGATCCCGAGAAGCTGTAAAATTATCTTTAATATAACAGTATTTTTATTAGACCAAGAGGGTGACCCGAAATTTTGACCTGTCGACTAACCGTCTGCCTAGTTGTTCATTCTATCGAACGAGTCGAATACAAGCCTTTAACGTTATTTGCCAAAAGGCTACATCCAAAAATAGACTGTCGTTTAACCACTTGAATCAAGTACTATAAAATTTGTTGACACTAAAAGGGTTGAGCGCCCCAAAGGGCAGATGCCGCCAAGACCAGATCCAGCTTTAGGGCACAAAAAACGTGGATCCAAAAATGGACAGTCTTTTATCCATATAACATCAATAAATTTAGTTTGTTCTTGATAGAATCAGAGAGCACCTGCAAAACGCAGACACCGCCAATACCAGAGGACGAAGATGGACTTACTTTTTCGGTCGTTTTTCGAGTTTTTGAACTCGCCTGATAGAATGAACTAGGTAGACGGTTAGTCAACAGGTCAAAATTTCGGGACGCCCTCTTGGTCTGTATAGCTTCCGAATAAAAATAATGTATTTTTTCTCTTTAGTATAAGCAATATTAAAATTTTTAACTAATATTGCGCGAGCCAAGCATCATTTATTTAATAAGTTATATCCTTTATTTAAAAAATTAAAATAACTATCATTAGTAATAGAATGCCAAAAATTTTTAATTTAACATTACACATACATGGGAATTTTTCGAAGTAGTAGTAGTAGTAGCAGTGACATAAATCTAATCAACGACGACAAACTCTACGACATCGACTATACGACATCGTCGTACAAAAGTCGTCGAAAAATGACATAGAATTGGTTGTGATTCAAATATTTGAATCCTCCACCTCCATTCATATATATATATATATATATATATATGAATGGAGGTGGAGACGCCACAAAGGCAACGGGCCTGATTTGACTCAAAAACTTTTAGCGAAGCAGGCGCTAGCATATATGCACAAAAGTCGGCATTCCACTAGGGACAAGTGTAACAATATTTCAGGCAGAAATTCACGCCATGCAAGCATGTGTTTACGAAAATATTAGACGAGACGGCAACCAAGAAATATACTCGTATGTTATTTCAGGCTATGAAGCTGATCTAAACGCTTTAGATGCCTAACAGGCCAATTCCAGGATCGTGATGGAGTGTAAATGTAACCTATTAGAACTATCCTTCAGGAACAACCAGAATGAACTACTGTAGGTTTCAGGACATTCGGGAGTAAAAGGAAATGAAGAAGCAGACGAAACAGCAAGATTCGGAACTACAAAACGATACAGGAATCTAGAACCAGTGTTTGCGACACCAAAATAGATGGTAAAAATTACCATCAACAGATGGTCATATTAGCAAGATCTGGCCAAAGGCATTCGAGGGACGTCACTAGTAGACCCTCAAAAAAAATTAACAACTTGACGTCCTTTGTTTTAACAAGCTCTAAACCAAACTAAGAAACTTTTACAGAAAATGGTTGTCCACAATGGTCCCACGATATGCAAACTAGGTGGTGAAGAGAAACAAATCTCTATTCACATCCAATATGAATGTGTGGCTTTTACTCGGAACAGACATAAACTGGAGATCTACATCGTGGCGATAAATTATCACATCAAGAGCTTAGAAAGAAGCTAATAAACCTTAAAAGGACAATACTCATGTAGCCAATGCAATAAGCCAAAAGGCTGCAGTGTACGAACAGGCACAATCACCTACCCCGGCTACAGCCAACCAACTAGCAGTAGTAACATTACATTCACAAACTGACGTCTATACACTTTGCAATTATTTTGTAATTTGAATATAATCCGAATTTCAAGTGAAAAATTACAACAGTAATAGTAAATAATTCATAGGTACTATTGCTCCTTTATTACAATGATTGTAGGTAAAATGTTCTCGTGCAACCTGGCTCCCAACACTAAATCTTCGTCGAGCATGTTTGTTTATTGTGTTGTATATAAGTTTCTTCAAACCTCTTATGGAGGCTAAACTACGAGTATTAAATGAATTTTAACTATTTGCGACTATATTGGAGCACTGATATTAAAAATTAAATATATTTACTTTATTCTTGTAACATTACATCCTATCATTAAACAGGGGTGTAGAGCACCCAGCACTTCGCAACCACGTAGTTCTAAGATAAATACGAAATTTGACATTCTCACACGAAAAAATATCCTTATCCACTTAATATTTTAAATAGTAGGTACTTTATGGTAAAATAGTGCCAGAGAAAGTTTTAGGATTATTTATAACTGAAACTTCTACATACTACTTAGGTTAAAATTGGAAGAATGAAAAGATAACATAGTTTTTAGATTTTTCGATTCCAAGAACCACAGAACCGTAAAGGGGACATATAACACGATATAAAACAACCTCTCTAGCCGTCCTTCCACTTTAACCAGTTATATGTTAAATATAAATGCTTAAAATTTGTTCATCATCATAACCAAATACTAGGAAAAATTCTCAAATTACTGTATAAACGATATAAAATGTAAGTACATCCACTCTTTTAACCTCTACCCTTTAAGCGATATCATTCAAAAACTATAGATTCGTTTTGTACTTGAAATATTATACGTATACCAAATTTAAAATCACTTCGTTGGAAATTTACCGTGCCAACACAGAGACAGACTGACCAATCAACCAACCGACAGAGAATCAGCCAGCAACTGACAGACCGACGAATATTAGAAACCGTGTTTTTCATGATCTAGGGACAGGTGAAGAAACGCAAAAATCCCAGTGTGTTTTTTTCACAAATTTAATAATTCCCCATTTAGAGGGAAGAAAAGAATAAAAAGTTAATAACTGAAAGCAAATAACGAATTAGTTGCTACTTCAAAAAACGATAAAAAAAAATCTAAAAATTATATTTTTGTAACGACAGCATTACCGCTTGTCTCGAATTAAAAATCCGGCGCTATCTATGGTGTTATTCATGCAAACTTTTATATAATAAAAGACTGTTTTTAGTCAATTTCCACTGGTTTTATTTAAATTGCGATCTCGCGTTTCGCTGTCGATGCAGCTTCTTCAGATCTACATTTTACACTATAACAGTGTAAAATGCAAACTTTTATAAAGTAAAGTATTCTTGTAACCATTGTTCCTAATAATGCTGCACTTGCTACTAAAGCGTCGATATTGGGACACCCGCTTGGACGGGGTCTTCCTGGCGTCGTTTTGGGTAAGTATGGTCAAAAATTAGCAGATTGTCAAGGGAAGTAAAAAATCAAAAATTGACAGATTAGAATTTAAAAAGTACGGTTGCAAAACTTTCATAAATTAAATGGGATTTTCAAATTACGCCTTGTTAACTAATATTCTTCAGAGTTATTAACCACTACAATTCCTATTTTTATATTGGAATAAAAAGTGTCAGATTGTTTATTCAAGTAATTAAAAATGCTGAAATTTTTAAATCCTAGTAAATTTTTTCAGCACTTTCTTTTCCCACAAAAAATGGATACTATTGTCAAAATATTTTTCAATACAGATACTACGAACTGATAAAAATCGTTCATAGGATTTAGAAAATATTCCATTGATAAGTCACCTGCTAATACAAGGTACTGTTTTCCTGACAAAATTAAATTCAAGTATAATCTTTTACAAGAATTCGTATCTTTGACATACCATTGTAAATAAAAAATGATCCAGCAAAGTGTATTCCCACAGTTTGAAATGGTTGTTGAAAAAGAAGAGATTTAATGATGTTAACCTCTTGATAATTGGCTGTATATGTACGTAAGTGTACAAATTATTTAGTTATATTACTATAACACCAGTTATAGTAGGCTCTGTGCCCGAACTTAAATGTCTTAACTGCTCATATAGTACAACTAATTTAGCAACATTTCAATTAGAGAATAACAATATTGAATATTTTTAGTTAAAGAGTTAAAAAATAATTTGAGTTTGCCACCAATTAGAATCAAATAATTTTCATTTAGAAATTGGGGATAAAATAAAACTTTATGGGAACATGAGAATCCAGATTTTCAAAAATATTTAATTTGTTTTCAAAATATATTCTGCCGGAGGTAAAATAGTCGCCCGTTCGAATCTCGAGGAGCTGTGGCGGCATCATCCGGAGATCAAAATTTTAAAGTTAATTTTTGCAGTATGGGAAGCTTAAACTCTAATTTTATTACATAATCACCTGCAATCAAATAAAAAAAACTCATTCTCTATGAAAAATAGGTTACGACTGTTATTCCCGGCTTCGACATAACTTTCGAATCTGTCTGTTTGTCCAATCCCTCTTGTCAAAAAGAGATGGCTCCAGAGCCTAGGAACCTTGATCTTACGTCGTTAAAAATATCAACTCAAAAAAACACTAGTTCCCAACATAGAAAAAACACTAGGTTCATTTATTGCCTTTATCAACTCAAGGGAACTAACTGCAAGACACTTTTCACACTTTTCGTTTATCTTGCAAATACTAACAAATTTTCATACAAAACCATTCGGTTTTTTACAAATAATTCATCCATGTGCCGAAACAGCCGTCCTAAGCTCCTTTAATGTCTATAACACCAACTTAATATTAATTAGTTTTGGCCACACTCAGCTAATTGATGAACCCCATTTATTGATCATTATAGAGAGCTCGTTATTATTCTTGATCAGTTTTTGATCACCAGTCTGGATACTTACACTATTACCGTAAATTATCCATTAGGTTCTTCCAATTATGAACTTGTTTCAAAATGGAGTTATCTACCAGTTAGCGACAAAAAAGATTGTTTTAGCTCTGGTCCCATCTAAATTTGTGCTTTTCTAGTAGAAGGAATGAAAATCCTGTGGTTCAGAAAACAAAATCCTCAAGCCCAAGAAAAAAAACCTGTAAAGAACAACCACATCTTAAAAATAGGCCAACACATTTTACTTCTTAGTTTCTTGACAAAATAACTTATGACTATGATAAATTGGCCACATTCTACACCACGCAAGTACGTAGCACAAAAAAAGTATATATACCAAAAAATAGTATTAAAAATCCTTACAGTATTTCGGTCTCCCAAAATTTAATTTAACCAAATGAACACACGTCCTAACAAAAGAGGTCAATTGAGTTATAAAAACAAACTTGTAACGCCATTTAAAGCTGCTTCTCGAATTTCGAGCCTCACACGGGAGTTTTAATTTTCGTCTCCTAAACGCAGTTGTTCCCTGGTCAACAAAATCCGCCAGCTACCGACTCCTGTTAATACCCCAAAAGGCACTTGAAAAACTATTCCCTTACGGCAGCCACAAATTAAATCCATAATTACCCATCTTCTACTAACCTTAAAACCAATTATAGACAAACGTGGTATTACTCTACGCGCAAGTCCAACAAAACCAGGTGCCCTCCCATAATACCCGAGAAAATCTCAACTATTTAAACCTATTTATTTTTTACAGTTATTTTCACAATCATTAGAACTACATATTTGGGTATTAGTCCAAAGAATAGCACATAATAAAAGAATATCGAACCGCACGTTAGTAGTTAAACTAACATGATTCTCTAACAATTTGACCTTAAAGTTTGTCCACATGCAGAGATCAATTCAGAAGGACTGTATCAATTTGCAGAAGAAGTCTGACAGTTGTTGGGTAAATTTTAGCGTCAAGATGAAGAATTTGCAAGTGGTTTTAAAAAGGTTGTTGTGTTTTTGGGACTGAAGATATCATGTATCCATCAACATCATTTTGGATGTGGTCCCCTACAAGAGGTGCAATAAGTGACAGTTTTTTTCTCAAATTCTGTGAAATATGTACTATATTGATATTGATAAATCTATCATAGAAGGTTTTTAGTTGAGTATTACCTGAAGTTTCGGTATATTTTTTATTCTCTTTTAGTTTTTTAAGTTTTGTTGAGTTAAGTAAATTTTGTGAATAATTTGACTAATATAGTATTATCATCAAAGATATCGAATTCTAGCGGGTGGAGTTTATAACCTAATTCAAAGTGCAATACCTTGATACGGAGTAAAAGGTTATCTCTGCTGCGGAACCATTTCTTAGCTTATTCCTTCAGCCATGTGATCTCACAGGAATGGAGAACTTTCCGAGCCGAAGTTGATGATGAGTTGCATTTTACGTGTGTGTATTTTAGGAAGACGTTTTTTCTTAGACATTCTTGGTTGAACCATGCGTTTTCAACTGATATACGATGTTTGAGTCTTAATTTCAAGTAGAGTTTGGACTGGTCTGCAGTACTTGCTTCTTTTAAAGAGTTTATTGATTGGTCCGTTGCTTTGTGACAGTACATTTTAACAATAAAATTACTCAATTACTTTGTTAACTGACACTAAATATATTTTTGTAAAGATTTACAAATGCGTTATCGCGATTTCGTAATACAACTACATTTTCAAACGCTTAACTAAGAATAGAACAGATTTTTTTGTATTTATTTTTATATAATGAAAAGATGTGGGTATCTTAGGTACTACGAAAGTTGGTAAACGATGAAATTTCCGACGTCTACTTGATTATTTAGTAAATTTATATTATGGTTTTTTGATTGTCTGTAAATTTCTATCGATTCTAAGAAATTAAGTTTTGACCAATTAGGTGCCGTATAAAGTATTGATAAACCATTTTATTGTCTAACCGGACATCAAATTAAACAGATCTTTATTGAAACATATGTTGTGTACACATGTGTTAGGTACACACGCAAGCCTAATCAAAACAAAAAAATTATAAAAATACATTTATAGTAAAGTTACATATAGAAAAGTTCTTAAACATCATATGTATTTCATTCTATATTTTGACTTTTAATCTACAATATAATTATCACATAGTTATCAAAGTAACAGAGACAGAATAATAATATTTATGAATCAAACTATTATAATCCTGTACACAATAAAACGGTATCAGTTCGTAATAGAAAGCCAACCGCAGTTCTACATACTTGTACACTGAATACAACGGTAAGCAGCAAAAACAGCTGTCAATTGTTTAATTTTACATGACAGGTTAGCTAAATATAACTCCCTTACGAGCAGTGTAAAAGTTTTTTAAACATCACAACAATAGTATATATTCTACTAATAACGATGTTTATTATGGATTGCCAGGAATTTCAGTACAAGGAGAGTAACTTCTTATCCAAAGAAGTAGCTCTAATTAAAATAAATATTTCATCAAATGGTTCAACCACTTGTATCCATTGACTTATTAAGCCAAAAGTTTAAAAACCAAATTCTATGGACCGCAAACAACGTACATGGAGTATCATGGAACATAGGATATTAGTATTAAAAAGTCTTTCTATTTTTATAAAAGTTATTGTTAAGAATGATATTTTTATCAAATCTATAAATAAAAAAAAATGGTTAAGCATCTTAATTTCAAATTAGATTTATCCGAGTTAAGTCGTATAAACTTAGATACCTTAAGATTATTAAATTTGGATAAATCCATTTATCATTGTAAAAACCACATTTATAATGATTTGAGATGTGGTAAGGAACATGTAGTTTTATTAAGAAGATGGCATTTAAATAAAATAAAAACTTGTGTTTGTCATTTTATTTACTTAATGTACATGTCATTTTCAAAAAAACTTGAGATTCCAAGAAACGGTTGTCCATGCTATGTGTCCGTTAATTTTTAATATTAAACCAATGTATTTGTGAGAACAATTGATAAAATGATGAAAATATTCTCTTGTATTAATATTAATTACAGTTATTTCTTTACATACGAAATCATTATCCTCGAACTGAAAACCTTGCACATCCACTATCAACTTTTTTTTATTTAATAAATCTTATTAAGGAATTGGTATATTGGCCATTAAAAATGCACTGAACTGACTAGGCTTTCCGACGATAAAACAAGTTATTAAAAAAACGAAAAGAAAGCTTTCTGACTGCTTATATATAACTCTTTTCGAACATAATATGACAAAAAAGTTAATACAGCACAGTTCAAAATTAGTAATTTGGCACGAAATTCACATTTTTGTTATTGTAATTTGGTGCCAAATTACAATAACCAAAAAAAGACAATTTCGTGCTAAATTACTAATTTTGGAAAAATGATATATTTTAAATTATTTTTAAACATGGAACAACGTTAGATGTGAGAATTCCTTAAGATCTACATAGGTTAATTGCGTTCCAGTAAAAAAAGGCTCTAGTATGATATTTACATTTTATAACATCCTACGTTGTTCCAGCCGACAATTGATTTTATCATTTTAATTTTACACTTTGTAATATCTAACGCAGTTCCATCAGACAATTCATTTATTGTGAACGTATCATTTCCAAGTTATTTTAAATTGCCTCGACAGTGTAATGCAATAGAATCCGACATGTATGACAAAGGTTGACGGTTCGTATCTTACTAGTGAACTTAAACTTTTTTAATTTAAATAAAATACCAAAAAAAAAGGGTAAATTACCCTCATAAAATAATTTTTTTTTGTCTTTTTTACACCGTATGAAAACTACCCCTAAAAACCATCCCCTCAAAAAACTACCCTTCTTTGCCAATAAGGGCTTTTTGGCCTAGTTTAGCCCTCATCAACAACAACCAATTCCTCCACGCGGCACCATTTCTTGAAAGCCTGATGACACTATATGCTCATATAAGATAATTTCGACAAACTCGGCCTGTGATTAGTCAATTCTCCTTTTCTTTGTTTCAGTTCTTGCAAGAATGGTAACATCACGCTCACGTCTTGGCTTCTTTGTTTTCAATCTCGTGACAAGCTCATGCAAGTTGTAACATCCAAATCAAAGACAAACAATTCTTGCCGACGGCACCATTTCTTGAAGGCCTAATGATACCACATGTCCATATAAGATAATTTCGACAAACTCGGCCTGTGATTGGTCAATTCTGCTTTTCTTTGTTTCAGTTCTGGCAAGACTGGTCACGTCACGCTCACGTCTTGGCTTCTTTGTTTTCAATCTCGTGACAAGCTCATACAAGTTATAACATCCAAATCAACAACAAACAGTTCTTGCAGACGGCACCGTTTCTTGAAGGCCCGATGACACTACATGCCCATATAAGATAATTTCGACACCCTCGGCCTGTGATCGGTTAATTCTGCTCTTCTTTGTTTCAGCTCTTGCAAGCCTGGCGACGTCACGCTCACGTCTTGACTTCTTTGTTTTCAATCTCGTGACAAGCTCATACAAGTTGTAACATCCAAATCAACAACAAACAATTCTTGCACATAGCACCGTTTCTTGGAGGCCTGCTGACACCACATGCCCATATAAGATATTTTCGACAAACTCGGCCTGTGATTGGTCAATTCTGCTTTTCTTTGTTTCAGTTCTTGCAAGTCTGGTGACGTCATACTTACTACTTGGCTCATTGCCGATGCAATTACTATTGTTGTTAGCTCGCTTGAAGTTAACACTTTTTTGTTACAAGACGACACACCTGCTTATTATGATAGATTATCTCTTATATTACTTAAACAATTTAACAAATGGTACTCGAATTAAATAGATTAAAGGAAAATATTAACACTTACCTCATCTCACATTAGAAGAGTGGTCAGGATCGCTTAAGACTGAAGGCCCTTGTTGATTGGACTTCTTATGTGTCGAAAAAGTTTGTTACGTCTTGTAAATTTTCTTTTACGTGTTTTACAGATATACATTGTAAGAGTCCTCTAGTGAAGCTGTATGAAATTGAATTAAAAATGAACAAAATTTAAAAAAAAAAACAAAACTTATATAGTAAAAAATAAACAGAAAGAATAGAAAAAAAATTAAATATTATTATTCGCTAATTTGTCGAAGTGCACTTTGATTTTATTCCACACGACCTGTTCTTCGTAAGAAACGTCTCGAAATCTACCATAAGAATTTAATATAAAAGTCAGACTTTTTAAATTGGAAACTAATTTTCGAGAAAGCTTGGCATTATTACGTTTGTATCAGACAAGTATACCATGAACCAGACAGACAAACAGACAGACAAGCCCTACAACACAACCTGTACCCCCTCGATACCATGTACCAGGCAGACAGTTAAACACTGTATCAAACATGCATGCTATATGTAAGACACAAATTGCACCAGAGAAATAGATAGACGGACAAACCATGTACCACAAACACCAGGCCGACAGACAATCTCTGTATCAGACATGCATACCATGTATAAGACAGACGGAGATTGCACTAGACAGACAAATCAAATATCAGACAGACCGACTGACAGATCATGTATCAGACAGCTCATGTATCAGATAGACAAACAGACTCTGTATTAGACATGCATGCCATGTATAAGACAGATATTGCACCGACAAGCATATCATGTATCAGACAGACAAAGAGACAAACCCTGTACCTAATACACCAGGCAGACCGACAAACTCTGTGTCAGACATGCATGTATAAGACAGATCTTGCATGAGGCAGACAGACAAACTTTGCACCAGACAAACAGACATATTATGTACCTAACATACATACCCTGTAACAGAAAGATCCTGTACCAGACAGACAGATGGTCCCTGTACCAGACAGAGAGACAAATCTTGTGTCTGACAGAAAGACCATGCACCAGGCAGACAGACAAACTCTATATCAGACATGTACACCATGTATCAGACGGACAAACTCTGCGCCAGACAGACAGGCAGACCATGTAACGGACCCTATACCCCTGAACCAAACAGACAGACAGACCTTGTACCAGGTAGTATCATGCTCGCCTTTGATTGGTTGGCTGGTCATGTGACTACATACACAACGCTGATTGTATTGTGATCGAGAATCCCATAATCTCTCTACTTTCGTACATACATAGCTTTATTCTGACTTGTGGCCCTGAATCCTCAATCTTTTAATCCAAATTCAAAAATATGTTTTGGTATCTTCAATTAATATTGTATCTTCAGTTAACTGTTTTTTTAAATGGTACATACTTCATATCAAAATATCGTTAAAGTAAATATTTTCATTTGAACTCAAAAAAAATTCTCGGTCGTTAAACTTCACCTTAGATTTGAACTGAAGGCATTCTTGTTGAAACAACTTCCAGAGAGAGAGAGAGTCTCTATCTCTCTTTCTATATCTTTCTCCCGCTTCTTTCGCACCTCTCCTCTTTCTGTATTCTGTTTCGCCTTTATATTCGTAGGTTAATATCGGTCAGTTTCTTGCTTTAGGGCGATTCCTTCAAAAGAGAAATATTACAATAATCTTTTATTATTAATAATATCGTTTTTAGAGCGTCCTACACCTTCCGATTCCCAGTTTCCAACTACTTCGGTTTTCTCAATCCCCGGGCTCTAAGTTCCGTTCAGTAATTGCTCTTTGCATTCCTCGTATCCACGTTGGTTTTGGTCTTCCTCCTATTCTTCTTTCTGCCGGTGTCCATTTCAAAATTTGCTTGAGAATACGTTCTTCATTCCTCCTTTCTACATGGCATTATCACTTTAGTTGCCGTTTTTTTTTTCATCGAATTGTTTTATTGATTTTCATGATATGTCTTATTCGTTCGATTTGTATTCTTTCCAGTCTTGACTTGCCAGCAGTCCATTTCTAGCGCCAATAGAAGGCGCTCGGATGTTCTGTTCATTTGCCATGCTTCACATCCATAGAGGACCAGAGAACTCCTAAAACTTACCTTTTTAGATGTGTCTGAAAAATTAAAGTTATTTTCTTGCGAAAGACAGACCATAACCATTCAAATTTGTGGCATCGGAGTATAAAATATATTTATTAGGTTTAGGTGAGTCATATATCTATATATATATATATTATATATATATATATATATATATATATATATATATATATATATATATATATATATATATATATATATTGCTTACGATATCTGTATCAGTTAATAGTTCTAATTCTGCTCCAGTGTACTTTAAACACGCATCGAAATCTAATTCTAGAAATGTATAATAACGTGCTGGATCTAATTTATAAGTATTCACACAGGTTTTTTTTGGGAAATATCTACCAGAAGCAGCACCTCCGATTTGAATTACACACAATATAGATGGTGAGCTCTTTTATATTCATCTTCGCTAATATGTTCCGTTAATTCATTATAAAACTGATCTTTCTCTGATAACATTTCTTCATTTAATTTTATCTAATTGTTAATATATCTAAAAGGAAACACCCTTTTAACTAATCGAAATTAACTTTTCCTTTTCATGAAAAAATTTTTATAATTCTTGATATTGTTCATCTTTTAGAATTTTGGATATGTCGATAGAGAATATAGCAAAAGTTTCCAGTGTGTTAATCAAAATATAAGTCTACATCAATATATTTCTGGAATTCAATATATTTTTTCCTTATATTCTGCTATTACCTTCAATTGTTCATTGTTTTGACATAAATTTTAGATAAATAAATGTGCACACATCGAAATCAAATCGGCGGCCAGCTAAGTGGACAGCAGCCGATGAAAGCCGCCTGAAGCTACCAAAGACCCAACAGTTGGCTGGGAAGGTTTTGGCCTCTGTATTTTGGGATACGTATGGAATAATTTGCATCGACTATGCTTAGAATGGAAAACGCATCAATAGCAAATATTATATATAAGTTATTGATGCGTTTGATGGCAGGCATCGCCAAAAAACGTCCCCAAATGATCAAGAAAAAGTGCTCTTTCATCAAGACATTGCACTGTGTCACAAGTTAATGGTTACGATGGCAAAATTGCATGAACTGAAGTTCGAATTGCTTCCTCATCGACCGTATTCTCCAGATTTGGCCCCCAGCGACTATTATCTATTCGCAGACCTCAAAAAAATGCTCGCGGGAAAGAGATTTGGCTCCAATGAAGAAGTTATCGCCGAAACTGAGGCCTATTTTGAAGGCGTTGGACTGATTGTATCGCTCTTGAAGGAGATTATTTTGATGAATAAAGCGGAATTTTGCAAAAACAATGTGTTTTAAGTAGCTAGATCAAAAACTTTTCAGCCTACGTGTTATAAACATACATATAAAAAGGTTTAAAAGAGTGGAAGAGGGTGTAAAATAATAATAATAATAATAGGAAGGAAGGAAAACACAATAATAATAAGGGCGCGAAATGTAAAGTGCTCCACATCAAGAAAGGCCACCATGAGACAGAAACCAACAACAATGAAACACTCGATAACATGCTCGACAAAGAAACATACCAATATCTAGGCTTCCATCAAAGCACCAAACTCAACCAAACAGAGCTCAGAACCGAATTTAAAAACAGACTCACAAAACTTATACAAACAAAACTCAACTCCAAAAAATCTCACTAAAGCCATCAACACGTTTGCTATATCTATACTCACATATTCATTTTGTATTATCAAACGGTCACACACAGACATAGAAAACATTTACGTCCTTATACGTTCTCCATTCACCAAATACGGCATATTACATCCCAACGCAAGCAAAGAAAGACTTACCATCGACAGGAAGGCAGGAGGAAGAGAAATTATAGATATAAGATCACTACACACAAGCGCTTAGGAAATTCTTTCACACCAGCCGCTACACAGCAATAGTGAAAGCAGACAAAAACTACACACCTCTCGACTTATCCCGGGCAGACCACCCAGCAGACACACACAGCCACGCGCAATTACAACAGGAGAGATGAAAACGTGGTCAGAAAAAAACACTCCACGGAAAACACAGAAACCACGTAAAACAAGATCAGGTAAATAAAAAACCATCATACAACTAGTTACAGGATGGGCAGCTATTCCCTAAAACAGAAGGCTTCTTACTTGTCATCCAGGAAAAAGTTATATTAACCAGAAATTACCAAATCCCACCAGCATAAGGAAACGATCGAACACATAACAAGAGGATATAAAATATTAGCCGGAACGGAATACACAGCCAGACATGACTCAGCGGCAAAAGTAGTTCACCAAGCACTAGCAACGACCTATAAGCTTTAAGAAGTACAGGGTGAGTCAACGATAGAGCAAACTTCATTATCTCATTTGTTTCGGAAATGCCGAGAAAATGTGAAATACAATAGTTTTAGGGAATGTTAAGGTGCACAGTTTAAAATTATTTTTGAGTATACAGGGTACTTCAAAAAAGTGTGGCCGATATAACATATGTTTTTATAACTTTTTTATTAATAATACCTAAACCTAGTAACCAGAAATTACCAAATCCCACCAGCATAAGGAAACGATCGAACACATAACAAGAGGATATAAAATATTAGCCGGAACGGAATACACAGCCAGACATGACTCAGCGGCAAAAGTAGTTCACCAAGCACTAGCCACGACCTATAAGCTTTAAGAAGTACAGGGTGAGTCAACGATAGAGCAAACTTCATTATCTCATTTGTTTCGGAAATGCCGAGAAAATGTGAAATACAATAGTTTTAGGGAATGTTAAGGTGCACAGTTTAAAATTATTTTTGAGTATACAGGGTACTTCAAAAAAGTGTGGCCGATATAACATATGTTTTTATAACTTTTTTATTAATAATACCTAAACCTAGTAGTTTTTCTAATATTTCAATTTTTTTTTTTAAAAAAAACACTAGTTTTCAGTTTTTGTAAAAAATTGCCAGTAGCGCCATTGTTTCTGGAGGTCAAATACTCATAATTGGTACGAGTGATCTATAGAGATGAAAAAAAAAAGATATATGTAAAGAAATTTGAGCTAGATGCTACAGGTTCACAGTGTCTCGACTAGTACAAGCTAGCGGGACAATATTAATTCTTCACTTATTTCAATTGTTTATGTATATTCCAGGTATCTTAAGCTATTTTAAGAAAAAAAAAGTTGAAAAATGTGTACTGTATGTGTATTAATCGAAATATGTAGCTGCAAGACGGAAGTGGTTTACTAATGTGTCTCATTTGTTCACTATTGTCGCTAATTGTTCTTTAATTAGCTACATACGTCTATCTACTCATTATGTGTGAAAAGCACAATCATGTTTGTTTACAAAGAAATTTCTAGGAAAAAAATAAAAATCATAATGATAGTACCTACATTTATTAATTTACAAAATATTATTTCTTTTAAAATAAATTAGTACAATAACAGTATCTATATATCAATTATTTACAATAACAAGGTGTATAAGTAAAAGAAATATAATATTAAATAACTTATATACTAAGGCATGAATTATAAGCAACTACAACACACAATAAAATAAGAATAATAATTACAATAAAAAAATACTTAAACCTACTAATCACCATCAGATGAGTCGTCATCGCCGCTCTCCCATTCAGTAGAATATTCAGAGAGTAAATAATCCTCCTCATTTAATTCGTGATGATGACTTACTGATGGTGTTTCGGATGGCAATGAAGGTGGGATTATCAACTGCAGAACCTCCGATGGCAAAGAAGTAAATTTTCTTCGCGGTAATTCTCTATACGAGTTGATAACAGGATCAGACGTAATTAAAAGTATTCTCAAAAGATCTGTATTTGTGGCAATACGTGACCGCTTCCTGGTGTGCCGTTCACGGAATCTACGACAGTCTTTATTTCTTGCCTCCTGGGCTTCTTCGGAGAGTTGTCCAATGGGAAGAAGAAAAGACTTTATAACTTCCGCGCTGTGTACAAGAATTTTATACACAGTAACGGACATAGAATACCACGAATACAGATCAAGGTATAATTTTCTAGTATCAACACAAAACTTTTCGAATTCTATATAATTTATGTCATATCCCGATGCCAAAGTTCTTAAAATTACATGAAATCTACGAATAAGGTTTATGTCTAATCCTGTAATTTCGCTGCTCAATTCAGCTTTGGAAAAAAATCTACGTACTGTGTTTCCATCGTATGTGTTACCATACCCAGGTTTTGGTTTATCTACAATGAGACCCATACGATCTTTAAACACTTTTTGTATCTCTTGTGAGCGTGGCTTCACAATAGCTTTGTCGTTATCACCCCTGACTTGCCACTTTTTTATTTCTAAACGATAGCTGATGTGAAGCAAACATTCAAACGTGCGGATCCATGCATGTAAAGTAGATAAACCAAATGCAAGGCGTTTTTCGTTGCTGGGATATTTCTTTGACTCCTCGTTCATGGTAGACGGGGTGGCACCGCAAATATAACACTTTTGTGTTGAACTTGTGTCTGTTAAGGCATTGCACACTTTGCCATCAGTCATTGTCAACAACAAATCGTGTTTAACAGAGATTTAAGATCCAGCAACGTTACATAATGTTGGAAGAAGCTGACTTACTTCATCTAAAATTTTAGAAGTTTCTTCTTTCGTAAACTCTTTTGTCTCCTTGGCAAAAATAAACTTAATAGGACGGCAATATAAAGTAGAGGAAGGTCTTGGATTTTGCCAGATCACAGTTTCGCCATCAAGCAGTCTCAAAGGGACAAATGAGTATACGAACAAAAATTCGTCTGTAGCGTTAGTGTTCTCAAATTTCTGCTTATACGTGCTATGCCCCGAACTCCCATCACAGCCCCATTTGCTTACCAACGTATAATATGAACGAGGTAACACACTTCTAATGACTTCCGTCTGAGTTTTAACTAATCGTTCAGCCGTTTTATCCAAAATCGCCTGAAGTTTAATTTCAGCTCGAGATTCAGTCACAGAAATATATTCGTCAGAAGGACAACAAGAAGCTTTGGACTTACCTAAACTATAAAACGATGGATACACTTGATGTCCCGCTTTCATTGACCATTTTCTTGTTTGTTTATATGAGTGAGAAGTCGATTTCGAGTCCACATAATAAGCTTAAGCTTCGTCTGGTGTTAACTGCCGACTTTGTTCAGAACACTTATTCTTTTCTCTAGTTTCACTGACCGTGACGTTATGGATCTGTTTAGCAACACTTCGATGCCCTTCTTTTCGAGTAGCTAACTCAGCTGCTGTAATAAGCTCACTTGCACTTCACGATTCCAAAAGATCTTCTACTCTCCGTCTCTTCGTTTTCGTTGATGAGTCTTCAAATTATTTTCTGGGTCGCCCTACGGAAAGAGCCGCTGATGATGTTGAAGTGCACGGCTGATTAACACACATCTTTATTTCGATTCCGGATCCCTCTAACCAATCTTTATGTTTGATTAGAAACATTTCTTTGTTACACTTTAAAGAAGTCCACTTTTGATTGAATTTTGCTGAAAGGCTTGATATTTTCATTTTGAGTCGTTTTAGAGAATCGTCAGAAACATCAGACATATTGAATTTTTCACTTATATAATAAAAAAATGTCTCTGTTTCGTTCAGTTTTGTCATGTTTTAGCCATTCTTCAAAAAACTCCATTTTCGTCATAGTCACGACCGGTTTTGAAAAAAATAAAATAATTTTACTTTCGGGCCTTTTCGGGGTCTATAATATATATGAATCTGTGCCTGAATGTTGTAGGTATTACATATAGAAAAATCTAGGTGGATATATGTGGATAAAAAAAGTTGCTACTTTTAAAGTTTACAATTAATGTAAAATTTGCTGGATTATCTATACATTTACAAATTGATATTACAACAAAAGTATACATATTTTTTATAAAAAATATAAGTCATAATAGAGTACATACCTTCAACAGAATATTCCATCACAAAAAACTCGTTTCACTTTGCTACCAATTTTAAAATATGTTATCACAAGTGTGCATAAAATGCAACTGATTTGCAAATGAAAATGACCTCTCTTATAAGGGTTACTTTGACCCCCTGATAAGATAAACAAATTAATTCTTGGAATTCGTTAAATGGGGGGGTTTGTGTGCAAGTCGTTATCAGTGGTTCCTGGAAATTACGTCATGAATATTGTCCCGCTAGCATGTTCTTGCCGAATCACTGTGAGGTTGTTCAAAATAAATTTATGCATTTCGACTATTTTAAATTGAATAATCTTAAATTTTTTAAATGGCACACCCTGTATATTATTATTTTTTCTGATAGATTTTACAAAACCCTACAACTTTTATTAGGTATGTCATATACCTATTTCTATTAGTTTTCGATTTATTTTGAATTTTTCAATTTTTACCCTTGTTTTTAAAACACTTACGCTATAACATCATAGTTTTCAAGACAAAACAAAAGGTAGGCATTGTCAAATTTTCACATGTCTATTAAGCAAGTAAAAATAGTTTAATTTGTTGTAGTAAGTGACGCAATAGTTATGGATTTTTCCTAAAAATGAATTAAGTGATATGGTTTATATGCTGGGCGAGACGGGAAAAAATTGTCTTTTGGCAGTAAGGCTTTACGGAGGGAGGTACCCTAATAGACGTATACCATCTAGAAAATCTTTTCAGTGCTTAATGGAACGGTTTGATGGTAGTGGTAGCGTTGAGTATACGACACGGAAAGTAGTAAACCAAAATGCTACCAATAAGGAAAAAGAAATGGGGATTTTACTTCATGTTGAAGATAATCCCCAGGTCAGCAGCCGTCAACTAGCTGACTTATCTGACACATCTCAATCTACGGCTAATCGCACCACGAGAAAATACAAGTATCATCCCTTTCATATGGAAATACACCAAGAACTTAAAGACCGTGATTTTGAACGACGAGTAAACTTTTGTACCACCATGAATGGAGCAATAGAGGCCGATCCAAATTTTTTATCCAAAATAATGTTTTCTAATGAAGTTACTTTTCGCAGTAATGGAGTAGTTAACAACCATAACATGCATTATTATTCAACAGTTAATCCATTTTGGGTCCGGGAAGTTCAAAACCAAAACCGTTGGTCGCTTAATGTACGGTGTGGAATATTAAATGTTCGAATTATAGGTCCATATTTTTTCCGCAAACTCCTTAGCGGGCCTAAATATCTAAATTTTTTGCAAAACGAATTACCCCAGCTTCTTGAAGAAGATAACTTTGAAAGGGAACAAATGTGGATTCAACAAGACGGAGCTCCTGCTCATTACCACCGGGAAGTTCGGGAATTTTTACACGATCGTTACCCACAAAAATAGATCGGTAGGGATGGATTCATTCAGTGGCCCCCTCGATCATGTGACTTAACACCTTTAGACTTTTTTGTGGGGCTACATTAAAGATCGTGTTTATGTGAAACCCCCTACAACACCAGTTGATATGGAAAATAGGATACGGGATGCGTGCAGAAGAATAACGCCCTTTATGCTAAGGAAAGTGAAGGAAAATAAAGTAAAACGACTAAACATGTGTATTCAAGTAGACGGGCATATTTTGAACATATATTACGGTATAATAATTAATCATTAGATAAGTTAAACTATATTAAAAATTTTATTAACTATTTGTTTATGTTTTCACAATAGCGTAAGTGGATTAAAAACAAGGGTAAAAATTGAAAAATTCAAAATAAATAGAAAGCTATTAGAAGTAGGTATATGACATACTTAATAAAAGTTGGAGGGTTTTGTAAAATCTATCAGAAAAAATAATAATATACAGGGTGTGGCATTTAAAAAATTTCAAATTTTCTCAATTTAAAATAGTCGAAATGTATAAATTTATTTTGAACACCCTGCAGCATCTAACTCAAATCTCCGAACCTCTATAAAGCCCTCTTAAGGGACAATGGTCAGCAACCTTATTATTTGCATCTTTGATAATTATAATATATATATATATATATATATATATATATATATATATATATATATATATATATATATATATATATATATATATAAGTAGTAGAACAAACGTGGTTCTGTGACACCTCGATGGCCACTTTTTAACCGGCCTTGACCACAAGCCGAAGAAGTGTATTTCAGGAGGTTTCAGTGATTTGGCTGAAGTCTTCTGGAAGTTGGGTCAAAGAAGGTCGTTCTTCGTCCGCATAAATGAATTAGTTACGTTTTAGTTGACCTTTGACCCTTGTACAAGAATTCCTGAAAATCCTGCAAGAAGTGCTGAAATCTCAAGAAGAGGTCGTCAATGACGTCACAAGTCCAGTGGCTGTTGATCAGTGCCCTTTTGGCACCTTGAGAATTGAATTTGCCTTCATATTGGTATATACGTGTGTTAAATGTTGTGTATTAAATTAAATGAGTTAAAAAAAGTTATGTCTGTAGTAGGATTAGAACCTGCATATGTTGTGTGGAGAACTGCAAAACCGGGGACTTAACCTACTTAGCCAAATAGGATTCGTAAGAGAGAATGTAATAATTGGGATGACATAAAAAAGAATTGGTGAATAATATGTGAAAAGTCTGCAAGAAGAGTTGAAATAGGTACAAGAAGTGGTCGTTAATGAGGTAATATGTCCAGTGGCTGTTGAACAGTGCCATTTTGGCAATATAGGTTGTCGAAAACGAGTAAAACTAGATGTAAATGGATGTGAATAGGTGTAAGTGTGTGTATCCGAAGAAGTAAGAAGTAGTCGTCAATGAGGTAATATGTCCAGTGGCTGTTGAACAGTGCCTTTTTGTCAGGTTTAGATGTTGAAAATGTCTTCAGAATCGGTGTAAATAGGTGTAAAATAGGTGTAAATAGGTGTGAATAGATGTCTTAAGAGCCTGCAAGAAGTGGTCGTCAATGACGTAATTTGTCCAGTAGATGTGGAAACAGGATATCTTAACTTCATTAAAAACTTCGTAAACTTTCATTAGAGGAGAAGTTTAGCTGTTATTGGTATCGTTGTACGAAAGTAGGCGTAACATGATAAGAAAAGTGTTATTTTGATAGGTTGAATGTGTATGTAGTGTAAAAGGAAGATAAGAAAATTGTTGTTGGTTGGTTGACTAGGTAAAATGGCTTCCATAAGGCATGTATTTGATTGGTTTGTAGTGTATAGGGGTGATAAGAAACTTGTAATTGGTTGATAGATAGAATGGGTGTTGATAGCACTTGTTTGATATTTTGAATAGTAAAAGCTATGGTGTAAAAGTGTATCAAAAAGTAATATATTAGTTGGAAATTGTGTTGAAAAAGGCTTTATTGTGATGTAATTTCGATGTAAAATTTGGTAAATGTTCCCCTATAATGTTGTTTGGCGTCTAAAAGTCGGTAAAAAAGTTGTAAAAAATAAACAAGTGGAGCCGTAAGTCTGTAAAAATGTGTGAGATAAGGCAAAATGTAAACAAAATGTATGAATAATGTGTGATTCATGGTACTTTTTGTAAGTAAAATTGAGTAAACAAGTGGCTCGTTAGGTCATCAAAGTAGTTAAGAAAGTTCAAAATTAGCTGATAAGGAGTTGTTTTGAATGCATACAAGTGTAGTAAAATTGCTGATATTTGTCAAGAATATTAAAATAAGTATGAAATAAGCTTAATCTTGTTGGGGCTCGTTGAAATTTTGTGTGAACTCGTTGGAGATTTTGTTACATGAAAGCAAAAGTTAAACACATATTTGGCAAGAATATAGTAAAATAATGATCTATTTGGAGTTTGTCGGAATGTTTTGAATTCGTTGTCTTGTAATAATAGTAAAATTTTAAATGAGCCTAGCCTTTTACCGTATAAAAGTAAAAGTTGTTTGTTTTTCACAAAGTTAGTTTTGTTGAGCGCTTAGTTTGGTTTCGTTGGATTATAATAAAAGTAAAATATGTAGGAGCCTAGCCTAGCCTGTACTCGTTGTTATTATTATGAGAGAAGAATAAAACATACAAGTATGAGCACACAGATTTAATAAATATATTAATACCAATGAACAAAAACAAAAGAGCCTCGTCTAATTTGATTAAAAATCTTTACAACTATTCTTATATACCTTAAAAAGGAGAAAATTTGAAAAACTACTTACTAAAATACTTAAAAGTACAAAATATCTATAAAACAATAAAACTAACTAAAATCTTAAGATGTAAATAATATTTTGCCTGGTACGAAATGATATAAAAAAACCATTTGTTATAAAATTAAATGAGAGTTCAGTAAAAACAGATAAGAAAGGTTAAAATTAGTTGATAATAAGTAGATTCGAATACATTGATTCCAATAAATTTACTCTACTAAAAAGCAAACAGGAAAAATTGAAAACTATGAATTGTTATTGACTTACTTAAATACTTAAAATACAAAATCTCTATAAAACAACAAAACTAATTAAAATCTTAGATGTAAATAATATGTTGCCTGGTACGAAATGATACCAACAAAAACCAGTTGTTAAAATGAGACAGTTCAACAAATTTGATAAGGAAGATCAAAAATTTGTCAATAAGAGGATGTAAAATGTATTGGATAAAGTACAAATTGCAATGTTATGCTTTACTAATAACTATATATTTGATTAGAAATATTAAAAATGAGAGAGTTCAACAAAAACAGATAAGAAAGGTTAAAATTAGTTGATAAGAAGTGGATTCGAATACATTGAGAATGCAAAATAATTGAAAGACCAATAAGTTTACGATATTTCGTTGTAGTTAAATGTAAACACGTAAAAGTTGTTTTGTTTGTTTTCAAGTTACTACTGTCACTACTTAGTAATTTTGATATTTGTATAAATCAAAATTTGTTTCCAAAAGAACAAAGATTTGACTAATAATAATAAACTAAGAAATAGTATGTAAATATAATATGATTACTAAATAGGAATCCAAAACTTTGGAACTGCTGTTGTTGCTACTGTTGTTGGTAGAAGACATATTTCTAAATAGAGAGAGAGAGTTCTTTATTTCCAACAATTTCGATAATTATATAGTAGTTTTACATTGGATAATGCACAATGCCATGGATTAATATCCTTATGAAAATAACATTCTGGAATCATTTTAAATTGACTTAATTTAGGTTCTTGTTGAATGGGAATGTTGTGTATATAGTCCTCATTTAAGAATTTCTTTAAAATATTCACTTTTGCATTTCCTTTGACGTAAATTCGATATGGAGTTTGATAAAATTTCAATACATCTTGTAAAATGTGTTCGATATCGTTTATTTCAACAAATCCATATTCCCAATATAAGCCATGATATGTTTCTGACCAATCAATCAGTTTTTGATCTTTAGCATTCTTGAGAATGGTGGTTTAAATAAATAATTTGCACAATGATGACCATCATAAATTGCCAACTCTTTGATTACATATCCAAAAGAGCAATTATATCCTTGAATATCAATAAACACATCTGATTCAATCATATTGAATGATCTATCGAATGACTGACTGACTGACAAAAACTACTATTTTTTGTTCAAGTTAAACGTTTGAACTGATGACTATATTAAATAAATCGTTCTATTTATGTGTTAAACTTTATAGATTTGTCTTACTTAATTAGTTTTGATTTATTGCAAAGACAAAAATAGTCAATTAGTCTATAAAAATATAATGATACGAGATAAATATCGAAAAACATGTTTTTAATAACAAATGGAAATTTTGCATGATGCAATCTTATATTTTATATCAAGAATATATTTTTGTGGTCTTACTTAATTAGTTTTGATTTATTGCAAAAACAAAAATAGTCAATTAGCCTATAAAAATATAATGATACGAGATAAATGTCGAAAAACATGTTTTTAATAACAAATGAAAATTTTGCATGATGCAAGTTTATTAGATAAAATTTTAAACTGTTTTGTTGCATTTATACTGATAAACATGTGTAATTAGTATTTATTTCTAAATAAATCAAATGCGATTAATAGCATGTATTTAATTATAAACACACACAAGTCTTATGTCGAGTCAATTACAATTTTTGTTTGTTGTGTAAAGATTATAGTTAGTTTGAACGAAATGATCTTTTTCGCAGTCGACTTAATAGATGAGGATATGTCATTAGACATGTTGTATGTGTTACTAAAAGAGTTCTTCAAGTGAGTATACTATTCACCTTTCTAAAATTTTACTTGGTTCTTGTCTAACATATTATTATTATTGATTTTCAGAGATATTTTGTTTGAAATAAGAAGAGGACAGAACACGATTCATGTGTTCTGTCCTCTCTGTGGAGGAGGAACCGACACGAGAAGAATGGGAGGAATTTTACAAGTTAGCTGTGAAATTTGTTTTTTATGATAAAATTCTTAGGTAGTCTCTTAAATAATACAAATAGCTTATAAACATTGCTTTATTTTATAATCAAATTATTCCTATGTTAAAATTTATATACTAATAGATAAATCTTAAAAACTAATAATAGATAAATATATATTTCTAAAAAATCAAATGCGTATCGGGTGATTAATAGCCTGTATTTAATATATAAATATACACAAGTCTTATGTCGAGTCAATTACAACAATTAGAGAAGAAGGGCAAGTTGATATTGATTCTCAAGAATTGTTCAAGAGAAAATTATACCATTTTCAATTTTTATAAAAAGCAGAAGAGGAAAGTCTGATCAAAGAAGCAGTTTTTCGAGAAAAAAGAACCTTTTGTTTGTTGTGTAAAGATTCGTTTCTAGTTAGTGTAAAAATATGATCTTTTTAATATTTGAATCTGAAGATTTGAATGCCTTATCGACAAATATATTATTACTCCAAGAGTTATTCAAGTGAGTATGAATAGTAAAATTTATAGATCATCTTACTAGCAATATATTTATTTTCAGAGATATTTTGTTGGAAATAAAAAGGCAAAGGAGACGTATTCATGTGTGTTTGGAGAAGGAATCGACACAAAAAGTATGGGATGAAATTGCGGGGCTTCCTGTGAAAAAAGTTTTTTGTCTGGAAATGATGTAGTCTTTAATAAAATCCAAAAAACCTTATAAACATTGTTTTATTTTTATAACCAAATTATTCCTAGGTTAAACTTTATATAGTAATAATAGATAAATCTAATACAGTTTGTACTACAATAGGCAAAAAAAGACTCTTAGAGGTACAACAACAAACATATAGGTAAATAATTTATTCAGAATCGGAAGAATCTGAATAGACTTAATTTTTAAAACATTGATTAAATTCGGCAATGTCAATATCTGTTTGCGGTTGTGCACAATATTGTCGTCCACCCAAAAATTGAGCAGCGGGAATCTTATATTTTCAAGAAGAACCAAAATTGTTGGATTTTCTGATAAAACTCCTCTTTAGACTTGCAGTATTTCTTTCGATCGATGCATTTACCAAAGGACATATAAGTAATTGAGCAATTTTTCTATACTTTTCCAATAAGATATTTTCATCCGATATAAAATAAATAATTAGAGGTCCGTTATAGGTTGCATCTACGATACCTGTTCGTATAGTTCCTATAGCATTCGTAGAGGATCTTGCGACAATTTGTCCATAGAATCCTATAGGAATATTTACTTTTTCAATCAGTTCAATCTTTGTGGCTTTCCCTGCGGGACAAAATGTATCGTGTTTAATACAAAGATCGAATCCTGCATCTGATTTGTATGCTTTCCAACAAGAATTATTTCCCGGAATAATTATTTTCGAATTATCATCATCATCGTCATTAATTATTTGAATCGCTCTTTCTATACGTACATACAAGTCGGAAAAGTAAGCTTTATCATACATTTGTGAATAATGGGGTAAAAAGACATATTGGTTGAAAAGGTTGTATTTGGACAATAAGGTGAAAAATTTAAATTGAGTCTTTACATACTTTATGGCTGAACTTAAATCTATCTCTTGTAGTTGTATAATTTTCCAAATAATGTCCATAAGATTTTACTTATTAGGGATAACAATTACCGATGGAAATTGTTCAAATATTTCTGTGGGAATTTCCTTTATACAGTCAATGATATTCTTTTCATCAAAATTTTCAATCGAGTCAAATATTAACGAAAAATACAATTGAGATAGTGGTGAACGTTCAAATAGAGATTTTTCATTTTGTGATTGTTGCATTTTATTCACAATTGTTAATGTGTGCAGGTTTTTTTTTAAAAGTCTTTAATGATTCCCTATTATTTTCATGTTTAACATCATTATAGAGGTGTACATTTGAATATCTCTTGAGAAATTTGAGTAGTCCCATATGTGTAAGACCATCCAAAAATATATTTTTAACTAGTGGAAATTTTTCCTTAGTAGTAGTAGTAGTACTAGTAGTAGGAATTGTTGTAGCCATATCAATTATTAGATTAGATGATGATGATGTTGTAGGTATGGTAGATTCAACGTTTAAAGAGGACATACTGCAAACAACAATTCAAATTAGATATGATATGGTTTGTATAAAACCTGTTAAACTCACCTGATTAAGTAATTACACACACACACACAAAAACAAACAAAATATATATGTTGTGAGAGAGGAAAGAGCAAACAACTGTCGTGCTTGTATTTAAAATCTTCAGTCAAGTTTTGATGGATACTAATTGCATTCCAATCCAACATTCCGGCAAATTCCTCCATAAATCGTTCGTTTAATTGCTGATATTGGGAAACGAGTTGCCAATTGACTTTATTGATACAAGTTCGTATTAGATCTTCATCTAAATGTTGTTTTCGTGATATGATATTCCAATTGACAAAATCTTGAAAATAAATGATAAATTTCGCTGGTAAATCGGGAAAATTGGATATTTCATTCCACCAAGCTCTTAGACAAGCCATTATTTTATATGTATGTGTCAATAGCAAGTATACAAATAATATGATTGTATTGTTGATGTATGTTTTTATATATGATCAACAATCCAATGACTTATCTGTTTCCTTGTCTTGCAGCAGCAGCATTTCTCTCTCTCTCTCGATTCCTCATTCTTCTTTGCCAAAGGAAAGAAATTCAGCAGGTACGTGTTTTGTTCCATCTCTCGTTTTGATTCGATCTTTGACCACACACGACAAACTTTTTTGATTTCGTATTTCACTTTCACCTTTACATTGTGGACATTTTACTCGTACAACAACTGGCATTTTGAATGACTGATATGATGTGTATAAATGTTTTCTACAAGTATCCTTATCTCTCCCTACTACTACTACTACTATTTGTCATCGTCGTAATTGATAGAATCATGGAAATTAGACTATTTTTCCTATATATATAATTAATTAAACAATATGTACAATATTTGCGTATTCTAACTCGATCTCGATAGTAACTATTTATAGTTTTGTTAACTTTACATCCACATTTTAAACAGTTAAAGGTTACATTTTCCATATTTCAAACAACAAGATTAGTCTTTTCGGGAGGAAAACGATCTCTATAAAACAGACGCCAAATAAATTTTTGGTTCATTTTAATTAAATCATTCGCTCATAATGTTAACCAAAACAACGTTCTATCTATTGTTTTTTCTCGTTGTTATTGTTCAAAGTACAAACAACTACGATGTTGATGTCATCGTCAATAATTCTTGTAATCAAAATTATGAATATTTATTAGAGGATTATCATTCACTTTATAATACAAGTTTAAACTTGTATCAGGAATGTATTAAATCACTGGACAATTATATGGATTTATACGATAATGAACAAGCTGTTAATGATATTTGTATGGGAAAAATTCGAGAATACGAATACCTGGCTGCGAATTTAACAATGTCGTTAAATTATACGAAACATATTGCTCTGCTCAAGGAAAATATCAAATTGGAATCGGAATTGTATTTATTGAGAACCAATCTAACGGAAACATTGCAAATTTGTCAAGAAAAAAACAAACAAAGTAGCATATATCGTAATTACCGATTTAAAGAAGGAAATTGAAAATTTTAAAAGTAATTTGACCGATCTGACTCGTGAAATCTATCAGTTAGATAACGATTTGTCCAAATGTCAAAAGGATTTAAAACAACAGAGGAAAGATGAAACGAAAATTTTCGTAAATCTAAAAGACTGTTTAGAACGAGAAGAAGTACTTTTGGAAACGAAAGACAAATATATTATTCGATTATCTACAAGTAGAAAAAATAATAGAAAATTGCGAGAAGGGGGAGGAGAAAGTTAAAAAGACCACACATAAATCATATTGGTGCATTTGAACTACTACTGTCATTGCATAGTAATACAATTTATCTTTATTTGTAATAGAAACAACATAATATTACACTCTTGAACTAGTCTGCATGGAATTTTTTACTTATTTATGTAGTAGTTGTTGGAGAGAAACACTCAGCTAAAAATTTCTTAGTATGTAATTAGTTAATACTTGTGTATTTAAAATTGTATCCAGTTATAAAATAAACGATATGTTTAAGTAATAACATGTTTTTTATTAAGTTTACTAAATAGTACAAATAAATAAAACACATCTATCCAAATACATTTTATGATGATTCATTTCGGTCTCTTACAGATCTATATTGATTATTTTCCTTATTATTAGTAAATTGTTTCTTGGTTTCATTTTCCAATTTGTCCTTTTGTTTTTCCAAAGTATCTTTTGGTATATAGCCTAGACTACATACAGTTTGCCATGAAGCTTTTTTGTAATATCGAGTACAATTGGAACAATAAGTATTCTGATTATAAGATTTATGACCCAAATATGTTATTTTACTTTGACATGAAGGACATTTCCAACTTGTTGATGACGATGACCGTGATGAGGAATCCATTCTTTATCGATTTCTATCTCGTTTTCTACTAAACACATATTATTCACTCTTTTTTGATATAACGAATCAAGTCAAAATTTAAGATTATTTTATTTTACTCCTACTACCTAATTCTTCATTTTCAGTATCTACATAAAATGATATCCTAAGAAATCTAACCAATATCAGATGAAAAACTAAATACTTATATTGTTTTCACATGTATCCTATATCTAACTATATATATATATATATATATATATATATATATATATATATATATATATATATATATATATATATATATATATATATATATATATATATATATATATATATATATATATATATATATATATATATATATATAAAAGGAAATTGCAAATAAAGCAAAGGTAAATGTTTTGTTCACAGTTTATTAACTATAAAGTATATTTATTATTTAATATATATGATTTTATCCCTGGATACTTTTGGATTGCATCCAAAAATGTTTTTTCCTCCTCTGCACTCTCTGCCTCTACGTGTAGATATCTTATGGGTAATATCCACGTAATTTCCTCTAATTTAGTTGTTGGTGCTTCATCCCCTTCCAAGTATACATTAATTTGATTAGTATTATTAACTATTTCCATTTTATGCACACCACGTCTGTGAAAGAAATATAAAAGAGATTTTATTAAATAGTTAACACCAGAATATAATAATCTATATACTAATTAAGTCAATCATTAAAATCAAAGCTAAATATATAAGTAGTAAATTATATGAAACAATACTCACACGAATAAGTTTTTTATTAATATATATAACGTTTTGATAGGCAGCACTTTAATATCTTCCGATTCAAATATCAACAACATTTTTTGAAAGTAACTATTTATTTCACTACACACACTGAGATATAATTTGACTCTTAGTAAGAATATTAATGCTTATATAATAATAATAATAATAATAATAGCTTTATTCCCAACAGTAAGAACCATTTACAGGGAAAACAAGAAAGAATATGAGTGAAATTTTCTCTTAAAAATAAGGTACTAAAGTAACAACAAAAAAAGAAGAAAGAAAGAAATAAAAATGAATAAAAAAATTAAATGAATCAGCGCAGTACAAATTAGAATAAAAGTGAAATAAAACAAATATTAGTTACATACATCCAGCAAGCAAAACAAGCTTCTAAAAGAATCTTTATAAATGTCCTATCAAGTGAAATTATCTAAACATATTGACCTAATCTTATTTTCGGTGTCTGCAAAAATATCACATTCATTACTAATCAAGTTAAATTTATTACACATAACATTGATTGGTTCAATTAACCTGAGATTAGTCCTAGCACGTAAACAAACAAAAGTAGCAGTATTTCGTGAATTAATTCTAGGCACCAATATAGCCACCTTCGATAGCAGTTGAGGACAGTCGATGACTCCGTGCAACAATCTATACAAGAAAATTATAGACGAACACTCTCTGCGAGCCTCAAGTGATTGAAAATTAAATCTCTCCAATAACAAAGAGTACTCTATTCCTCTCATTGGATAGACACCATCTACCTTATATGATAAATATTTTAGAAATCTTTTTTGAACTCGTTCTAGCATTAGTTTGTAGCATAAATAATATGGGCTCCAAATAAGAGAGGCATACTCTAGTTTGGATCTTACATAAGATTCATATAGCAGTATTAAAGATCGTTCACTATTAAAGCTTCTACAGTTGCGCACTATAAAACCATATAGACGATTGGCTTCCAGCGTTACGTTATTAATGTGATTAGAAAAATTCATTTTGTTATCGAATACTACTCCTAAGTCCCTTACAGTATTGGTGCGCTCGAGAGTTGACGTTCCTAGTGAATATTCATATGCTATTATATGGTTTTTCCTCGTCACCGACATAACTTTACATTTAGAAATATTCAAGTCTAATTTATTGTGCTTACACCAATCCTCAAGCACGCAAAGTTCAGTTTGAAGCAATTTACAGTCCTGAATACATGAGACGGACGCATACAGCTTGAGATCGTCAGCGAAAAGCAGTCTGCCACAATTCAGAGTATCACAAAGGTCATTAATATATAGCAAAAATAGTAGGGGACCAAGATTGGATCCCTGTGGCACGCCCGAGGTTGCGGTATAGGAATCGGAAATATATCCATTATAGTGTACTGACTGAGAGAGCGGCCCCCCCAAATATGAAGAAAACAAACTGCACGCATCCATACCAAAACCCATACGCCAAAGCTTCTGCAGCAAAACGAAATGAGATATTCTATCAAAGGCTTTAGAAAAGTCCGTGTATATTACGTCAACCTGCCCTCCTGCGTCTAATATGTTCTCTGTAAAGTTTGTATACACTCCCAAGTTTGTTACAGTGGATCTACCATCAATAAATCCATGTTGATGGGTTGACAGAATACCTCTAACCTGAGTATAAATGCGATTATACAGAATTACTTCAAATAGCTTCGAAAAATTGTTCAGAATAGAAATAGGTTGATAATTGTTTACCTCGCTACGTTCGCCGGACTTGAAAATGGGGCACACCCTCGTTTGCTTCCAGTTCCCCGGAAATGTTAACGTCCTTAACGCCAGATTATATATGTATTTTAGAGGTACCATAAGTGCACCCATACAATCTTTAACCATAAAAGATGGAATACCATCAGGTCCTGCGGTCAGCCTATTATTTAATTTTTTAGCAGCGTGTTGAATCTCACTGTCTGTTACAGAAGCTAATGAAATGTCAACACTACCGAAAAGCTGACAAGCACTCTCCGGAACAAAATCGATTTCATTCTCGTTAGGTAAGAATACACTTTCAAAATAAGAAGCGAACACATTTACTATGTCTTGCGGCTTTTCATACCAAGCATCACGCAAATGAATTGCTCCGGGAATCCTTGATTCTCGATTCTTCTGATTAATAAAGGACCAAAACTTTCCTGAATCACTGTTAATTTCTTCCTGGACACCAAGTATGTACCTATCAAAAGCTGATTTGCACTTAACCTTAATCAATCTTCTAATATTTGTAAATTCGTTATTATACCATTGATCACCGGTTTTTTTATATTTTGATCTCATTAGGGATTTATATTTAATATCCGTAATTATTTCTGATGTATACCATACAGGAAATTTTCGCTTGAAATTTTTGCGAAGTGGAACATAAGTATCTAGTTGCTCATAGAGTCTGTTATAAAACTCAGTAACTGCGATATTAACGTCAGTAGACTTACCCAGATTGGTCCAATTGGTAGACAGCAGAGAGTCATATAAAGACAAGAAATCGGCCCGTTTAAAATTGTATGCTCTTATTAAACAATTAGGGACACTCTGGGGTATATTACTGCCTAGATTAAAAAGATCAACAATTAGTGCCGGATGGTAGGCATCCTCAGGAATAATCGGAACAAGGTTATGCACAACTGAACATTTAAAGTTACTAAAAACTAAATCCAAAATATTGCCAGTGTTTCTAATATTGTTATATTGCTCAAAATTGAAGAAGTTCATGAAGGTGCCAATCTCCCTCGCTTTGATATCATTATTGTCACGGGCCCCATATTGAGGGGCATTGAAGTCTCCTAAAATGATTACCCTCCTATTCTGCAAATATTCGCACTGTTCAAGCGATTCAAAGAAAAGTTCATATTCCTGCGGAGTGACATATGGAGGTATATAAATGACTGCCACAATTAACGATAAACCATGTAGCAATATACATTTACACATTAGCAAATCTATATTGGGGAACGCCGTTTCGAAATAGGAAGAGTTAAGAGAGTAACTACCGATGTCACTCCTGATAGCCAACAAGACGCCTCCACCCCTAGTTTTACCGGTTTCATAAAGTTGTCTATCTTTGCGAAATACACTGTAATTTTCGCGAAAAAGTTCCGAACTCCGCACGTTTTTCTGTATCCATGTTTCTGTAAATGCAATAAAGTCAAACTCACTATCACTTGTTCCAACATACAAATTGTTAATCTTTGAGTTCAATCCCCGTACATTCTGATAGTAACAAGAAAATGAGACACCTTCTCTGTCGGGATTTACTTGTTTAAAGGTACTAAGGTTGGTATGCCACGGATATATTTAATTTGGAGATTTTCACCCCTATCTCTAGCTTCAGCGACACTCTGTCTCAAGTTCCTATAATGCTCCAGTTGCCGTGGAGTTCTGTCGTACGATATTCGGACATTTCTGTATTTTGCCAAATCCTTAAGTTAAGACGCATGTCTAATAAATAAAGACACAGAATCTTCACTATTCAAGGTTATTTTTAAGGGTCGCACTCTGCCTTCTTGAGAGTGACCTAATCGCATAGGTTTAACTTTCGAAACGTCATGATCTTCTGTCAAATGATTCAGCAGTGAGGTCACAAACAGACTATCCCCCTTTAAACGAGCTTCAGCAGATAGGTTCTGGTTCTGCTCAGGTACGGAGAATATTATTAGGTTTTTCTTCCTTTTGTTGCGCTCTGATACTTAGGCCATAATCTCCTCAAAGTTTACATTTGGTGGTTCGCTACCCTTCTTAAATTCGACATTTTCCTCTTTAAGGATGCGTATATCATCCTGTAACTTGAGTATAAGGGCTTTGAGATCTTTAATGTCAGTACCATATTCCCGACATTTTTTGCAAGACCAATCACATCCTTTATTGCTATTGAGCATTCTTAGTTCACCGGTTGTAATGTTTACACAAGTATTTTTAAAAATCTTCTTGCACACCGAACATCCTATCATTGAAACAGCGTCAGAAGTCTGACCGCAGCAGGAACACATATTAGCAGCGGGAGCCATCAATAGAACAAAAAAAATTAATGTCCAACTTATACTATTTTATTTGCCTTAGAGTTGATATATCCAGATTTATTCCATTTACTAAAAAAAATCACCATCGGCACCATCCGTGCAGCTTGTTCTGTCCCAACAAGAGAATGCAAAAAAGAGGCAATTCAAATTAGCAGCAAATGCACACGTGGATGCAATTTTATAGAGTTACGTTTGCTTACCACCACAAATTATTATCTAAGCTGATTCAGCAACACCACTATGTCACCTCCAACACTTTACAATAATTTATTTAACCTATATTTCGTAAATATCCACTTTAGGCGGAGAGCCACAGTACGATGAGTTGGTCTAGCGACAGCACGCACAGACATTATATAGTAAATACAGGAAAAAAATAAATCACGTCATTTGATATTTGGAAAATTTAGGATGACTAGTTTGAGCAATAAATTATCAAATTTTTACTAATATGTTGTTTACTTAAAACCTTATCAGACAAAATTTTTACAGACAAAACGACTCCACTAGTTTACATATTTGCTTATCTTTTGGAATTTTTAATAGACTAATTGACTCTCCTGACGACTGTGCATGATGTGATTAAATCCCCTATATAATAGGTGTATAGAATGTTATTAAAATCAATACAAAATTCATTCGTCTAATAGTTACTTGATAAAATAATACCTAATAATGTCGCTTTTTAATGAAGAAGAAGAAGAAGATTATGCCAACCACGTTATTAAAAGAAATATAGAGTTACTAAGACTACTGGAATAAAGGGA
This sequence comes from Pachyrhynchus sulphureomaculatus, assembly GCA_019049505.1. NCBI lineage: Eukaryota > Metazoa > Arthropoda > Insecta > Coleoptera > Curculionidae > Pachyrhynchus > Pachyrhynchus sulphureomaculatus. The sequence goes on along the minus strand of CM032446.1, from coordinate 119,203,021 downwards.
AATGGAAATTGCTGAAGAGGAAGAAGAAAATTTACCTTTAAATATATTAAAAGAAAAATTACAACAAACTGTTCAAGTTGAAAATGTTGATGAAAATGATGATGATGAAATCCCGCTGAGTATCTTAAAACAAAGATGGTTAAAGGAGACAAAGGATGAGGAGGAAGAGGAAGAGATGTGATCATCAGTATGTGAAATCAGAGAGTGAAACAGATGTGAAATCAGAGAGTGAAATGGATGTGGATGATGATAATGAATATTTAAGTTGGGAGGATGTAATTAAATTAGGATATCAGATATTATAGTTTAGATTTTAGATATTTTGTAACATAAATATTTTTTTAATAAGAAAATAAATATTTCTCTCGTATAAAACCTTTGTTTAATATTTTAACATTAAAATCTCTAGAGGCCTTATTCTATTCACTACAAATACTATTAAAAAACAAGAGTAAGATTGAAATCAATTCAGGTAAACAAATACATATCATTTTTCTCTATAGTGAGTCAATTCTGACTTGTTTTGTGGAGAGACAAAGTCATATTTTATAATATGTATGTGTGCTTTGTAAAAGTTGTATTAGTTGTAAAGTAACTGTGACACGATGAAGTTGGCTGTTCTCGATATTCAGGGATTTAACTTTTTATTTGCTGCCGATGATGATAATCATGACGATGTGTATGTGGAAGAATTCCATGCTAAAGAAATTACGATATCAAATGGTTTACAGACAAGTCATTATGTATTGAAACCGAAAATACCCTTTGCTCAATTATCTCGACTCAATAAAAGAGCTGTTTGTAAGGCTGAAAAGGAACATGGATTACGATATTCTTCTGGATATGTAGATTACAATCAAGTTGGAGAAATTTTAGATAGAGTACTGGACAATATTGATGTATTGTATGTAAAAGGAAAACATGTTTTTCGATTCGTTCAAGACAACATTGCTGCTTCTACTACTAATTTGCATACTAATCCCAATTTCAAGATGATTGATATAGATACTTTAAATGTATGGAACATGCCAACATTTAAACCTACAAAACCTTCCTGTTTAGATCATAATCTAATCTACAATGCTAAAGTTCAATGTAGTACTACAAATTGTATGACACTATTGGCATGGCTATCAATATTCATGCCATAATATATATCAAAAATCAATCTGTAATTAATACTAAACTTTGGAATTTTTCGTAAAAACAATGTTAATTGTAGAAAAATTATTAAAAGAGCGAGCTTAATAAATATTTTCAATTTCAAACCTGTGTGTTTTATTAAAGTAGTAAGAAATATTTAAGGATATAAGGACTTCATTAGAACAAATATACATATATCTATTACTTAAAAAATAAACATTATATAAAAGGTAATAAGAATTAACAACAAGGAGTTTCTAATGGTTGCCTCTTTGTTCTCGTTGTTGTTGTTGTTGTTGGTATTCTCGTTCACCAATCGGTCTTGGAATTATTGATTGTACATGTTTATCTATAAGATCATGTGTACCAGTCTTCCAGATATCCTGACATTTCGAATGCATTCCTTGTTGTTGTTGTTGTTGTCCCACTGAAAACAGATCGTTATCACGAACACCACAAGCCATACATCCTCCATTTTGATATAAACCGACTCCACTTAACAATTTACCAGGTGTTAATTCGACAGCATTACGATTAATCCAAAGTCCATTTCTTTTTGTTACTACATATACTTGATCTCGTTGACGATCTTCACTCATTGTTTATTTGATTTTATGTTTATCAAATACTGACTACTACTACTACTAACCCCAGTCACAACATATCAATTTAAATATACATATCCCTTCTCAGTTGATCATAGGAGCATCTCAGTATAACACATGTATTAAATTGTCAAAGATTTCATATTATTTGCAAAATGAATTTATTCAACCAAGATGATTTAGTACATAGTAGAAAAATTGATGATTTTGTCAAGAAATTATCATGTTGTTGTGAAACAAGGATTCGACTAATATCTTATCGAGAATATTTAACACCTTTTATCGATCGCAAACAAGTTACGACAAATAATAATTTAGAAACACATTACGTATCATGTGTATGGTCACATCCTGGAGTTCGAGAAGGACCCGATACATGTGAATGTTTCCACATTCGTATGGTACTAAGACGTGTCAATGAAGAATTGTCATCGTTGTCGACATCAAACAAATGCATACAATGTAGTATTTATTGCAATCATAATAAGAATAATAAGTTAATTGAACAATTATCTAACCTAGTTGTAAAGCTATTGAGCTGTTTTAAAAAATAAATTTTTAATACAATGTTAAATAAATGATAAATTGCTATCTAAATATATATTTATAGAACTAAAATTGACTTCTCTGATACTTTTACTGTTTTTTTCCAATCACCAAATTTTTTTATTATTATTTTTTATATATTGCAGTTTGTTTTTAAGTAATAGCGCTAATTAAGCCATACCAAATTTTCCAATCACCAGATATTGTTATTTTGTATTTTGCATTTTGTTTTCAAAGAGATAGCGCTAATTAAGTCAGACCAAATTTTCCAATCACCAGATATTTGTTATTATAAACATGTTTTCGACATTTATCTCTTATCATTTTATAAACTAAATTAATCCATTTGTTTTTGTTATTTTTGAGATTTTTAGATTTAGATAAGTGGTAATTTTCCAAATTAAATTGCATTTATACTGATAAACTTGTGTAATTAGTATATATTTCTAAAAAATGCATATCGGATGATTTGTATTTAATATATAAACACACACACGAGTCTTATGTCGAGTCAATTACAATTTTAGTGCCATATAATTGAAATATATAAAATCTCTTTGGAAATTTTAAAAATATTTTCAGTTCAGATCTCTTCGCATCTACATAATTAATTTTATTCCTATTTCATCGAGATAAAACAGAAATTAATTGTCAAATCATACGCGATGACATCAGTTAGTTCTCAAAGTACTTTATATAGTGTAGAAATAAAATGTTCGCGGAGTGGTGCAACGTTGAAGTTTTGTTGGAGTGCTGAAATGGTACAAATGAAGAGCTGGTCCCTGATGTTGAGTCAATTAGGTAAAACAAAATGTAAAAATTGTTTGCAACCATTAGAGATGCAAACTTATTATAAAGATAAGATTTGTGCATTGGTCAGACCATTACACGAGAATCTGATCATGGACAAGGAACAATATGAATGGTTCAGGGACACACTACATCATATAGGCCGCAAATGTCTTCGACATACCAATCGAATTAATGCAATAGCAGGAATGAGCGGCCCGTATTCAGCTAAACTGAAGATGTCAGCCTCCACTATACGGAAACGTTCCCACCAGGATGAATAATTCTAATATATTATAATAATTTTAATAGTAGTAAGATTTTAGTTAATTTTATATAGAGATTTTGTATTTTTAAGTATTTAAGTAAGTCAATAATTTAAACCAATTCATAGTTTTTTCCTTTTAGCTTTTTAGTAGACAAATAATATTGATATTATATTTACTTACTATTTCTTAGTTTATTATTATTAGTCAAATCTTTGTTCTTTTGGAAACAAATTTTGATTTATACAAATATCAAAATTACTAAGTAGTGATAGTAGTAACTTGAAAACAAACAAAACAACTTTTACGTGTTTACATTTAACTACAACGAAATATCGTAAATTTATCTTTTTTTGTTGAACTCTCTCATTTATACATACGATTAAGCAATTCATATTTAATATTTCTAATCAAATATATAGTTAGTAAAGCATAACATTGCAATTTGTACTTTATCCAATACATTTTACATCCTCTTATCGACAAATATTTGATCTTTCTTATCAAATTTGTTGAACTCTCTCATTTTAACAACTGGTTTTTGTTGGTATCATTTCGTACCAGGCAACATATTATTTACATCTAAGATTTTAATTAGTTTTATTGTTTTATAGAGATTTTGTATTTTAAGTATTTAAGTAAGTCAATAACAATTCATAGTTTTCAATTTTTCCTGTTTGCTTTTTAGTAGAGTAAATTTATTGGAATCAATGTATTCGAATCTACTTATTATCAACTAATTTTAACCTTTCTTATCTGTTTTTACTGAACTCTCATTTAATTTTATAACAAATGGTTTTTTATATCATTTCGTACCAGGCAAAATATTATTTACATCTTAAGATTTTAGTTAGTTTTGTTGTTTTATAGATATTTTGTACTTTTAAGTATTTTAGTAAGTAGTTTTTTTCAAATTTTCTCCTTTTTTTAAGGTATATAAGAATAGTTGTAAAGATTTTTAATCAAATTAGACGAGGCTCTTTTGTTTTTGTTCATTGGTATTAATATATTATTAAATCTGTGTGCTCATACTTGTATGTTTTATTCTCCTCTCATAATAATAACAACGAGTACAGGCTAGGCTAGACTAGGCTCCTACATATTTTACTTTTATTATAATCCAACGAAACCAAACTAAGCGCTCAACAAAACTAACTTTGTGAAAAAAAACAACAACTTTTACTTTTATACGGTAAAAGGCTAGGCTCATTTAAAATTTTACTATTATTACAAGACAACGAATTCAAAACATTCCGACAAACTCCAAATAGACTATCATTATTTTACTATATTCTTGCCAAATATGTGTTTAACTTTTGCTTTCATGTAACAAAATCTCCAACAAGTTCACACAAAAATTTCAACGAGCCCCAACTAGATTAAGCTCATTTCATACTTATTTTAATATTCTTGACAAATATCAGCAATTTTACTACACTTGTATGCATTCAAAACAACTCCTTATCAGCTAATTTTGACCTTTCTTATCTACTACCTAACGAGCCACTTGTTTACTCAATTTTACTTACAAAAAGTACCATGAATCACACATTATTCATACATTTTGTTTACATTTTGCCTTATCTCACACATTTTTACAGACTTACGGCTCCACTTGTTTACTTTTTACTACTTTTTTACCGACTTTTAGACGCCAAACAACATTATAGGGGAACATTTACCAAATTTTACACCGAAATTACATCACAATAAAGCCTTTTTCAACACAATTTCCAACTAATATATTACTTTTTGATACACTTTTACACCATAGCTTTTACTATTCAAAATATCAAACAAGTGCTATCAACACCCATTCTATCGAATCAACCAACCAATTACAAGTTTCTTATCACCCCCCCTATACACTACAAACCAATCAAATACATGCCTTATGGAAGCCATTTTACCTAGTCAACCAACCAACAACAATTTTCTTATCTTCCTTTTACACTACATACACATTCAACCTATCAAAATAACACTTTTCTTATCATGTTACGCCTACTTTCGTACAACGATACCAATAACAGCTAAACTTCTCTAATGAAAGTTTACGAAGTTTTTAATGAAGTTAAGATACCCTGTTTCCACATCTACTGCAGGCTGCACTTCTTGCAGGCTCTTAAGACATCTATTCACACCTATTTACACCTATTTTACACCTATTTACACCGATTCTGAAGACATTTTCAACATCTAAACCTGACAAAAAGGCACTGTTCAACAGCCACTGGACATATTACCTCATTGACGACTACTTCTTACTTCTTCGGATACACACACTTACATCTAGTTTTACACCTTTTCGACAACCTATATTGCCAAAATGGCACTGTTCAACAGCCACTGGACATATTATCTCATTGACGACCACTTCTTGTACCTATTTCAACTCTTCTTGCAGACTTTTCACATATTATTCACCAATCCTTTTTTATGTCATCCCAATTATTACATTCTCTCTTACGAATCCTATTTGGCTAAGTAGGTTAAGTCCCCGGTTTTGCAGTTCTCCACACAACATATGCAGGTTCTAATCCTACTACAACAGACATCACTTTTTTTTAACTTATTTAATTTAATACACAACATTTAACACACATATATACCAATATGAAGGCAAATTCAATCCTCAAGGTCATTCAGTGCCAAAAGGGCACTGATCAACAGCCACTGGACTTGCGACGTCATTGACGACCTCTTCTTGAGATTTCAGCACTTCTTGCAGGATTTTCAGGAATTCTTGTACAAAGGTCAAAGGTCAACTAAAACGTAACTAATTCACTTATGCGGACGAAGAACGACCTTCTTTGACCCAACTTCCAGAAGACTTCAGCCAAATCACTGAAACCTCCTGAAATACACTTCTTCGGCTTGTGGTCAAGGCCGGTTAAAAAGTGGCCATCGAGGTGTCACAGAACCACGTTTGTTCTACTACTTATATATATATATATATATATATATATATATATATATATATATATATATATATATATATATATATATATATATATATATATATACAGTAGAATCTCAATTATCGGAAATAATATGGACCAAAGTGATTTCAGATAATCGAAATTTCGATTGATCCAAATTTTTTTGTCAAATAGAAGTTGCGAGTGAATACAACATTGCAGATTGACTTAAAAGCATTTATACGATATGCTAGTACGTACATAGGTATTTATTAAAACAAAGAATAGAACGATTCGTTTACTTATTTTATGTATATGTACGGAAAATCGAAAATAAAACAGTTTCATTCTTAACTTTAATGTCTTAAAAATGAGATAATTTTTAACTGCACTCGTTTTGCGTTAGTTCTGTTTTTTAGCTGCAATGTCTCTCCAACGTTTGATAAGCAAAACGTCCGCGGCGGTTGCATTTTCTTGTTGTTTTACATAAGTTAACGCTTTTTCTAGGGCCTTTAGTCCTTCTGAATGTGACATTTTTACTGGAATATTGTCAGCGGCTTCTACTTCGTTATCATCATCGTCATCACTGTCTATTTTATTAGCATTTTTGCATACACTTTTAATTAATTCCTGGTCAGTCATTTCATCTTCCACACTATCACTGTTTAACCATTCACAAACATCGGTTTCCGTAACACTTTCACATCCTGATAATTTTGATGTAAACTTTCATTATCTTCTGTTTCTGCCTCTGAGTAATGTATCTCCTCTTGTGGAATCAATTTTGACCAAGATTTTTCCAGAGTACTACTCTTTACTTGATTCCAAGCTGAAGCTATCCAATATATAACATTTTCCAAATTTATCTTTTTTAGACAATCAGTAAGATTGCCACCTTCATCTACTTCTTCTAAAATATGCTCCAATAACAATCGCCTGTAATAGCGTTTTAAATTTTCTAGTACACCCTGATCCATAGGCCGAATGAGAGAAGTTACAGCTGCAGGCAAAAACATTGGTTTTATTTCTCCACTTTCAAATTGTTCCGCACTTGGATGAGTGGAGGCGTTATCTAGTAACAGAATACATTTTCTAGGATATCCATGTTCTTTTAAAAAAAGTTCCACTTTGGGAAAAAAATCTCCAAAAAACCAGTCTTTAAATAGAGTAGCGTTTATCCAGGCATTGTTTTGATTTTTATACAAAACAGGAAAAGCATTGCGACGAATATTCTTAAAGGTTCGTGGATTTGCTGACTTACCAATAGATAATAATGGTTTGTGTCTTCCAGAAGCATTACTGCATGCAAGAACAGTAATACGTTCTTTGCTACGTTTGTAATCAGGTGCTCCAGCTTCCATTTTTGAAGCTAAGATATTTGACGGCAACATTTTATAGTTCAAGTCTGTTTCATCACAATTATAGATTTGGTCTGGTTGTAAACCATGTTCTTTCATAAGCTGCTCAAAATTCTCTGCAAATCTTTTTGCAGCAGATACATCAGCCGACAACCATTCTACACAAACTTTCAGTTAACGTACACCATGTCTTTTTTTCCACCTGTCTAGCCATTCATAACTTGCAGAAAAATTTACAGGCGCTTCAATAACCAGCAACTCTTCGCTTAAACTTACTGCCTTATGTTTTAAAATTGTTCCTGAAATTGGTATTCCACGTTCTCGATTCTGTGTAACCATAAAAATAACGAATCATCCACTTTTTGGTATTAACCGCTATTCATACTTTTTTGTGCCTGTGTGGGCGATGCACTATACTATTTTTCAAGTTTTTCACAATTTTTTTCTCCACTCTGAAACAGTACTCACGGCTACACCTAAATCCTTCGCTATATTTTTAAGAAGTTCACCATTATCTAAACGTTGAATTGCTTCAAGTTTCTCTTTTAAGGTATAACAACACGTTTATGCTTATTATTATGACGCTCCATTTTATAAAATATCTAGTAAAACGAAACGATTACTCTGCGATAATAATAGACGTAATGAGTAACTTATAACACTCGTCGACTAACCAAAACATAAACAGCGGTGAAATTCTAGACGTCGGGGAGTACCCGACGCGTTAAGGAAACCACTCATCGTCTGTTTCGAATAATGGGGACTTTTTCGTTTAATGGGAATACAAGCTGCTTTTTAACAGTTTGTTTCGGATAAGCCGGATTTCAGATGATCGCGATTCGGATAATCGGGATTGTACTGTTTATATATATATATATATATGTATATATATATATATATATATATATATATATATATATATATATATATATATATATATATTTTATATATATACTTATATATATATATATATATATATATATATATATATATATATACATATATACATATATATATATATATATATATATATATATATATATATATACATATATATATATATATATATATATATATATATATATATATATATATGTATATATATATATATATATATTGAGTGATTGCAAAGAGTTCGCGCCCGATGCACTTTTGACTGATGTTTCTTTTATAATTATATTATTAACTGACAGTTATCTAAATGCATCGTGAATCAACATAACTTCAAAAAAAAGTTTATTTAAATTAATTTATTTATAAGGTTAATATTCAAAATGGAAAATGAAAAGTTACATTTTCGTCACGTTATATTATATGAATTTAAAAAGAGAGTTGATGTTGGAACGGCAACAAAAAATATTCAAGACGTTTATTTGGATCATGCTTCTGCCCTTAGGACAGTTAAGAAGTGGTTTGGTCGATATCAAAATGGTAACTTCAATCTAAACGATAAACTTCGCTCTAGGCGATCTCCCAGCATTGCTAATTACTTTATCTGTGACTTAGTGAATAATAATCTACGGATTACCACTGAAGAGATTTCCTCTTCTTCAACTGCCTTTCCACTACCATTGGACGTTGGCGATCACATTCTCATATGCTTGCCTGTCCGCCGCTGAATGAACCATATCTCCGATATTCTCTAATGTTTCTAAGCCAGGGCATTTTCTTTCTTCCTACTCCACGTCTACCTTCTATTTTTCCTTCAACTATTAACTATAAGAGTCGGTATTTTGGATTTCTCATGATATGTCCAAAATAGGATATCTTTCTTCTCTTTATGTTCAACAGTAATTCTCTGTCCTTTCCCATTCTCCTCGGGATCTCTTCGTTCGTCACTCGCTCAGTGCATGGCACTCTCAGCATTCGTTAATACATTTCGATTGCTTCCAATTTATTAAGTAATGGTGCTTTTAGGGTCCACGTGAAGAGATTGCTGAGAGACTAAATGTTAACAATTCGACTGCATTTCGTCATTTAAAAGCAACTTGTTTACACTTTAAAACTCTATATATGGGTTCCGTACGTTTTTGACAGAACGGAACAAACTGAACTGTTTTTCCACAGCCATTTCTCTCCTCGCCGGTCAACAAAACGAACTTTGTTGGATCAAATCATAACTGGAGATGAAAAATAGATTATATATAACAACATAATAAGAAAAAGAAGCTGGAAGCGTGGAAGTGAAAAAGCAGAATCTATGGCAAAGGATGAATTGTATCCAATGAAAGTGTTGTTATGTGTCCGGTGGGATTGCAGAGCAATGTTTTTTACGAGCTCCTTCCACGTGGCCAAACAATAACTGCGGAGAAGTACTGTGAACAACTCACCTAACTCAGTGTTGAAATCTAAGCAAGACGGTAAGATACAACGAATTGTACCAAATACGCACACCTAGTACTCAATCGGAGGCTGACACAGCAGCCACAAGCCGACAGAGTGGTTGGCACAGCCAACACTAAAGCAGGCAGCGAGATTTGCGAGGAATCAACCTCAGACCTTATGTGGTTTAACGTAAAACAACTGAAAATAGGCAAAAAGCCCATATTTCAGCAGTCTACCCACTGTTTCTCTTTTTCGTCCATCCATCCCGAGACGCGTTTCGCCGTATCACGGCTCATCAGTCGGGCTAGGATCGACGAAGAAGAGAACAGAATTTTAAGTACTTTATTCCGGCACTTACGGAACACAACGGTAAGATACAACGAATTGTACCAAATACGCACACCTAGTACTCAATCGGAGGCTGACACAGCAGCCACAAGCCGACAGAGTGGTTGGCACAGCCAACACTAAAGCAGGCAGCGAGATTTGCGAGGAATCAACCTCAGACCTTATGTGGTTTAACGTAAAACAACTGAAAATAGGCAAAAAGCCCATATTTCAGCAGTCTACCCACTGTTCTCTTTTTCGTCCATCCATCCCGAGACGCGTTTCGCCGTATCACGGCTCATCAGTCGGGCTAGGATCGACGAAGAAGAGAACAGAATTTTAAGTACTTTATTCCGGCACTTACGGAACACAACGGTAAGATACAACGAATTGTACCAAATACGCACACCTAGTACTCAATCGGAGGCTGACACAGCAGCCACAAGCCGACAGAGTGGTTGGCACAGCCAACACTAAAGCAGGCAGCGAGATTTGCGAGGAATCAACCTCAGACCTTATGTGGTTTAACGTAAAACAACTGAAAATAGGCAAAAAGCCCATATTTCAGCAGTCTACCCACTGTTCTCTTTTTCGTCCATCCATCCCGAGACGCGTTTCGCCGTATCACGGCTCATCAGTCGGGCTAGGATCGACGAAGAAGAGAACAGAATTTTAAGTACTTTATTCCGGCACTTACGGAACACAACGGTAAGATACAACGAATTGTACCAAATACGCACACCTAGTACTCAATCGGAGGCTGACACAGCAGCCACAAGCCGACAGAGTGGTTGGCACAGCCAACACTAAAGCAGGCAGCGAGATTTGCGAGGAATCAACCTCAGACCTTATGTGGTTTAACGTAAAACAACTGAAAATAGCAAAAAGCCCATATGTTGGCTGTGCCAACCACTCTGTCGGCTTGTGGCTGCTGTGTCAGCCTCCGATTGAGTACTAGGTGTGCGTATTTGGTACAATTCGTTGTATCTTACCGTTGTGTTCCGTAAGTGCCGGAATAAAGTACTTAAAATTCTGTTCTCTTCTTCGTCGATCCTAGCCCGACTGATGAGCCGTGATACGGCGAAACGCGTCTCGGGATGGATGGACGAAAAAGAGAACAGTGGGTAGACTGCTGAAATATGGGCTTTTTGCCTATTTTCAGTTGTTTTACGTTAAACCACATAAGGTCTGAGGTTGATTCCTCGCAAATCTCGCTGCCTGCTTTAGTGTTGGCTGTGCCAACCACTCTGTCGGCTTGTGGCTGCTGTGTCAGCCTCCGATTGAGTACTAGGTGTGCGTATTTGGTACAATTCGTTGTATCTTACCGTTGTGTTCCGTAAGTGCCGGAATAAAGTACTTAAAATTCTGTTCTCTTCTTCGTCGATCCTAGCCCGACTGATGAGCCGTGATACGGCGAAACGCGTCTCGGGATGGATGGACGAAAAAGAGAACAGTGGGTAGACTGCTGAAATATGGGCTTTTTGCCTATTTTCAGTTGTTTTACGTTAAACCATCTAAGCAAGACGTCCAAATTTGGTCAATCGAAAAGGCATCATCTTTCACCATGACAATGCTAGACCACATGTCACTCAATAGACACTGCAAAAACTAAGGAAGTTAAAATGGGAAATCCTCTAACACCCGCCGTATTCCCCTGACCTTGCCCTTCAGATTTTAATCTGTTTCTCTGCAAAATAATTTGAATGGCAAACAATTTTGTTTCTATGGAAGAAATCAAAAAGTACCCTATGACTTTCTTTGAAGAGAAACCACTCAGTTTCTACAAAGAAGTAATTCAAAAACTTGTAAAACGATCAGAGACAGTTATAGAAAATGATGGAGACTACATTATTGATTACTAAATACTACTCTTCATGAAAATGTGTTGTATTTAATTTAGTTTCTAATCGGGCACGGACCTTTGCAAGCTCTCTCTCTCTCTATCTATATATATATATATATATATATATATATATATATATATATATATATATATATATATATATATGTCTATATATATTATATATATATATATATATATATATATATATATATATATATATATATATATATATATATATAAATATGTATATATATATATATATATATATATATATATATATATGTACATATATATATATATATATATATATATATATATATATATATATATATGTATATATATATATATATATATATATATATATATATATGTATTTATATATATACATATATATATATATATATATATATATATAGACATATATATATATATATATATATATATATATATATATATATATATATAGACATTCACTGCATATATGAAAATGTGTGACTCGTAGGGCCATGTAGAAGCACATTCAGTACGCGCAGGTGCGTTGTTTTATCTGTTGCCAAACATACGATTTTCTTCAACAATTATTGATTTTCAGATTTTAGGCAGAGTTAATCTAAGAACAAACAGTAAATAGTAAAATAATAGATAATATATAGTAAAAATTTAACCCTCATTAAGAAAATTTTTATCTATTATTTCAAAAGAAATTCATTGGTAATGTGCGAGAATCACTGAATCATTGCCCCACAACGAATTTTGACTTTTAAGCTAACAACTGTTTTTGTTTGGGCAAACCAAAAACATAATTTCAAATAGGTTTTTCTATTAACTTTGACTAAATGATTTAATAATATCGAATAACGAATAATTTTTGGATTACTCGAGTCAAAATATCCTGAAAAGGACTTGTAACACGATATTCGTGTAATCTCCTCTCCCACCCCTTGCACCCCAAGTTTTACTATAAATATATATGCATAAAACTTGTTTATTGTATCAACAAAACAATAACAATAATTTCTATATTACTATTAAAACCATACATATTTATCGGCCTCACCCCTTTCATCCTCTTCGCCGGTAGCGATGCGGGACATTATTGGACTCTGTGAGGTAAGGAGATATGGAGAACAACTTATCTAAAATCTAGAAATGTGTTATACCATACAAATTGTGATCCCAGAACATCAGTCGGCGGTATAGACTTCCTTATTAACAGGCAACATGCACAAAATATAACAGCTATAACAACAATATCAAACCGTGTAATATATTTAATAATCACTTTAAACAACAGTTACAAAATAAAAATAATACAGGTTTATGCTCCTACCACAAATTACGAAGATGAAGAGGTCAACCACTTTTATGAAGATGTTAAAATGGAATTAAAAAAATCAAAATGTCACTATGCAACGAACTATGCACACGAAAATGCAAAGAAGCTGTTGCTTCTAAACATATTGCCTACCGACAATGGCGTGAAAATCCTAACACCGTAAATCGTAACATCTTTGTTCATGCCCGGAACAGATGCAAGGGAATTATCGACGAAACCAAGGAGGCACACAATCAACGAATTAGAAACAAACTTCTCGCTTGTCCCAACAATTCCAGGTCCTTTTGGGCAGTCGCTAAGGCAGTTAGTCAAAATTTTACCACCACTCACACGGCCAGATAATTCCATTGCAACCACACCTGTTGAGAGAGCGAACTTGTTGGCTGAACTCTTTGCTTCACATTCTACTGTCGAGTTCCAAGGAAAAACACCACCTACTATTCCCATATTGCAGTCAAGGATGCCCGATGTTGTCTTCAGACAGCGCATCATAAAGCATATTTTAATGAACCTAGACACCAAGAAGGCTTCTGGCGCTGACGAAATACCTGCCATAGTTCTCAAAAACTGTGCAAGGGAACTAACACCAGTTTTCTGTAGACTTTTTAACCTATCCTACAGAAAGGGAATATTTCCGTCCTGCTGGAAATGTGCCACGGTTCAGCCGATACCAAAAAAAGGTAAGAAGACCTTGCCAAATAACTACCGACCAGTTGCACTGCTTTCAATAATATCGAAAGTCATGGAAAAGGTTATCAATGAGCATCTTCTAAAATATCTTGAACGATTCAATATTATTAGCGATCACCAATATGGTTTTCGTAAACATAGATCAACAGGAGATCTTCTGACTTATGTAACACATGTTTGAACACTTTGGAGAATCTCGAGCGGTTGCTCTTGACATATCCAAGGCATTCGACCGTGTTTGGCACGATGGACTGTTGGCTAAGTTACGCTCTTATGGTATGTCTGAAAGGTTCTGTTTGTGGCTCTCATGTTTCCTCAGAGAGCGTTCTTTACGAGTGGCAGTCGACGGATTTCTTTCTAACACCCTCACTATCAACGCCGGTGTGCCCCAGGGCTCAATACTGTCTCCTACTCTCTTTCTCATTTACATTACGATCTGCTGGAAAAGACCGGGAATCCAATCTATAGCTTTGCAGATGACAGTACGCTTGTCTCTTCATTCACCTTGAACGCTCGGACATCGGCTGCTCAGGCGAATATCCGCAGACAGCAGGAGGTCGTTCAACTTAACAAAGACCTGGAAGAAATTCTATCTTGGGGTGACAGTAACCAAGTGGAATTTAACGCTACAAAAACCCAAGCGGCAGTTTTTTCTAAAAAAGTTAACGTTGCTGAACCCGACATAGTTATGTCGGGGCACTCCATTCCCCTAGCATCGTCGCTCAATTTGTTGGGGGTTAGTTTGGGAGCAAATATGTCTTGGCATGAACATGTTGCAGGCATAGCAAGGAGAGCTTCTCAAAAGTTGGGAATATTATTTAGAACCAGAAAGCTTTACACCCCACAACAACTGTTAATTCTTTACAAAGCCCAAATTCGACCAACTATGGAATACTGCTCCCACGTTTGGGGCTCCGCTCCCAAACATACACTGCATTTGTTGGATTCTGTTCAGAGAAGAGCGGTCCGTCTGATTGGGGACCCGGAATTGACCGGCGGCCTTGATTCGCTGGAACATCGAAGAACGGTTGGCGACTTGAGTCTGTTCTACAAGTATTTTCATGGAAAGTGTTCGAAGGATGTAGCCCGCTTAATTCCTCCCAAAGCGGTGCATGTTAGAAATACACGTCGCGCTGGTGCTTCGCATCCGTATGAGGTTCAGCTTGTTACTCCGCGTACAACGCTTTTCAAGCAATCTTTTATATGGAGAACGTCATCCCTTTGGAATAATTTGCCCAGCGCTGTGTTTCCCACCGAGTACAATTTACAGCGATTCAAGAACAACGTGAATCGCTTTTTCCGCACTCGTGCCGCTCCTGGAGCGCTTTAGGGACTTCCCTGCAGCACGTGTTCTAGACCCATAAAAAAAAAAAAACGCTACATACAGAGATTTTAGTGCCAAAATTGGAACTCAGATCGATGAATCTAAAGCAACAATTCGGATTGGAAGGTAAGAACGAGAGAGGACAAATGCTAATAAATTTTGTACACCACACTATCGTTTCTATGTAATGAACAGCTTTTTCAAAAAGAAGATTCATCGAAGATGGACGTGGGTGAATCCTAATGGAAAAACAAAAAACGAGATTGACTTCTTTATAACAGACCCGGCAAGAAATATTTCAGATGTCACCGTGATGAACAAACTTTGCGTGGGAAGTGGCCACCAGCAGCTACGGTGGAAATAAACTTAAAAAGTGAAAGAGCAAAAATGGCGTACAAGAAGAAAAAAGTAATTTGGAATGCACCAGAAATTATCGATGAATATGTAGCATCTATAAGCCTGGGATTAAGTCATAACCTTCCAAATGTCGTCTAAACACTGAACACACGAAAACACTGAACAACACAATTACAGAAACACTGATATCATCACAACAACGTTACTGTAAAAAACCAAATTCAAAACATGAGGAACTGAGTGACGACACTAAAAAACTTATAATGGAAAGAGCACTTAAGACAAGAAAACAAAAATGGAGATTCAGGGGAGTTAAGAAACTTAAATAGGAAAATCTCAAAAGAGATACGGAAAAACGTAAGAAGATACAACACCGAGAATATATAACAAATAATAGAAGACAACAAAAATATGAAAATTCTCAAGGAAATTAACGGACGAAAGAAAAGAAACATACAGACTTAAAGATAGTGAAGAAAATAAAACAATCAGGGAAAGACTTACAGAAATTGCAGAAGAATTCTGCTGAGGAATATATATAAGCCAACAAAAAGAGTCAACAAGTGAAGCTTCGAAATTACAAATACATAAATTAATCAACCAGGGGTCACAAGAATTACAGGAGATAACATTGGAAGGAGTAAAGCTTTCTCTTACAGAAATAAAAAAATAATAAAGCTCCCGGGGAAGATCAGATTGTAATTGAGACTGTAAAGATCGGTGGTGGAATATTGTTAAAGCTTATAATTTCTCTTTTTAACCTCTGTTTGAAAAATAGCATAATCCCAAGCAAATGGAATAACGCAGTGACGGTCTCCATTCATAAAAAGGCAGACATAGCCGACCTTGAAAATTATAGACCGATCAGTTTGCTCTCCCACTTGTATAAGTGGTTCACCAAAATCATAACCAAACTTCTAGAGCGAGAAATGAATTTTTATCAACCACGGGAACAGGCTGGCTTTAGAAGTGGTACTAACGATCATCTACAGACCATCAAGATCGTTATAGAGAAATCTACAGGATATAACATCGTATTAATATTTGTTGATTTTAACACCGTGAAGTTGCCGGCAATACTATCTGCCTTGCAGCAAATGAGAATAAACTACCGATATATTCTTCTTCTTTCTCTAACTTAATCTTATCGCCTGTTTAATCTCCTGCACCTGCTCGTCACTATTCTGCCACACTCAGACCATCACACCACCTCTTTCAGGACCGGCCCACATGTCCTAGTGGTACCCAATCACGAGCAATTCTCACTATTCTTTCGTCTTCTATCCTGTCAATGTATTCATTCCACTCTCTTCTCCGTCTCACCACCCAATCGTTGATATCCTCGATCCCACACCTGTTTCTTATATCTTCAGCTATTCTGGGAAATACCTTCATTTCTGTCGGTTCCTGTAGTCTTTTGGTTTTCGATGTTTCTGGCATGGCTTCCGCAGTATATGGCATAATAGGTCTTATAGCTGTTTTGTAAATTCTCGGTTTGGCTTTGATTCCTATGTTTTTGTTGCACCATATTGTGTTGTTTAGGTAATCTGCTGTTTTTGTTCCCTTACCTCTGCTTCAACATCACTATTAGCAGATATTTCTATACCTATATATTTAAACTTCATTTGCTATTTAATAACTTCTCCGTCCACCTCAAGTTTACATCTTGAGGGTGTCTTTGTCCTTTGTTATACTTTTTGTTTTGGAGGCAGATATTATCATATTAAAGAAGGAGGTTTTCATTTTCCGCAAATAGTACTGCCCCATTGGCATAACATAAAATGTTAATCTCATTGTCTCCCATTTTATATCCTCTCATAGTCCGCACTTTTCTTACTATTTTGTCCATGACGATGTTGAAGAGAAGGGAGCTCAATGAGTCTCCCTGTCCAACACCGTTCCAGCTGGTATCGGTTTGATAAGTTCTCCGTTTATCTTTGCTTGGATTTGGTTCGCTGTGTATACATTGTCTATAGTCTTAATTATGTTATATGAGATTTGCCTGTTGTAGAAGAGATATATACTTCAGTTGAATACGGTCAAGTGCCTTTTGCAGGTCAATAAAACATATATAGGCGGGCTTGTTGTATTCAATAGACTTCTCCGATATTTGTCTGAGGACAAAAATGGTGTCCATACGGGGTCTGCTGACCTGAACCCTTGTAACTTATCTTCTAAAGAGGTAAAACTATTAATTTTGTTTTAGTAGTAATAGTTTAACCGATATATTCAGTTAATTAAACTCATTTATAACAACGCAACAGCAAGTGTAAAACTCCATAAACACATAAGTAAATACTGAGTGGAACGTGGAATTAAACAAGGTGATACGATCTCTCCTAAATTTTTACGGCGGTGTTAGAGTATGCTTCTAAAGAACTTAGTTGACAAAAACGTCGATGGCGAATACCTAAGCCACTTACGCTTTGCTGATGATATTGTCATAATGGCCGATAATCTAGGTAATGCTCAACAAATGTTTGTGAATTACAAGTAACATCAGCAAATATCGGTCTAAATATTAATCTTCAGAAA
This sequence comes from Pachyrhynchus sulphureomaculatus, assembly GCA_019049505.1. Classification (NCBI taxonomy): domain Eukaryota; kingdom Metazoa; phylum Arthropoda; class Insecta; order Coleoptera; family Curculionidae; genus Pachyrhynchus; species Pachyrhynchus sulphureomaculatus. The sequence goes on along the minus strand of CM032446.1, from coordinate 119,184,656 downwards.
ACCAAGTTTATGACTAATTTAAGTACGAACAGTAATATGAAATTTAATGAATGCGAAGTGGAGCAAAGCCAAAAGTACAAGGATTTATGTCATGAATTACAAATTGGCAAAGGTAACCAAACCCATAAGATACACCGTCGTTTGGGTTTAAGATGGACGGATTTTAGGAAGCTGGGAGATACACTGCAAAGTGATTTTCCAATGTGCTTAAAAAGGAAAGCTTATGAACAATGCATTTGGCCGATAATCACATATGGCGCCGAGACACTCATATTAACGAAACAGTCTGCAAACCAATTGAGAGTATCACAACGAGCAATGGCGAGAGCTATATTAGGTATCACAAGGAAGGATAGAATAACCAACATAATCATCAGATCACGAACAGAAGTAATTATCTAAAAAATTATGCAATCCAAATGGTGATGGGCAGGCCATATAGCCCGATGGGATGATAATCGAAGGTGTAAAAGATTAATAGAATAGAGACTCAGAGAAGACAAAGGGAATAGACCACCTACTAGATGGAGCGATAACATCAAGAAAGTGACAGAAAATTAGGTTAACATTGCTCAAAACAGAGTTTAATGGAAGTTCTTAGAGGAGCAGTGGATGAGAACCGCTGATGGATAATGTACATATGCAGTATAATATAACCACATCCCAAGAATTCTACATCAATCTATGGTTCAAAGTTATTTTGGAACTTTTAGGTTAGAGCGATATGCCAGTTCAAATTTTCTCTATAAAATTCAGCGAATGTAAGAGTACACTATAAAAATTACCACATAAATACATTCAAACTAATACGAAATTATCCACTATTAGAATAACTGTTCACTTTTTATTTATATTAGGATTAAAGTTATGGGTAATAGTCACGACCGTAGTTACAAGGAGAGATAGGGAAGAGCTTATCCTCCCGTCATTAAGCGTACAGAAGAGCACCACATCAACAAAAAAGAGACGACTATCTACAATTATATGGAAAAATGGAAAAGTAATGTCCTATAATATTTATTTCGCTTGTTTTGCTTACACACATTGCATTATTTGTATCTATAACTGTGGTTATCTGAGTTCAGGTGTGCACTATTAGCAAATTTTCCTATTAAGTGCACAAAGGAGCGCCATATGAATCAAAATATCAACTATCTGCAGTTGCAAAGTGAGATAAAACGATAATACTCTAAATTATTAAATCTATAGATACTGTACAATACTTCTTCAGACATTTGAAAATATTGTCATTTTGTCGAAATTGAAGTAATCTTAACCAGTCAGGTTTCGACAATTCAAGAAAATGCTACTAAGACAAAGCGCCTTAAATTATGGTAAAATTCTGAGATATAAGAGAATATAAAATATTAAGTAAACAAAAAAACATTTATTCATTTACTTCTACAGAGGCCAATTGATAAATTCCTCTGTTTGACGTATTTTAATATTTTTTTGTTTTGCCACCAAAATAAACTAGAAAATTGCAAAAAGATTATAATCACATTTTTTTATACTAATTCTAGTATAGTGTGTAATATTTCAGTCTTTTGTTAATAATTAACATGGACTAATTTACTTGAGTTATGTGCTTAAATAAGTTTTTATATTTAAATCTAAGAAGTTAATAATAAAACTGCCGTTAAAATTCGAAAGTACTCCAAAACTAACCTTAAATGTAAACATGCAAATCAGGATAACTCGCTTTCTTCGCTTCGCTTCTCAATAGAGATGAAGTCAAATAACAATGCCTTGGCTGCAAATTTCGATCTGGAATTTAGTTTTTAAAATTACCCCTAACAGTGTCAACAGATCTTTTAATTACACGTCTTTTTATGAATAGGACAGTTTTACAAACAAACATTTTAGGTATAACTTAAAACTTAAAAATGTGATGAATCATTATGCTTTCTGATTACACAACCCCACAAAAAAAAAATGAAAGTTCATTACCACGAACCAAAATACACGGATCTAGTGTATTTTTCGACATTAAATTCGAATCCGTAGTTAAAAAAAGATTTATCATGTCATTTTTTTTTTGGCCAAAAACATCCCTTGTAATGTGCTAGAACTATAGTAATAATGTAATAACTTATAATGAAGGGCAAAAAATGGTAGATATTTTATAGTCTAGAGCAGGGCTGTCAAGGTCATGCACAGTTCGAGCCAATTTCGGAGGTAACGCCTCCCGCTGCCCCCACCACTGTTAGACGTTAAGCGGCCGCGCTTACCAAACACAATGCGCTCCTCCTATGTCTCCCATAGCCGCTCCTGAGACTGCGCGAACGGCGGCAGCAGCAGTGATGGGGGCAGCGGGAGGCGTTACCTCCGAAATTGGCTCGAACTGTGCATGACCTTGACAGCCCTGGTCTAGAGAAGAGAATATGCATTGAAACCACAAGATGTGAAAATTACCTCTAAAATTCAAATAAGCTCTTAGAACAAAATATCTAAATCTAGTGTGATAACCAGACATTACTCTTAAAGGCTTGAAACTCACCCCTATAGGATGTAAAAACCACCCCCACTTACGGAGGTACCTCATAAGTTTCAATAACGGCGAAAAAAGTTCAGGCTTTTGTAGTTTTAGACAGGGTGAACAAATATGGAGTAGATTCGCTTGAAACACCCATACACGACTATAAACTGCCCTTAGAGGGTGGTAGAAACTACCCCTAAGCTCTAATGATGCACATGGATGTTATTGAAATTCGGAAAGGATCAAGTACTTTTATCTCATTGTGCCAAACATTCAAGACAACTAGATCATCTTCCTAATAAGATTTCTACCTTATTAGGAATCATCCCTAGAAGGAGGGGGGGAACTACCCTGAGATTGATGGATCTTAGAAGTTTTAGCATCTGAGAAAAAAATACAGGCCGTATTTGTCCATCCTGCCTACGAAAGCCTGTATTTTTTTTCTCAGATGCTAGAACTTCTAAGATCCATCAATCCCAGGGGGCAGTTCCCCCCTCCTAGGGATGATTTTCGGCCTTATTACGAAGATGATCTAATTGTCTTGAATGTTTGGCACAACGAGATAAAAGTACTTGATCCTTTCCGAATTGCAGTAACATCCATGTGCATCATTGGGGTAGTTTTCTACCACTCTCTAAGGGTAGTTGGGTAGTTTATAGTCGTTTATCAGAGGCTCAAGCGACTTTACTCCATATTTGTTTACCCTGCCTAAAAACTACAAAAGCCTGAACTTTTTTCGTCGTTATTGAAACTTATGAGATACCTCCGTAGGTGGCGCTGGATTTACATTCTATAAGGGTGAGTCTCAACCCTTTAAGAGTAATGTCTATCAGATTCAGATATTTTGACCTAAGAGCTATAAGAATTTGTCCTTTAGACATGTTATCTAAACTAACGTGCGTTATTTGAGTTTTAGAGGTACTTTTCTCCCCCTATAAGGGTGGATTTTGGTTTAATTAATAGAAATAGCTTGCTGTCGGTTGAATGCATATTCTCTTCTCTAGACTATAAAATATCTACCATTTTTCAAACTTCATTAAGAGTCATTACATTATTATTATAGTTTTAACCCATTTCAAGGGATGTTTTTAGCCCAAAAAAAATATATATATATATATATATATATATATATATATATATATATATATATATATATATATAACATATATATAAATACATCTTTTTTTAACTACGGATAAATCTTTTTTTAAACTATGGATTCGACTTCAGCGTCGAAAAATATACTGATCCATGTATTTTGGTTAATGGTAATGAACTTTCATTTTTTTTTATGGGGCTGTGTTATCATAAAATAACTAATTTTAGAAAATTCTTAAAAATATACTAGCGTTCAAACACTATATGGTATGTACATTACATATCCGGTATTTTTATCGACTGTCAGTTTTTTATATATGCTAATAATAATAATAACTACACTGATATTGGTTTCTCTATAGAAACTGATTTTTAATTTATAAAATATGAGTACTATTTAATTTAGTAACAGTATGTAATATTTATATGCAGAAAAAAGAAGCTAAATGTCGCCTGCGGGTCCGTTTTTCCTGATATATAGGTACTCAGGGAGAGACTACACTAAATGTGTCATTTCTCCTAATTGCTTTTCTGGATTGTTTCATTAGACGTCGTTAAAAGTAATGACTCCCGGTTGCAGGTTGCTTGTCCTGGAAAATTACATTTAGCTGAAGTACAGTCGAACTTATATTTTGTTATTACTTTATTTGGGCAAAAGTCAGTGGATTATTTTAACTTTAATTTTAAATGAAATGACAATAACAAGTGAACCATTATAACAAAACTTTTAAATATAATTTCTTACAAAGATCTTTAAAGTTCGGTACAACATACAAACAATTTTCATACCTTCGGTGTCATAATTAAAAGGGTTTTAAGAGGAAAAATTGAAATTAGTATAATATATCAAAAAGATACACGTGAAAGATGAAAAATAAATTTTCAATTACTTTCACTGTATATTATTAAATTATTAATTTTTTTAATTCTGCTCGAAATTCTGTACAACTTTCCTGTAGAATTTTCAGATACCATGACAAGATTATAGCCAATGGAAATCATTAGATTATTCAGGATTACATTTTACGACATAGCCAAAATTAACGATGTGGCCAATAAAAAGAGTTTTTATTATAATTCAAATATGCTATCAAACGTCTTTAGGCCCAAGACTAAAAAATTTTGTTCAAATTCTACTTATTTTGTGACGAAACGGGCAATTCTTAGTGGGTATTAATTAGTCACTTTCATTTTAAAAAAAATCGGTAAAGTAATTTACCAGCCTTTCCCTTACAACAGATACTTTTAAAATAAGTAGTAAATTTGACATTCTCACACTAAAAAATAACTTAATCCAAACACTCTTAGTCGATATTGTAAAAAATATGTAGTTCGTGGAAATATATTGAAAAAAAAGGGAAGAGTTTCAGAGATATTTACAAGTAATATTTGGCATTTCAGTCACATAGCATTTCTGAAAAAATTTGAAATATTAAAAACATAACACAATGTCTCCACCAATTAAAAGTAATAACAAAAACAAAACAATTTTTAAATTTCTTCGATTCACAAACCCTGAAAAGGACTTATAATACGAGCGCCTCTAACCCTACCTTATTAACCTCTTACTTGTTTGAATAATTGAAAATACTGAAAAAATAACATTATTGCATATTCGAAGCAACCTCTCTTCTCTTACCTACCCTACCAAATTACCTACTTACATTATCAGTTAAATGAAATTAATGAGAAAATAACAACATTTTTAGGTTTCTTGACCCTAAAAACCTTAAAACTTATTTATACCTCATTAACCCCTTATATGTAAGATCATTAATAATGAAATAATTGAAAATAGTTAAAAAACAGAATTTTTAAAATTCTCACCGAAAAAACCCTGAAAAGGACTTGTAACCCAATATATACCAAGCGACCTCTCTGACCTCCTCCCTTATATGCTTGATTATAAATAATTGAAAATAATGGAAAAATAACAGAATTTTCACTTAAAGAACCTTAACAAAGAACCCTCTAGCACCTTCCTTCACCTCTTTTTAACTTCTTATATATTTCATTATAAATAATTATGCTCAAAATCTGTTCATTACATAAACAAAAACAAAGAAAAATTTTCATAATGATTTAACAAATAAACCAATTAAAAAATCTCGGAATATATTTTTTTCACAAGTACAACACTTCACTTTAACAGGGGAAGTAAAAATGGATCAATTTAATACAGTTTGTAACATATTTATTTAGAGGGACAGTTCCCCCTATATCCTCCCGCACCATTGTTTGAAACGTGCTTGCAGTATTTCTAGGTAATTCTTTAAAGCTAATTCTCAGAGATATGAATATTTCCTTGGCACAAGCAAACTGTGAATTTGAAGTTTTGCCAACAAAAACTACAGAACATACTTATTAAAAGTGGTAGTCTTCTAGGGTGTCGGTTGATGTCTTGACAGTATGACAAGGTGTTAAAAGCTTGTAAGAATTTTAAGTTGTTAGCAATATATTGTGTTGACGCAGTTTTAAAAGTTAATGTCAAAACTTCTGTCGCAAATATGAAAACAAAATATACTCCTTAAGGTTGTTGAACATTTACCTTTGCACCAACAAAACACCAATGAAACAATGACACAACCTTCCTATGTATGGATTTATCATAGCAATGAATAATATCGTCAATGTTTAGTTGGCGCACCTAGAAAGAAAAGTTCACATAATGACAGTGTGTACCTGCAAAATAATTTTGAAACAATGCCCTATGTGCGGTTAAACCTGCGGAACTTATCGCATAAAAAAGATGCGTCAATGTACGAAGAACAGAGGTGTTTTGATATTTTCAAAAAAGTAAAAAAAATCAAAAGAAAGTTGTTTTATTAAATGAAATTATTTTAAATAAAGGTTTTAAGCTAATTTTAACCTAAAATATAAGAATTATTTATTGTAAAACAAGTTCAGTCCTAGAATATTTTTTTAGTGCAAAGATTCCATACTTACCCTCTCAAAAATCTAACTCGATACTAAAAAACACTCACTACTCTAGCGTTCATTTTATTTTCGCGTAAACCATAAATTGATTTAAGGATTTCAGAAATCAATATTTAAAAAATCTACTGCAAATGTAAATATAGTAAAATTATGAACTTGTAAAAATGATTTTTAAATAAATTAAGGTAACCCAAGTGATACGTGGAATTTATTAATAAAAAATAATTGTAACTTATAATTCAATAAGGGATTGATTTATAAATGAAAGCGTGTATTCAGATACGCGGAATCTATGCGAAACGATAACTACGCAGGAGTTATGAAACTTGTGCACAATTTTCGCCCCCTGAAGGATTTGAAATTAATATTTCAGGAAAAAAATTTGTCCTGTATATCATCTTATCCTGGCAGTAGTTTAGTTTAAAGTAAATTATTACTTTTATTCTTTTTAAGTTATTAAACATGAAAATTATAAAGTAATTAGCAATTACTAATGATGGAATAATTTATTTATTTCTCACACAATTCTGACAATTAACATCAAATCGCTAAAGATCACGGGCGTTCCTCCCGGTCTGACAAATTCTGGTATTAACTACCTTTAAAAATTTTTAAAAATGATCAAGTAAAAAAAAATACTAAATGTATTTTTATTTCTTCCTACTTATTTTAGTATAATAAACGATTTTTATAACACACTCACAATTAAGTATACTTTATACCAACTTGAACCCTTTTGTTTTTTATGGACCTAGGACATGTGCTGCAGAGAAATCCGGAAAAGACGATTCACGTTGGTTTTAAATAGCTGTAAATTGTACTCGGTCGGAAACACCGTCCTGAGCAAATTATTCCAAAAGGATGAGGTTCCCCATATAAAAGACTGTTTGAAAAGGGTTGTACGAGGAGTAACAAGCTGAAACTCGTACGGATTTGAGGTATTAGCGCGACGTGTATTTCTAGCATGCACTGCTCTGGGAGGAATTAAGCTAGCTACATCTGCCAAACACTTTCCATGAAAATGCACGTAGAATAGACTCAAGCCACCAACCGTTCTTCGATGTTCAATGAAAAAAGGCTGGTGGCCAATTCCGGATCTTCAATCAAGCGAGCAGCTTCTGAATAGAATCCAACAAATGCAGTGTATGTTTGGGAGCAGAGCCTCAAACACGGGAGCAGTAATCCATGGTTGGTTGAATTTGAGCTTGGTATAAAATTAACAGTTATTTTAGAGCGTAAAGCTATCTAGTTTGAAATAATATTCCCAGCTTTTAAGAAGCTCTCTTTGCTATGCTTGCAACATGTTCATGCCAAGACATATTTGCTCCCAAATTAACTCCCAGCAAACTGAGTGACGATGGTAGAGGAATGGAGTGCCCCGACATAACTATGTCGGGTTCAGCAACATTAACTTTTTTGGAAAAAATTACCGCCTGGATTTTTATAGTATTAAATTCTACTTGATTACTGTCACTCCAAGACAGTATTTCTTCCAGGGCTTTGTTAAGTTAAACGACTTCCTGCTGTCTGCAGAGATTTGCACGAGTAGCCGATGTTCGAGCGTTCAAAATGAACGAAGATATAACCGTACTGTTATCTGCAAAGCTGCTAATTGGATTCCTGATCTTTTTCAGAAGATTGTTAATGAAAATGAGAAAGAGAATAGGAGACAGTATAGAGCCTTGGGGCACACCGGCGTTGATAGTGAAGGTGTTAAAAAGAAATCCTTCGACTGCCACTAGTAAAGCACACTCTTTGAGGAAACATGACAGCCACAAACAGAACTTTCCAGATATATTAAAAGAGCGTAGCTTAGCCAACAATCCATCTTGCCAAACACGGTCGAATGCCTTGAATATATCAAGAGCAACCTCTCGAGATTCTACAAAGTGTTTAATTGCGTTGTTCCAAGCATGTGTCAGATAAGCTTACAAAAGCCATATTGATGATCGCTAATAATATTGAATCCTTCAAGATATTTAAAAAGATGCTGAATAATAGTCCTTTCCACGACTTTCGATATTATTGAAAGCAGTGCTACTGGTCGGCAGTTGTTTAGCACGGTCTTCCTTCCTTTTTTACAGTATAGTATAGTAATTTTACCCTCATTTTGTAACAAACCATCTGAAGAAGCTGTCGTACAGCGAAACATGTCATGGTGTTAAAAATACAAAATTTAGTGGAAATTTAAGTAGTGTTTTACTTCTTGCAAAACTTCTAGTTATGGATCTCCACCAAATATCGGCTGAATCAATCCAAGTATTGAAAGGTTTATGTCTGTTCAAACAGTATTGTGGTTCAGGTTATTCATCAAATAAGGAACCCCAGACCCGGTCAGTTAGAAGTATTATAAGTAAAGCTTTCCGAACTACGAAATATACTTCAATGAGCAGTATGATGTTCTATGTATCTCACATCGAAAAAAACGCCAGTAACTTAAAGAGGCTACCGATTCGGATATTTCCCTTAAATTTGGCGATCAATTCCAGCACAAGTATTTCATCTGGAGGGTTGATATTCTGTGTGCGCCCTATAGATATACAGGTCATTACTTGAGCGAGGCCCTGATCCAGGGACTTCCTTTTGACCTGGAGATTTCCATTAGTTGCGAGTTTGCATTTTATGGAAAAACACGTAATTGGCCAATCTAAAGACCTTCCTGTTGATGACACTCCGATTTAGGCGTACAGTTAGGAATTCCGACTTAGAATCCTGAGTTCTGTATCGGCTTCTATCGTTGCTATTGCTGCTGCAATTATATATCGTCACCACCATGACCATCATTTAACATGACCGCCTTGGTCATTTTTTTACTGGGTGGACGTTAGAGACACTTAGCGAGATTCTAACTATTGTGATGCAATTAGGTGGGATAGTGCATATAAATATACATATCTAGTGTATATTTTTGTTGATTTATGGAAGCCTCGGTGCGTTAGTAAAAGATTGTGAATTTAGTTCTCTCTCCCAACGTATCGACCCCTGGAGTTTATTTTTTCCACAAGAAGCTGTCCAGGGCGACTGGAGTCTAAGCTACGTAAAAAATAATTAGGCCGGCACCCAAGACTCACTGATATAGAGATAAACTGCTCCGATACATTTTCCAATAGGAAACTAAAAAAAAACTTTATAACTGGTTGTAGAGCTGTGGCCCACAAGTCTGCCTTTTATTGTTATTATGAGTATTTAGTTTCCCCCTCTATTTTTTGTGGTTTTTGTCCTTCCTATGATGGTTGTTCTTCTGATTTATTGTTCAGATGTTTACAATCTTCTTGTATTGTAGATTGCTTGGCTGCCTAATATAAAAATTAAGTGTTCTATGGGCCAAAGTGACGCGATTTTACTATATTTCACAAGTCCTTCATATTAGAGCTTACATATGTCACCAATCAGGAGTATTATTGCCGTCTCCTTATTTACTCTGGCGCGCTAACCCGTAAATTTAAGCCCACGAGAGTTGGAAGAAAGCACAGCAGTTAATAGAATTATAGTATCCATAAAAATTAAACTAAACTAATATATGATTGTAGTACTAGCATACTGCATGCTTCCAAAGAGAGACAAACAAGTAATTATCTTAGCATACTGGGAGTGCCACTAGCATGAAGTATAGCTAATTTACAGTGAGATTGCCGGTAATCACTAATGATTTCGACAGCTCACTCAGCCTGGCACTTCTGATCAAAACAAATAAATGAATGAACTGAATGTTGTACTGCCAGTTTTTATATATTAACAAGTGTTTAATGCCGATCTTTGTTATTGAAACAATCATCTTTATTATTAAAATAAACTTAAATTTTAAAAGTAAGAGTAATCATATGCAATATTTTGTTATTTTTTAGTACAATTTTATCACATTGTTGTGTATAGCGAAAATATCTGTAATCCATTTGCCTAAAATTTTAATAAAAAAAAAACTAATTACTATAAAAAAATAATTCTATAAAAAACGTGGGGTTATATATTCCTTAACGGAATAATTACTGAAATTACGAATATTATCAAAGACATTTATTTTCTTTTACAGGTAAAGTTTTTACTTCGTATCGGCACTGATAGACAACAAAGTGAAAAGAGTTACTATAAGAAAAGGTCCTAACTATGTTCTTGTTCCTGTTAAAAATCATTTTTCTTACCTATAAGAGAGTTGCGGGTAATCGTAAGCATCGGCTAGTTGTGCAAATCTCATTACTGATCGACATAATTTTTTACTAGTCTTCACTATTCCATCTTGGAGTTGGACAAATTAGGTGCCCTGTATTACTGGCTAGTTATTGTTGTTTTTAACTTTTAAAGTAGCTATTTATATTTTGTCATTCTACGCACCGTTACGATTCAAACGGTTGAAAAACAATAAAGTGTTAAAAATTTAATTTTTTCTGATTATTTAAGTAATATTATAATTTAATAATTACTTTGTAACTCTATTTAAAAGCAGAGTTCGAGGAACCTTGTTTGTTTACGAATAACTACCAAACTACCTTTTCCTACGCTGAATTTTTTTGAAAATATCTTACTAAACATTCTTAGGTAAATAATATGTAGTTCTCTTTACCATTAGAGAATGGCCTGTCTAACATGGGAAATAGTTTTTAATAAGTACTGCAATAAAATTCATAATCGCTAATATAAATTATGGTGTTTATATTCGATTAAATGTAGCCATTTAAACACATGCAAATGCAGCTATCTTGTTCATTTAAAGTTCATTGTTTCAAGACGTTTCATACGTTTAATCAATAATGTTATTTATGTTCGACATGCCATTATGTAGGTTTAAAAGTTTCTATAATTATAGGTCTCTTTGATCTAATGCCATAAATTTTCTTTGATTAGCCTGTGAAAAGTTCATTTTCGTGAACAGAACTTTACATACATACAACATATGTCAATGATTATATGTTTTTCTTGTTATTTTTTAAAATGTTGCATGTCTTGGTGTGTTCAAAACTGCAAACAGGAATATTAATTTAGAGATTAAGTCGCCTCATAAGTCTGATTATTTCATAAATGTTTTTATTGCTTAGAATTTTTTATTAATACCTTCGTATTTTGCTTTTTTTGGTTTTGTATCAGAGAAACTCTCGAGTTACCTGTGTGACAGATGATTTGTCGTAGCTATATCATAGCACGACATGGAACAACTTAAAGTGTTCTGAGTTACTCTTTGGAATTATGGAATTCATGATTCTTCTTAAAGTGCCTATTCGATTCGAATGTTGGCAATCATTCTGGCTACTATTACTTTATCCACTGCAGTTCTAAAAAGACCGGTAGTATTTATTGAGAACCAATTTCGCAGATTGTTTAACCAGAAGATGCGTCTGTCTTGGTCGCCTTTTTCCAAATACCTTTCCTTGGAGAATTCTATATTTGGTATTGAGTTCAAAGGATGTTACCAAACCAAAGGTGAAGAATACTGTGCTTCGAATTCAGTTCTACTACACAAAACATCTTTAGGACAATGAGAGTGCTATTTTAACGTAGTTTTCTGAACCATACTTACACAACACACCCCCGTGGGGTGCAAGACAAAATACAATATGTTTTGCATCTCGTAGAAGAACAAACCAGATGCTAAATGCCCAGATCAAATCCGGCAACCCCCGGCGTAATCCGATCGCATCAGCTTAGACTACGTCAAGTTGTGCCTAGAAGCTCTCAGGATTAAAAATTTCCGAATAAAATTAGCCCTCATTTCGGATCCTCACCAAAATTTTAAAATAGATTTTTCCATCACACCAGATTTATACTCAAACATTGATTCGGTGAACGATAACCTGCGGTCAAATAAACCTCATATACCCTCTACGAAATTAAGGTGAGTTCATCGACCTTCACAGCCAACTTTCTCTCTCCTGGATATGACTTTTATTCCTGGCTTAAACGGAATCTGTATTTTCATCGGAAGCGATCTTTCTGACCAACGGGAGGATTTAGAACCCAAAGATATTGCTGTTCCATGATAACTCAAGCGCAATGTTCGTCTAAGGCCTTTATCGACCACAACGTGACATTAATTTTAAAGTATTTTTTTTGTTTTTCGTGCAAACACCTTCGATTATATACAGATTAATCACCTAAATAATATTCTAGACGATTTTAACGTTGATAATATTAATTGGCTTAAGGTATTTCTTACGAGTAACGATTAAAGGTAGTTTTGCTTGAAACGTTGAAAAATAATATATTTTAGCATAATTCACTCACTACTTCAATATAAAGATGATTTACCACGCTGTATTGCCATAATTAGTTGTAAAAGTTTCAGATATTTAACATGTAAAAGATAGGAATCCATACTTTTTCTTCGATCAAAAGCATGCGTTTTTTACAATTATGTATGTATGTGCATTAAAAAGTAAAAAGTCATAAAAAAATATATACATAAAAAAATATATACATAAAAAAATTACCTTGCTTTCGTTTGTTAAAATATGAAGGCAGTTTACCTCCTAGTTGTTGCAAAAATATTAGATCTTCGCTGTGGCACCGTAGCTTGAAGAAGACCTCGCACGCACAGCCGGGTGTTCTTTCAAATTTTGAATCACCTATATACATTGACTTATTTAAGTAATATTATAATTTAATAATTACTTTGCAACTCTATTTAAAAGCAGAGTTCGAGGAACCTTGTTTGTTTACGAATAACTACCAAACTACCTTTTCCTACGCTGAATTTTTTTGAAAATATCTTACTAAACATTCTTAGGTAAATAATATGTAGTTCTCTTTACCATTTTCAAGTTGATTAGCCTGTGAAAAGTTCATTTTCCTGAACAGAACTTTACATACATACAACATATGTCAATGATTATATTTTTTTTCTTGTTATTTTTTAAAATGTTGCATTGTCTTGGTGTGTTCAAAACTGCAAACAGGAATATTAATTTAGAGATTGAGTCGCCTCATATGTCTGATTATTTCATAAATGTTTTTATTGCTTAGAATTTTTTATTAATACCTTCGTATTTTGCACGCACAGCCGGGCGTTCTTTCAAATTTTGAATCACCTATATACATTGTACTGATCGGATTTGTTTTTAAAAGATACTAGAATAAACGCTTGCCTCGCACGTGCATTTATTCAGTTATCAATACTTAATAATTGATATATTTTTAATAAATAATCCAATGTTTCGTCTTAACTAATTATACATAATTTTTATTTTATATCATGTAAAAGAATCAAGATTATTATAAATAACACGTGCGAGAAGCTATGTTGCCACATTCATTATACCCAGAAAGCCAAATTATTTCGCGTCTTTCTCTAACATAATGCTCTCTATATCTTCTCTGAAGAAATACCTTAAATAATTAAATATAACCGACGCATAAAGTGACAAAGCTGAAACTTTGTCAATTAGTTGTGGGATCAATGAATTAATACGCATTATGGACCGCGATTGGAGCGATTTTAGTTCGTTCACTAGCCTTTATTACCTCTTTCTGACCACCGGAGTCATTTCAAAATATAGTATTTTACCAGATGATAACAAGAAGCTCCTAAACCACCCAAATGAAACTACAAATCGCCTAAGTAGGAGAAACTAGAGGAATATTTTCCAACTTCCCCTTGGCTACTTGTTTGTTTTAACTGTAACAACCCACCTGGTTGCACTAAGGAGGTTTCTGATATGATTTCGGCAAGCTTTCGTTCAGTGAAAAGACAAGGACGAAAAACTCTAACTTCATCAACCATAATGTAACCAAGGAGGTACAAAAGCAAAGAATTGGAACCAAACTTCCTACCTGTCTCCACAGTTCAAAGTCTTTTTTGTTGATTGCCAAGGCCATTAGTCAAAATGTTACGAAAACATCACCCGCTATTTCCAATATGCACTCGAAAATGGCCGATATTATGTATTTATATGAAGCTAGAAAGTAAAAAAGCTTCTGGCGTGGATGAGATACTTGGCATCCTATTTTAAAAGTGCGCTATTAAACTAACACCAGTAGATTTTTTAACTTATAAAACAGAGTAGAAATAATTCCTTCATCTTAGGAATGAGCTCGAATTAAGCATATCTCTACTCTACCGCCATCTTTATTGGCAAAAATCAAATGGAGATCTTTTAACCTATGTTCTACGTCTTTGAAACAATCCGATTGAACATAATGGACTCTCGAGCTGTTCCCCATGATATATCCAAGATTTCTGACCGAGTTTGACATGACGGATTGTTGACTAAGCTAGGCTCTTAAGGTATGTATAAAAGGTGGCTATTGAGTTTCTTTAGACATCGTTCTTGAAGATTGGCAGTTGATCGATTCTGAGAACTTAAGATTGTGTGTACCACAAGACACCATACTCTCTCCTACTCCATTTCCTCTTTATATTAACAATTTGCTGGAAAAGTCCAAAAATAAAATCTATAGCTTCGCTAGTGAAAATACTCTTCATATACTTTAAACGCTCGAACACCAGACAGAAGGAAATTATACAACTTAGAAAAAACTTGAAAGAAATTCTATCTTGTAGTAATGAAATAGAATTTAGCTCAACTAAAACACAATCAGTGGTTTTTTGTAAAAAAGTTAAAGTCACAGAGCAATGGACACTCGAAAAACTGCTTCTAATGCTGTTTAATTTCGACTATTAATAGAATACTCGTTATTTGTGCTACCAAGCATACTCTGCGATTGATTTATTATATCCTTAAAAGAGCCATTCACATGATTGGAGACCCGGAACTCACTAGAACCTTTGATTATTTGAAACGTCGTACGAAGGAAAAATTGTTTATTCAACGAAATCTTCTTTCAATACTAGACACTTATTGCAACGGTTATAAAGTAACGCTAGTCCTTTCAAAAAAAATCTTTGACACGATTTGCAAACCAGTTTTCGATATCATTTATTACTTCTTCATTTGAAGGAAATTTGTGTCCTTTTAAATGTTTTTTCAGTTTTGGGAATCGATAATAGTCTAATAGAGCTAAATCAGGAGAATATGGTGGATGATCAATCACTTCAAAACCTAATTCGTGTATTTTTTGCAAAACACAGCAATTTGTAAGCCGTCTCGTAAAAATAGCTCCTCTTTAGACAATTTTTCCTGCAGTTTTTCCACAATTTTTTGGCGAAATTTAGTTAACAATAAAAAATAATATTCTTCAGTCACTTTGCCGTGTTTTAAGTAATCTGTAAGAAGTATCTTATTTTTGCCTCAAAAAGCGGAAACAAGAACTTTTTGTGCTGATTTCTGTAAGCTAAATTTCTTGAGATGAAGTGAGCCAGCATGTTTCTACTTCTACGACTGTTCTTTTATCTCTGCACCCTAATGATGGACCTACATCTCGTCCTCAGTTACCATTTATATAATTTTCTCACACCCAAATTAGAATCGACAATGGTAAAAAGAAGTTCATATGAAATGTTCAGAGTATCTGCTATTCGTTTTTGCTCAATTCATCAATTCTCCAGAAGATACAGAAACAGATCTTCCAGCACAATGTTCTTCACTGATGTCGGTTACTCCTCTCTTGAAAACCGTAAACCAATTTTGATAGTGGCATAGGAAGATTATTCCTTCAATGTATTAAGCGTATCGTCGTAAATTTCTTTAGCGGAAAATTTTTGAGAAAGATGTACTTTATCACCTATCAATATTCGGTTTTACTAAATTCACAATTTTTGTCGGTCATATCTTCTTCAAAAATTCTGTATATTCACATGTATTTACTAAATGTCAAACTACTATCCATAGCAACTGCCTTTGATTTTGATAATGGAAAGTGGTCTAGTTAACAAGTTATCAATACTCGTAGTAGTTGGTAACATGTACCTATTCCAAAAATACTTTCATAGGACGAATTCGATGGATACAGCCCGCTTGGTTCCTCCTAGAGAAATTTATGTTAGGAATCCCTATAGTCAGTCAGTATGATCGATTTGAAGTGAACTTCCCAGGGCTTAAGTAACCAAATACACAGCAGCGCGAGAGCGTGCGAGTATCGGGGAAATAAAATTACACTGTGAAGATCTGACAAACTTGTGATGTTACAATACAAAACATACAGATTGTGCTACAATCACACATCTAGCAACCAGTATTTCAAACTCATTATAACAACCCCACAAGTTTTAAACGTTTGGAACTATCTTATTTAGGGACAATCTTTAAAAGTCTCAAAAACTTTTAATGTATATTTGAAACTGGTAAACGGGTAAATTATTTATTTGTAAATGCTCAGGGCTAATTAAATATTTTGCTACCATTTCCCTAACGAAATATGCAAATTAATATCTTTAGATCTCTTGTCAAACATTTGATTTGATGTTAGTTTTAAGGCTCTTTGGCTCTCACTATACAATAGGATACCATCTACAGAACCTATTAACTCACACAATAAATTTCTAGGTATAGATAGCTTCTTCTAAAGTCCTATACTTAATTTCTGTACTGGAATACGAAACAGTTCAATTTTAAAAAGTGAAACGAAAGCCTGTATAGGACCTTTTATCTATAGCATTGCTACCCCCAGGCAGCATCTACGAAACCTTCTAGACCTTTCGGCACTCTACCAATATGTTTTATCAAAACAATTATTAATCTGACTAAACCTAAACTGTAGGTAATCTTTGTTCTTTTAATAACAATTAAATATTTTTAATAAATTGTTAATATGAAAGAGAAAAATTACAATTGTATGCAATTACACTATAGTCAAGTGTCATTAAAAATTTCTTCTCTTGATCTGTTAATTTCACTGAAATGCTGCTAGAACTAGCATCGTTTCTCGTTTTCATAACTATTTACATGTCTGCTTGTTGTAATATTATTAGTATTATAATCATAAAACTTATACCCTTTTATAGTCTCAGAATGACCTACTAGTATAGTACTAGATAAGTAATCTTGACAAATCTACTTTAACATTATTCCACACAAGTTTTGCAATTTAAACCACTGGCAATACACCAATTTCTTTTTAAATAATTAGTTAAATTCACTGCTTCTGCTCAAAATTATTTTTGAATCTTTTTGAAAAGAATGGTACGAGGACTAAGTTGAAACTCATACGGATGTAATGTATTAGCGGGATGATATTTCTAGTATGAACTGCTTTTCATAAAATTACTTATTGAATTTACTAAAGTCACTAACCGTTCTTTGATACTCCGATTAATTAAGGTTGCTAGTGAGTTCTGAATCTCCAATTTGGCAAATAGCTATTTTCTAGATAGAATCCAACAAATGCAACATAGTCAGGTAGTAAACATTGAAAAACGTTCAGGGCGTACAGTTGTGGCATTTATATTTTATTAATAGTAATACCTGATTACATACCATGGCAACCTATTAAAAAATAAATTTAAAACTTTGGCACATTTTTTCGTAGAGAATGAAGCATAACTTTCTAGTGTAATTATGCGGTGGTTTCAAGTGAACATAAGGTTTAAAAAGAAATGAATTATTAAAAAAAAATTCTATTATATCTTGTAAGTGAAATCTAATCAAATCCTAATAAAATTTTAAACATCAATTAAAAATACTTCCTAATAATTAAGTAAAATATCTTTGTGTTCTTTGGTTCTGTGTTCGAAGAATTAGCGGAAACTAAAATTGTAGTGATGAAAGTATCCCTGTGTCAACTATATTATAATTTACCAATACAAGCAATGCTAAAACTAATGCCCTTGCCCTTATTATTAACTATGTACATCAAAGAGATTTACTGCAAAGTGGGTCAGTAATCCTAAGAAATAAATTAGAAACAAAGAGAAAAAATAAGAGACAATCACATATTGCCTTCAAAAAAATGATAAAATATTTAGCTATGAAGCTAAAATCGTCAAGCAGCTTTGAATTTAATCTTAGCTTCTGTTTATGAACTTAAGTAATTAACATATTTATTGAAAGACATGTAAAAAAAATATATGAAATATGATTACCTCTTTCACAATACAAGATAATTAATTATACATATTTTCTAATTCCAAAAGTATGATAAACATCTTACAAGTTTATCAAAGGTTAAAGTGTTTTGTTGAGACATTAGAAGAACTGCTGTACCTAGTAGAATGAACCTTAATGGATAAACTCGTGCTTTATATAGCTCGATATAAATGTTTGAAAGTAGATAGAAATGGGGTAAGAATCCTCTAAAATAAAGAGTAAATAAACGTCTTTTTATATGCATAGGTTATGAACTGATGGAGTTTAGTAAATTTGCGGCCTAAAATCTTATTTTTTTCTTTAGTATTTTCGATTTTTGGCTTTTCAAGCTTGATTCTGTTATCTGTTTTCTGACATTAACCCACTGTTATTTGTCGGCCCTTGAGTACTATGATAGGTTTCGCCATATGGAATGGCCAAGTGTATGCTCTACGATTATTATCGAAAGCAAGGTAATCGAACTAACTGGAGAGTATAAGAAAAAGAAAAGAAGTGGATTTTCTGTGTGTTAAATTCTTTTCAGATTTTTTTTGCCTTTCATCACATTTCATAACATTATCCACCCTATTAGAGGATTGCCAGTTGAGGCAAGTAGAAGTAGTGTAAACGAAGCTATTTTCGATTTTCAGCTGTATAGGTGGTTGTATTTTTCCTCCTTAGTATTATCTTGTCATCTTGGACAAAGGCAGTAAGGCCGTCGTTTGCTATTTAATAGTTGCCGAAACAAGGACTATTTTCCTTTTTAATCCATTCGTGGTGAAAATTGCAATGTAGTGCCCAGTTTATATGATCTTCGTTAAGAATCACTGAGGTTGATAAATATATTTTTTTGATGTTTCTTTTGGTTGAATTTTTACTGCTTTTTTTGGTATGTGGAGAAAGCGTCAGGATTTACGGTATATTAAAACGGCGACGTATTTCGTGAAAGTTGTTTTTATTAAACGAAGCATTTAGGGCAGCGTTTTCCTTTTAAGGTTCACCTTTTAATTTCAAGTTGTAATTTCATATTCCAGTTTCACGTACTAGTTCACGACTACTTCTAGTTTCAAGTTTAGTTCAAATTTCAAGTTATCTTTTCTTCCTTCCACAAGATTTGTGTCTTCTTAAAGTATTACGTTCTACTGTAGATTTAAGCAGATGAGTTACACGCTCCGTGACGAGTTCCATTGCGAGCATTAGGTGGGACCACCGGCTAAGTTCTTAAATAATTTCTTTTTTTCTTGACACCTTGGCGAAACCTATTCTATTATTCTAAGAATTATATTGCATTTTGGTTATTATGTTATATCATATTTTTTATATGTAATATAATAAATTGGTTAGTAGTCTATGGTAAAACATCTGCAATTTTAGTAACAGTTTATAAGTTTGGTGTAGCACTTCTGCAGCTTCCTGAAACCCTAGCCTGATAAATTGATTTTACATCATTATCCACTAATACAGGCAGGTTCCTTGGAAACTGTGCCAATATGCACATGTAATTTTAAATTTTAATTATGTGTGTAATTTCAATTAATTATTATTTATAAACCTCTATTATCCTCTACCATTACTATTTGTAACTTATTGAAATACTCTGCGCAGTATGTTTCTTGCTTTTTTTTAACCTGAAGTAGTTCAAAAAAATGCATAATTTTTATTATCGGTAATATAGTCTTATTTGATTTCGATTCTTTATAATAAAAACTGATATTTAGAATATTTTTGATTCCTTTTATCTATACAAGCGATCCACTGGGGAACACAGTTCACTGGGAAAAAAGGAGCCTGAATAGGGATAAAGGATTTTAGATAGGGATTTACTTTGGGCAGTATCGAGGTCAACCTTAGGGGTCTCTAATAAGATTAGAGTGAGACACCAGTCTGCTGTTAGGCTGTTTTGTTGGACACGCTCTTTTCTAGTTTTCTGTTAAAGAACAACTTACTATTGCGCTAACGAGTTTAGTGGAGCACAATTTTTTGTCACCTCCTACGGTTGTCTCAATACAATTAATCTTGTTATTTAAGGTGAAACAGACATAATAATACACGTAGCAAATGGAAAAAGGCACCAAAATTAATAAAGTAATAAAATAATATTCAAAAAAAAAAATTGATTCAAGAAATTTTCTAATTAAAAGATTAATTCGAATAATTACAATCATGAATCTGAAACTTGACAAGGATTCAAAGATGAAAAAAAGGAATTTATACCTTAGAATTAGTCGCTTTTGATGAAGATAAGCACAGCTTTTGTGTATTCGCACAGCCTTTTGCTTCAATTTTCGTTTCTCCGGAAGTGCATAAACAAGCGAGTTGGCCAAGGGAATATCAACATTGCATTAACTGGAACTGAAGATATACTCCTGTCCATTTTTTGCCGATATGGTCAAAAAATTTCCCAAGGACACGTTATTTGTTTATATGAAAAGAAATGAAAAAGTATATATTAGAAAATACTTTTCTAACGCTGTAATTTAGCTATAATATCAGCCGATTTTACGAA
Organism: Pachyrhynchus sulphureomaculatus; assembly: GCA_019049505.1. Lineage (NCBI taxonomy): Eukaryota > Metazoa > Arthropoda > Insecta > Coleoptera > Curculionidae > Pachyrhynchus > Pachyrhynchus sulphureomaculatus. The sequence goes on along the minus strand of CM032446.1, from coordinate 119,163,748 downwards.
CTTTACACTGAAATTTACGTATCAATCAAAATCACCAGGTTTCTTACAGACACGTTCTGATATAGTAAATATAGTCTGTTAATCCAGTATATAATAAAATGTATTTAGCTTCACTTTATTCGCCTAGCAATGAATAGTAAACTCTTCGTTCGTTTCTATCACTAATTCCTCTAAGGTACACACGTTACACTATTTCTGAAAATTCTTTTCACCAACTCTGTTAAGTTCTGACACAATGCGATCAAATGTAATTTCTGCTTCAAAAAAAAGTTTAATTCCTTCACAAGCTCTATCTTTTACTTGTTGTTTCTGACTGTTTTCATGTTTGCGCGTCTCTGATAAAAAGTCCTATTTTGTAGTGAGAAAGTGGAATTAAAATATAACTTTGTGAATTATTGTGTTCGTAAAAATTTGCAGTTTTCGCGCAATATGCGTTCAGTTCGGAGTTTTCCACTGGTGTGCTCTCAATTAGCTAAAAACTAATTACTTTGTTCATGAAAGAATTCAGTACAGATAAAAAAAAAACTCTATATTAACAATAGAATTGATTGCTGATGATAAGCGTGAAGTTTAAGCTAAGCGTGATACCTGCAGTTATGTGAAAGTTAAGTATTAATAAATAACCGGCAAAACTAAAGTTGAATACTGTCGCTGTTCAAAATGGAAGACCTCTGTGTAAAATGCAAATTTAAACTAAAATCTGTATTCATAACATGTAGTGGATTGTGTGGACAGACACTACATCCAAATTGTGCAAAAGTTCCCGAAGAAGATTGCAGAGTAATTCAAAAATCAGCCAATATAAAATGGTACTGTGATGGTTGCCTGCCATATGTACAATTCAATTTAGCAGCAAATCACGAATTGCATCAAGTAAAACAGATGATGGTAGATGGTGTCTTGGAGAATATCGTACGTAACAAAGTAGCAAATGGACCTGAAAAAAGTTATGCAAGTATAGCTGCTGGTGAAGTAGTAGTAATCAAGCCAAAAACGATACAAGATAGCAAAACAACTAAGGAAGCAATTAAAAAGTCATTTGATCCTACAAAATTAGAAGTAGGTATTACCGAGATGAAGGAATTAAAACAAGGGAAGTAATGATTAAATGTCAAAGTAGACATGAAGTAGAAAAAATTCAAAATATTGCTGAAAAAAAGCTAAAAAGGAATTATGATATCAAATCACCTGAGCATAAATGTCCAAAGGTAAAAATTGTAGGGATCGAAGAAAATTATGACAAAGATACTTTGGAAGAGATTATTAGAAAGCAGAATACGTATCTAAAGGAATGTCATCTGGATATAAAGATAATAAAGAAGATGAAAACCCGGTATATGGCGATAATCGAGTGTAACCCGGAAAGCTTCCAATTACTCATAAATTGAGCATCAGATGGTCAATATGTAGGATCTATGAATATGTAACATATCAGTGTTCAGATGTTTTAAGTGCAGAAATTTTGATCATAGGGCCAGTGAATGTCAAGCTGAGGAAAGATGTCTGCGTTGTTCCCAAGTAAGTTATAAAACAGATGAATGTGATAATACCTTCTATAAATGCTCTAACTGTTTATTTGCAAATTAAAAAGCTAAAATTGAATCTGAATGTTGACCATAATATTTTCTATGTAAACTGTCCTGCGTATTTAACAAAAGTGGAAGCTAAAAAGAGAAATATTCAAATGACACCTACAAATACTGATAAAGACAGTAAATAGCAATTAGAAAAGGTAAATTATTTCTCTCACAACAGGCATCTCAGAATTATGCATCAAAATGTTGATTCTATTCGTAACAAAACAGATATTTGTGAGGTAGAACTAAGTAATGAACGAGTTGATATTTTGTGTCTAACTGAGCATTACCTTACTGATAATGAATATCCAATAATAAATATAAATGATTATACATTGTGCAGTATTTTTTTGTAGAAAAGAGACGTCTTGCGGAGGTAGTGTAATATTTTGTAAAAATGATTTAGCTTCTTATGTGCTAATATGGCAAATATGACAAAATTTATTGACTTGTCAATTAAAGGTGTAATTGAACTATATGGAGTAAAAATAACTGGACAGAAAATTAGTTTAATTGTTGTATCGGTGTGTAGAGCTCCAAAAGGAGATTATAAGATTTTTCTAAGAGAGCTCGAAGAGGTACTTAATATAGCTTGCTCCTACAATAAAACAGAATTTATAATATGTGGAGATCTAAACATTGATAATTTGTCTAATACAGCCTCAAAGATAGATCTAATAGATCTGTTCTCATCATATAATATTGGTAAATTCGCCCACGAGAATTTCTATAAGGTCAAAAACCGGTATTGATTACATAAGCACAAACAGTGCCTATAACATTGGGCATTACAATACCAGAAGCTAATAGTATAACTTATCAAAGGTCGTATAATGAAAGAACTTATGAGGCGTTTGGGAAGTATCTTGGGCAGGAAACATGGTGTGAGGTTTTTGAGTCTGCTGGGGTAAATGAAGCATTTTCCTATTTTATAGGATCTTTAAAGCATTATATTTCTTTGGCATTTCCAGTAAAAATAGATTGTTCATGTAAAAATCAGTCACAAAAAAAACTTGGATTACAAGAGGAATTTGTACATTAACACAAAATCTGAAATGTTGGCACAAATTATTAATAGACAGTAATCATAATGCAGTTGTCTTAAGCTATTATAAAAGCTACAAGAAAATATATCGTAAAGTTATTTCCGAAGCAAAAAGACTATATAACATTAAAACATATTTGGAATCAGATAATAAATCTAAGACAACGTGGAAAATTACACAGCCCCACAAAAAAAAAAGTGGGGTATACTTTTGATGCGATATATCAGATCCGTAGTATTTTTGCCCGCTGATCACGAATCTGACGTCAGAATATCGCCATCACATCTCAATTTTTTTCTAACCTCAAAAAATAGGTAAAAATTAGTAAAAATTAAGAAAAATATACTCCTAAAAAATTAATTCAAGCTTTTTCATGAATCCAAAGATGTATTAATATGTATTCGGACACGCTAAGCTAATATTCATCGGTTGGATTGAGCCATACAGTTCCTCAATAAATCAGACAGATATAGTGCTTCTCGAATGCAAAAACGAATTCAAATTAAAATTCAACCGATCCTTACCAAATTTGGTACACGGGGAATTTTTGGGTCGCTGATCGCGAATCTGAGTTTGGATTTGCAAAATTCAAGATGGCAGATGTTTTCGCGCCATTTTGAACGCCGAGAAAATTCATCGGTCGATTTTTATTCTTCTACCTGCATCCAGGGCACCTCCACGTGGTGACGGTGGGCAACGGTGTTACTCCACTAGCCGGCAGAGTCCCTGGATAACGGCTTAGATGCCGTCATGGCAGGTAGAAGAAAGAGAATTACGATGCAGGGACTCGGAAACCCAGTATCGGCGGTTGGTCAGGGTGGGAAAGCGGGCCCGCAGCCGTCGTCATCCAGCGACCGTAGCTCTTCATGTGTGGGTGACTTGGCTCATGTAGAGTATAATGCTACAAGAAAACGGTCTCACGGTACAAGGACTTTTCATAAGTGCGATAAAAACAGTGATTCATTTTGTTATATTTGCTGTCAACACGTATTGAGTAAAATGGGGTCACCGATAACGGATAAGATTAAAACCTTATATAAGGATTGTTTTAACATTGAAATACAGCACCAGGATACAGATTGGGTTCCCCACATCATTTGCAGTTCTTGCAAAAATAATGTTGTACATCAATAAGAAGGCGATTAAATATTCCAGACCAGCAATACGGAGTAGACCATACAGTGAAAATGATTGCTACTTTTGTATGAATGTTGTATCTAGGCATAACCGAAAAAATAAAAGCACTATTACTTATAACGATGTTTCGACAGTAACAAGACCAACTAAACTAATTCCGCCTCCTGAACCACTTGATGCTGATGTTATGAAACAAATGATTTCACCTTATCAGTTCATGCCGAAAACATTGAGACTGTCGAAAAAGATTCAAACACTGTTACTAATGAATGTTCTAGTGACAACCTATCATATACTAGTGACACAGATAAAGAATTTCTACCATACAACTGTAAACCAGAACCAATACTCGTATCACAGTCAGAACTTAGTGATCTAGTCAGAGATTTAGGCTTATCCAAAGATGGTTCAGAGCATCTTGCTTCCTTTTTAAAGAAAAGACATTTACTTAAGCCAGAAGCTACGATTTCTTATTATAGAAACAGAGATGAAGAATTTCGAAAATATTTCACAATGGACGAGGAATTGTCACTTTCATATTGTACCGATGTAAAAGGTCTAATGGATGAATTTCAAAATAACTCATACGATCCTGAAGAATGGAGACTGTTCATTGATTCTTCTAAACGGAGCATTAAGGCAGTTTTGCTGCATAATACCAACGTTTACGCTCCCATTCCGATTGCTCATTCCACAGTTATGGAAGAGCAATATGAAAAAATGAAGCAGCTTTTGATAAAAATAAAATATGCTGATCATAACTGGAAAATTTGTGGAGATCTGAAAATTGTAACAATATTGCTTGGCCAACAGTCAGGGTTTACACTTTATCCCTGTTATAAATGTCTGTGGAATAGCAGAGACAGGGAACGTCATTATAAGAAAAAAATTTGGCCAACAAGAGAATCGTTCACTCCTGGTGAAAATAATGTATTGTTTCCACCATTGGTAGATCCAGGAAAAGTTCTTATTCCCCCGCTTCACATTAAGCTTGGACTTATGAAGCAATTCACGAGAGTATTAGATACAAACGGCCTATGTTTCAAATATTTGCATAAAAAATTTCGGAAATTTTCGGAAGCTAAAATTAAGGCAGGCACAAAATAAGAAAATTGTTTCAAGATTCATTATTTGTTACTAAAATGAATAAAGTTGAAAAAGCTGCTTGGCTTAGTTTTAAAGAAGTCGCAACAAACTTTTTGGGAAATAATAAAAGTCCTAGGTACAAAGAAATAGTCGAGAAAATGGTAAAAAATTTTTCAAACATTAGGTTGCTTAATGAATCTAAAATTACATTTCCTGGACTCCCACGTCGATGATTTCCCAGATAATCTTGGTGACTACAGTGAGGAGCAAGGGGAACGTTTTCACCAAGATCTGAAAATCATAGAAAATCGGTATCAAGGACGATGGGATGACCATATGCTAGCGGACTATTGCTGGTCGCTAAAAAGAGAAACAAGTCCTCAAAAGCGTTTGGGCAGAAAGCCTTTGAATAGGTCATTCGCGGAAAAAAGAACAAGATACAGCCAAAAAAAGGAAAGTTAGGCGCGGGTCTAACCTTCGCAATTCTAGGGCTTAAGGGTCTACTATTTGAGAGTATATGGTTTAGGGTTTAAGAGTACCAGGTTTGAGGATTCCCCAACTGTATACCAAATTTGGTAGGAATCGGTTGGTTTTCAAAAATTTTGTCCGCCATCTTGGATCCGCCATTTTGAATTTTGCAAATCCGACCTCAGATTCATGATCAGCAACCCAAAAAAAACCCCCGTGTACCAAATTTGGTAAGAATCGGTTGAATTTTAATTTGAATTCGTTTTTGCATTCGAGAAGCACTATATCTGTCTGATTTATTGAGGTTAGAAACAAAACAGAACTGTATGGCATAATCCAACCGATGAATATTAGCTTAGCGTGTCCGAATACATATTAATACATCTTTGGATTCATGAAAAAGCTTGAATCAATTTTTTAGGAGTATATTTTTCTTAATTTTTACTAATTTTTACCTATTTTTTGAGGTTAGAAAAAAATTGAGATGTGATGGCGATATTCTGACGTCAGATTCGTGATCAGCGGGCAAAAATACTACGAATCTGATATATCGCATCAAAGGTATACCCCACTTTTTTTTTGTGGGGCTGTGTTATCAATACGAAACAAAAAAGAAAAAAACAATAACATGATGGTAAGATACAACGAATTGTATTAAGTACGCATACCTATTACTCCATCGAAAGCTGACACAGCACCTTTCGAACAGACAGAGTGGTTGACACAGTCAACGCTTTAAAAGCAGGCAGCGCTTTTTCGAGGAATCCTTCCTCAAGTATATATAATTATTGTAAAGCAACTGAAAATAGACAGAAGTCCATATTCCAGCAGCTTACTAGCTGTTCTCTTGTCTGTCGAATCCATCCTGAGACGCGTTTCGCCGTATCACGGCTCCTCAGTCAGGCTATGGTGGTATTGTAAAGCAACTGAAAATAGACAGAAGTCCATATTCCAGCAGCTTACTAGCTGTTCTCTTGTCTGTCGAATACCACTTGAGACCGTTCTGTTGTTTGTCAATCCTAGCCTGACTGACGAGCCGTGATACGGCGAAACGCGTCTCAGGATGGATTCGACAGACAAGAGAACAGCTAGTAAGCTGCTGGAATATGGACTTCTGTCTATTTTCAGTTGCTTTACAATAATTAAAAAAAACAATAGAATTACCAAAATTGTTAGTGATGATATAGTTGTTGAAAATCCTTCTAAAATAGCAAATTGCTTTAATGCATATTTTATAAATATTGCTAAAAATTTCAACGAGACATTACCCAATGTTAAACCCAGCTGTTTACTGCCCTACTGTCAGGAGCTTCATACCATGTTCCTGGCACCAATAAATCAGCAGGATGTGGTGGATGTTATAAATAACCTAAAAAGTTCTAATTCCGTTGGAGTTGATGAAGTTCAAACTAAAATGCTAAAAACTTGTGTTCATCTTATAGCAGGTCCATTAACATTTTTGATAAATATGATACTATCCGAGGGTGTGTTTCCTGAGGCATTGAAAATTGCAAAAATTATTCCGGTATATAAAAAGGGTAAAAAAGATTGTATTGAAAATTACCGGCCTATGGCGCTGCTCTCTATATTATCAAAAATTGTGGAAAGAGTAATGGTTAATAAGATATTAGCATTTGTAATAAAGTACGGCATCTTGCATGGGGCACAAAATGGATTTCTTAAGGGCAAATTCACAATATCGGCAATTTACGAATTTATTAATAAAGTTTACACAAATCTAGATCTGAAAATGAAAACATTAGGCCTATTTATGGACTTAAGTAAGGCGTTTGACCTTGTAAATCACGATCTTCTGCTGGATAAGTTGAATGCGTATAAATTGAGGGGAAAATTAATGAACTACTTAGGAGTCACTTAACTGGGAGAACCCAACTCGTACATGTAAATATAGCAAAGACGGACATATTACCGATAAATAGGAGGAATCTTAGGACCTCTGTCGTTTTTGCTTTTTGTGAACGATGTGCCTAATATAGAAGAGCAACATAATCTCATCATGTTTGCCGATGATAATAGTTACGTTTGCTCTCACAAAAGTAAAGAAGAAGTGCTAGTGTGTGCACAAGATATTTTAAATAAATTTTTAAAATGGTTTAATGCAAATAAATTGTGTATAAATACACAAAAGATTGTACTCATTGATTTTACTCCTCGAACTAAAGCAATATCTGAAAGTTATCTATTAAAAATTCAAGGGAAAAGTATCCAACAAGTAGATGAAGTAAAATTTTTAGGAATACATTTTTTTTAAAATAGCTTAAGTTAGGAAAGCCATGTTGATGCTTTTTGCAGAACTTTATCATCGTCGTATTTTGCATTATATAAACTGAAAGATTTGACCAATAGAAATGTTTTGTTGTCTTATTACTATGCACATTTCTATTCAAGAATTAAGTATGGCATAATTTTTTGGGGTTGTTCTTCTTATAGCCTCAGGGTTTTTCGGCTACAAAAGAGAGCTATGAGAGCGATAGTTAACGCTTAGAGAAGTGCATCCTGTGACCGGATTTTTAGGGATTTAAGGATCCTCACAGTACCTTGTATTTTCGTGATTGAAATTTTGTTATTTGTGAAGCAGAAACCACAGAATTTTTGTTACTAACAATTATTATCACGATTATAATACAAGGTATGGTGATAACTATGCTATTCCAGTCCACAGTTTGTCCACAACGGAAAACAATCCCCGTTATATTGGCATTCACCTCTTTAATAAATTGCCCCCCCCCGTTTTCGAAATATTGATAATATAAAATTGTATAAAAGAATGTTAATTGATTTTTTTTTGAAAAAATGTTACTATAGTACAAACGGTTTTTTAAAGGATAGAGGCTACTAATGTTAAGATGCTAACTTTTGTTTGCTTTATTACATTTATGTAAATTCATTTGTAATACTTCTTCTCACTCATTTAAAATAGTGCCTGACTTGCCCTATGCTATTGTGTATAGTCACTTGGATTAATAAAGTTTATTTATTTATTTATTTATTTATTTATTTATTTATTTATTATTTATTTATTATGTTTAGAGTTTTAAAATAACGCACACATGCTTCTGCACGATCTGAATATAAATTCATCAAATTATTGTAATAATTGACCATTTCAGTCTACTAGGAATAGAACATTAAAACTTTCACCAGTCACTTCCCAATAATAATACTATGAGTATTCCTGTAATTATAAACTTTTTTCGCCATTGTTCATACAGATGAGATTGTGACCTTATACTAAGCCGATGATTATTTTCAAAACCTGAAGAATATTTTGAGAGGATAAGAAGAATAGAAGCACATTTTTAAGTTCTTCAATATGGCAATAATATTTTTCTTCCAAGTTCCTTCTTTTAAAAGAAAATATCGACAATTCCATTATAATACTCAGTTATTGCCAAGAGTAACCGATTTTTTTTTCTTATTTGCCAAACCCTTTAATATGGTACATGTCTACATAAGTTATTCTCTTCTTACAAAATTGGTCTAAAATACTTGACTATCCATGTTTTACTGTATTAACATTTCATGAATCCTCAGTTTAAACACTGTTTATATACGTTTTATACACGTAATGTAATATAACTCTGATACATAACGTATTGTTGGTCACTTCTAAACAACGGAGATAAGAACTATTTACAAATAAAAAATCGATAACTTTTTTAAACAATAATAACTTCATATAAAAAAAACTTAAACAATATATAGAATTTTTTTTTTCTGAATATACCTATGAGTAAAAGATATTACGAATAAACTAGTAAGCTTTATATAAAAAAATTACTTAAAATCAAAACACCAAGTGCAAATATTCATCTAATAATCTATAATATATATAAAATGCAACGTCTCTCTGTCCGTCTGCCCGTATGTGTTTTTTTTTAATTTATACATTTGTTCTTTGGCCAAGTTATCTATAATCTTCTATAATATATAAAATACAACGTCTCTATGTCTATCTGTCCCTTAGTGCGCTTATCACTCGAGAACCATTTATCCGATTTACGTGTTTTTTTTAAAAACATACATATGTGCCCTAGCCAGGTTATAGGATATATTTTATTACGTTAGGTAACATAAGGAATAAGCAGTGACGATAATAGTGAATTAAGTCGGAAAAAAGTTGCGCGTTCTCTTGCAATACACTGCCTAAACCATTAAATATGGAACAATATCATGTAGCAAAGAATATAATATATATATATATATATATATATATATATATATATATATATATATATATATATATATATATAAAATGCAACATCTCTCTGTCTGTCCGTTAGTGCGCTTATCACTCGAGAACCACTTATACGATTTACGTGTTTTTCTTTTAGATTTATACATATATTCTCTGTCCAGGTTATTGGATATATTATGTTAGGTATTATAAAAAATAAGAAATGACGATAATAGTAAATCAAGTCGAAAAAAAGTTTGCCGCTAGCGCACTCTCTTGCAATACGCTGCCTAAACCGTTAAATATGGAACAATATCATGTAACATATACAATATATATAAAATATCTCTCTGCCTGTCTGTCTGGTCGTTAGTATATACCACTTATATATATAATATATAACACCGTTAAATATATATCATATATACATATATATATATATATATATATATATATATATATATATATATATATATATATATATATATATATATATATATATATATATATATATATATATATATATATATATATATATATACATATATATATATATATATATATATATATATATATATATATATATATATATATATATATAATATAAATTGCAACGTCTATCTGTCTGTCTGTCCGTTAGTTCAGGTTAGTTTTTTTATAAAATACATATGTTCTCTGGCCAGGTTATAGAATATATTTTATTACGTTAGGTGATATAAGGAATAAGCAGTGACGAAATAGTGAATCAAGTTCACGAGAGCAGAGCCGCTGGCCCGGCTAGATACTTTATAAGTTCACGAAAAACAAATAATACTCTAGGATATACTTGACTTAATTCAACATTACTAATGTTGTACGAGTACATTAAAGAATTTTCTGTACATTGTTTAAGTTCTTGTGTATCAACTTATTATTTGGGGGATTTATTTAATTTTTAATCTTCACAAACTTCTTATCTTCATTGTTTAGAAGTTAGCATAAATGTGTTAGGCATTTCACATTCACAGCACCCACCCCCATTTCCGTAAACTTTCAAGAGTTTTCCGCAAATTCACGAAATTTCTATTTTAGTTTATTCGAGTTTATTCAGCTTAATTCGCCTTGTATAATGTTTTCATCCACGTTTATTCGTGGTAATTACTGTTAATTTAATATTAATTAGCTCTTGTTGGAGTTATCCTGTGGTAACACAGAACCACAAAAAAAAAGTTTTGTAGTTGAAGGGTGAAATATCATACTATATGTTTTTCGATGTGCTGAAAACGAATCCGAGGTCAGGTAAATTAAAAAATTAAATGGACAGACGTATTTTGGGGTGCTTAAACCGATTATGCCAAAAGAATTAACTTATTAAGTTAAGATCTTGAAATAACCTCAAAAAGTCCAGTCCTTTTATTCGCAGGTTGTTAGATTAAGGTAAGTCCCCTCGCTTGTCGCACACTGGATGCTTTATTAAAGTGACTCCCCTCGCACATCACCCTCGCGATGCTGGATAACAGCATCCTCTCGCCTCTCACTCCAATGGAACAACTTTACAACCAGAATTCTAAACCTAACATAACCTAATACAAGAAACTTACACCAAGAACTACACACCGGGAACCCTAAACCTAACACAGCTTAATGCAAGAAATTTACACTAAGAATGCTAAACTTAATATAGCCTAATGCAAGCAACTTACACCAAAATCTTCACATCAAGAACTTTAAACCTAACATAGCCTAATGGAAGAAACTTACACCAAGAATTTTACACCAAGAACTCTAAATCTAACATAAGCTAATGCAAGAATCTTACACTAAGAACTTTACACCAAGAACTCTAAACCTAACATAACCTAATAGAAGAACGTTAAACTATAACCGTAACATAACCTAATGCAAAAAAACATCAAAACTTCTTATCTTCACGTATTTTGTCAGTCCTTTCATTCGCAGGATGCTGGATTATGGTGAGTTCCATCGGTTTTTACCCTCGGGATGCTTTATTAAAGTGAGTCCATCGTCTCTCACCCACGATGTGCCTTATTGTGGTAATTCTCCTCGCTTCTCACCCTCGGGGTTCTTTATTTAACCTTTAAGTGTGGACTCACAGACTCCACGTCCTTTTTGATTTTATAGAATCGCACATTTTTCCCCCTTCCCACGGCCGTACGGCTCTGTAGCTTCAGTTTTAGTTGCGAAATGACTGGGAAGAGAGGAGATTGCATCGCCCATTGCCTGACACGTAAGTAGCACCTATCGAAAGATTGGACGGAGTCTGTCAGATCCCATGATCATTATTGTCATACGAAATGTTGTTGAAAAGTGTCTCCATTTGTTTTAGATTTTCTTGCACAAAATAACAGAAAATAGTAGGGCATGTAGTTCTAATAAGAAACGACCATCGAGTTCAGTTGAGCAGCCTTCTAGAAAATTATTTCGAGTAGACGACCCGCCTTTTGAGAAAGAGATCAATGCTGTGATAGTAGCTTCAGATCAGTCGACTAATGAGAAGGTTGAAGAGTTTATGATATCTGAGATAGAACTGATTCAGCATCATGGAAGTGACCAAGGTTAAGATGCGGAGGACACTCACGATATTCTAGAAGAAGAAGTTGGCAGCGATAGTTTAGAAGATAATATGCCCCTTTCGGAATTACAAAGATCTCATTTTTACTACAATAAAAATCGCTATTAATGGGCAAAAACGCCACCTAACACTAGACTACGTACACCTCAACATAATATTATTCAATGTGACAGCTGATAACTGGTCTATGGAGCTCGTAGATGAACTAACGAAGCAGAAACTCACTTATAGTTAAAAAAGACTAAAGAGAGCTACCAAGTAAATTTCAGCCGCAGAGAAATCGAGAAGTGGGGTCTACCTTGTTTGATTTTAAAAACTAAAAACTTTCTGCTCTTACTTGCCAAAGAAAAATAGAGCTATGATACTCGTATCCTCTATAACGAGATTGATGAACATACGAACAATCCTGAAATTATACTCTATTGCAATTCCACCAAAAGGGGCGTTGATGAGGCAGACAAAAAAATGTTCCATTTATTCGAGTAGCCGTCGAACAAGTCTATCGAGTTCTGGATTTGAGCGGCATGAATGGCTTTAATTCTATATAATATGCACCAAACAAAGAATATTGAGAGAGGAGATTTCTGTAAAAAGTTTAGCCCGTTCGCTAGTGATCGCTCATGTGTAATGACGTGTAGTAAACACCAACTTGCCGAGACAGTTGAAGTCGATTATGACGAAAGTTTTGGGTCGTAGACAATGTCCAGGCTCAAGAAATTAGTCAAGGAAGTAGACAGACATGCAGACTTTGTCCACCAAAATTGCATAGAAAGACTTGGGAAGGCCACAAAAGCAATGGCGAGACGACATCCAGAGGATTGCAGGAACGAACTGGACACAAGTTGCAATGGATAGAAGGGCATGAGTAGTGTATTTGTGGGAATGCAGGGAGGAGGAGGAGGAGGCAAAATTTTGCCTCCTCCTCCTCCTTGTATTCCCACAAGTTCTAATAAAAATAAATTTGCATATAAGTGGAAGGCGTAAGAATTTCATGATATAAGAAAGTCCAGAACGATTCTCACTTTGATTATTTGCTTATAAAAATAAAATTGCAATACACAATAATTTTCAAAGATTTTTAATTTATTTAGCTGAATTAAGGTTTTAGCAAACAAAAAGTTGTCAATTTTCACTCTAATTTCTATTTCAACTCGTTAAGCATTTCTTATTCTAGTTAAGAAGGGTAATTAAAAAACAAAAACATTAAAAGTTAAATAAGTTTATTTGATATTCTTACTTCATCAATAGTTCAGATTTTATACACCAAAAAAACTCCTATTTAATCTCTTAAACTTTTCTTAAAATAGATATGGAGATGAACTTAGATTAAAAACAAACAAATAAAATGTAAATTTGTTTTATTTAAAAAGAAAAAAATAGTATTAACGTTTTTCTTCTTTCTCCTCTTCTTCTATCTCCTTTTCTTCTTCTTCTTCTTCTTCTTCTTCGTCTTCGTCCATCACATTAGCTTGATGGATTAATGGTAGCTCCCAGTCCTCCAGCATTTCTGAAGGTAGATCCCAACTCGCATCAATTGGAACATTTGGCAGGGTGCTGAAAATAGGTCTGTCGTCCTCCAACATCTCTGAAGGTTGATCCCAACTCGCATCAATTGGAACATTTGGCAGGGTGCTGAAAATAGGTCTGTCGTCCTCCAACATCTCTGAAGGTTGATCCCAACTCTCATCAATTGGAACATTTGGCGGGGTGCTGACAATAGGTCTGTCGGGTAGGAAGGGGCTCCACCCCTCGTGAACAGTCCAGTTGGTCGTCTCGATTGATCCTACGGGACTTATTTCTCCAGCTTCGCTTGGATTTCGTACATAAATCCAAATATCGTTGATTTCTGGCGTCGGATTAACTAGTTAGTTTTGCGGCACAAGTCGGTTATTTGAGTCATATACTTCGAACGAAAAGTGGCTAGTAACGTGAATTTTGAAAGACATTTTTTTTTTGTTTAAAGTTTTAGATTTAAAATCTGAACAACTGATGAAGTAAGAATATACCAAGCAGTTCTAAAAGCTGAGCTTTTATATCAAACAAATCTGAATGGTAGGAGAAGGTTTGAAAAGCAAGAGATCACTTTACTTCCCTTTTCTTATTTTTTTTGTTTTAAACACCAATAAAAGCAATTTCCTACCCCTTTTCCCGCACCTAATTTTTCCTAAATTTTCGATTTTTAGGCCCGGAAAATGCCTCAAAATGCTTTTTTTTTTTTTTTTTTTTTTTTTGCCAAGGGGGACACCCCCTCCCCGTCACCTTCCCTCCCCCGATCTCCTTCTTATATATATCTATTTTTTTATACATATCTTCTTATTCATTAGATCTATTTTTTAAACATATCTACTTTTTATATTATTCTTCGATTTTTATTACTTTCCATATTTTTTTATTAGTCACATCATATGTCTCTTCCCCAATCTCGTTTATATATCTATTTTATACAAGTTTTTTTTTTTGGGGGGGGGGGTTCGCCGAGGAAGGTAGGTGAAGTTGTAATGCTCGGCCAAGTAGGTGGGGCGGATTCGCGGGAGCCCCGAGGGGGGAGGGATTGCTGGGTCGCGGGGGGGGGGGGGGGGGGGTTCGCGGGGCGCGGGGGGGGGGGAAGGTAGGTGAAGTAGCAATGACCGGTCAAGTGGGAGAGGCGTTGGCTTGGCGTGGCTTGGCTTGACCTTCTTCAAACAGTATAAATTCTGCTTTGGCCTAAGGTAGAGCATTATTTTCTCGCGTTCGGTACTAGTACAAAGTTAGACACGTAAATTTTGTCAAGTTTCTGTTTTTGTATGTGTGTTGTGCAATATTTTGTTATTTTTTAAATATTTTTGTGTTTTATTTTATTCTTTTTTATATTTTAAATTTGCCAGTTTTGTTTGTATCCTTTTGTTGTGAGTAATAATGTCTTTTAGTCAAACTGTAAGTACTATGGAATTGACAAGTTTAGATATACCTAATTTTAATTTTGGAAATTTTTTCTCTGACAACGATAGCCTCTTAAGTTTGCTTGATGATGGTGTGAATATACAAGGATTAAATAATAATACTGATTTATCTGATATTGACGCCATTATAAGGGAACGTATAGAGGAAGACCAAATTAATACCCAAAATTATAATGTTTTTGAGCTGGCACAGGAAGCTAAAAATTCTCTTTCTTCTGACAACCAAATTAATAGACAATTTCCTGTGTCAGAGTCAACTTTGGACACCTCGAATCAAAATTTCTCGCTAGAGTCACCTAATCTTCCAAATGCACGAGAAATAGATGAACTTTTATCTCAAAATTTTAATTTTGATAATATAAATAATTTGTCTCAATTCTCATCTATTTCTGAGTCAAATTTTGATATTGAAGATACAACTGTAGAGGATTTAATTAAACCTGCTACAGTTGAAAAAAATTTGAAATTATTGTTTAAATCTACTTTCGAAGGAAACTCTAGCGACTCAAATTTGTCAATTCCTTGTTCTCAAGCTAGGCCATTGTCACCACAACAAAATGCAGATTTTTATTCTATTACACATTCTCCCAATTCGCCCACTCTTTCTTCCACTTCTTCCGAATTTTCTTCACCGTCTACTTCTCCAAATTTCAATAATACTAATCTAACATGTTTAATTGTCGAAGAAAATTCAAATGATTTTGAAATTCCATGTGCTCAACCAAAACCCCCTTTGCTTAATTCACAGTTCGATTGTTTAACTCCAGAAAACCCTTGTCAGTCAACCCTGTCTCCTAAGTCTCCAAGTTTATTCACTGAACCCTTCAACCTGCAAGAATTTGAATTAAGCAATAATTCTATTTCCACACAAACCAATTCCATCATTTCTATAGATCGCGATACACAAACTTCTCCGAATATTAATTCTCTAAAAAAAGATTTTTTGGTTGTTAAAGCTAAACATAAAAATACGAAATTTTCCAGAAAATTTGTTTCGAATTTAAAAAGTCTGGCCTTTTCCCTAAATTCCTATGAAAATTTCAGAAATCTTTCTTCTGAGGAAACTCTAATGTGGGATAGGATAAAGAACTGCTTTAACGAATTGGCAAACGTTAATTTTTAATTTTATTTTTTAATTTTAATATTTTAAATTTTTAATTCTTAATTTTCTCTACTCTCAATATTTTTATGTATTATAATGGGTTATAATTTCAAATTCTCACATTAG
The DNA here is from genome assembly GCA_019049505.1 of Pachyrhynchus sulphureomaculatus. NCBI lineage: Eukaryota > Metazoa > Arthropoda > Insecta > Coleoptera > Curculionidae > Pachyrhynchus > Pachyrhynchus sulphureomaculatus. Next base: position 119,147,497 of record CM032446.1, on the reverse strand, counting down.
CATACAACTGTTTTAACAATGCACATCTGCAAAACTTGCCAACGACAATTTACAAGACGCGACAACTTGTATCGACACATGAGAAAGTTGTGTAAACCTTCGTACCTTAGCGGTCAACAATCACCACCTAAAAATTCAACAATTAGAAGAGGTAAGTTTTATTATTTTATTTAACATATTTTTTTATTTTATTAGCAGATACTTGTTGGATGACAGTTAAATTAAATATACAAACACTCTATTGAAAGAAGTTGAAAGTTAACACTATCTGTATTTATTATGGACATATTACACAACTTCTTACAGTTGCTTGCATACGAAGACAAACTTGTTATTTCCAAACCGTTCTGCAAAGCCAGGCGGCGAGATCGACTTGGGTCAACAACACTGTACAACAGGTTGTACAGGGTTCTTGACCCACGTCGATCTCGCCGCCTTGCTTTGCAGAACGGTTTGGAAATAACAAGTTTGTCTTCCTATAAACATCACCATGCTATTGCATTGTCTAATTTAATTTTTTTCTTTTGTTTCAGAAGCAATTAAATATTGTAAAGATTGCGAAAAAGATGTCATTAGAAGATCGTGGGGAAGTCATTTGAAGTCTAACAACCACAAGCAACGAGTTATCACTTCTTCGAGAATTTTGGGAATTGAAGTGATAAAATCAGCTTTTAAGGAAAGAATAATTTCCTACCGCATTAACCCAGACAAAGATCATGTCAATGTTAGCAGTTTTTTTGAAGAACTTGCCCAAAAAGTTAATGACCTACTAAAGCGAGCTTTACGACAACATACTTGTATCAAGGCCAACGCAGAGCTATTTGGACTATATCTACACCCCACTAATCTCACCTACAGTGTCAAATCGTTCAACACACAAAGTTTTTACGAAACAATTGACAGAAAAGCAGACGAGCTAGCCGAAAGAGATTCTGGTACGTTTATCTTATTTTTAAATTTTTTCAATTTTATTTTATATTCCGTCTGTTCCTATTCCTTTTAACAGATATTTTTAATACTAACTTTTAAAATGATAAAATTAAAATATTTTAATATATATTTCTGTTGTTGCAGGATGGACGTTGGTCAAACTTCTATATTTAGAGGTCAATGTAAATAAGCACAATCCTCTGAGAGCTTCACAGTATATTCCTTTACCTCAAGAAATTGCCAATAAGCACGCCATCATCAATATGCGCAACGAGGACGACAACTGCTTCTTTTGGTCTGTAACCGCAGCTTTACACGAACCCACCGGACGTGAAGATCATCCCTCGTCTTACCCCCTTTTTTCTACTTTATATGACATTTCTGGTTTGGATGTTCCTTGTAAGTTAAAAGATATATCGAAATTTGAACTTTTAAATAATATTTCTATAAATGTTTATGGATTAGAAAAGTTGAAAACAGATCTAACATATTGTTATGAAGTTGTAGGACCATTGCATTATACAAAACAAAAACAAGAACGTCATGTTAATTTACTTTTAATTAGTGATGATGATGGGAATTTTCATTATTGTTGTATTAAAGACTTGTCCAGATTAGTTTCTAATCAACTTTCAAAACATCATGGAAAAAAGTTTCTATGCGATGGATGTTTACAATATTTTCCCAATAATGATGGTTTAATGAGACATAATGAATATGACTGTGATCATGTTAGAATTAATTTACCATCATCTGCACCCAAAGTTGATAAGTTTGGCAATATAGTGCCCGGAAATATTCTTAAATTTACTAATATTCAAAAACAAATTGAAGTTCCGTTCGTTATCTATGCTGATTTTGAATGTATTCTTAAACCGTTAGATAGTAACATAAATGATTTAGATCCTAACTGTTCCTATACTATTAAACAATACGAACATATCCATATTCTTTTGCTTATTATATAAAATGTTCATTTGATGATCGCGCATCTAAGATGAACTTTATAGGGGTTCCAATTGTGATCAGGTTTTTATTAAATTAATCGAAAGAGATGTGTTCGATATCTATAATAAATATTTAAAATTAAATAAGCCGATGAGTAAATTGAACGAGTTAGATAAAATACATTATAATTATACAGGCGAATGTCATATTTGCAATAAAACTATTATTAATGAAGGTGATAAGGTCGCAGATCATGATCACCTAACAGGTCTTTACAGAGGACCGGCACATTCTAAATGTAACTTAAATTTCAAATTACCAAATTATATTCCCGTTATCCTACACAACTTAAAAAATTATGATGCTCATTTATTTATCAAAAATTTATGTCAAAATAACGAACAATTGAAAAGTAATTGCTCAGAATAAAGAAAAATATATTTCGTTTGAAAAATATATTAATGTAGACACATACTTTGATAAGCAAACAAAAAAAGCTAAAAAAAAACAGTTTTGCATAAGATTTATTGACTCTTTTCAATTTTTATCATCTTCATTATCAAAATTATCAAATACCCTAGAGGATCAACAATTTCAAGAAGTTTTAAAATTTTTCAATACAAAGGAACAGTTTGATTTGATCCGTCAAAAAGGGGTTTTTCCTTACAGTTACATTACTGATTATGCAAAATTAGATGTAGATACATTACCAGAAAAAGAACAGTTTTATAACGATTTAACAGGAGAACATATTACTGAAGATGAATATTGCAGAGCTAAACGTGTATGGAATTTGTTCAATTGTAATTCAATAGGAGAATATTCTAATATTTATTTAAAATCCGATGTACTGCTTTTAGCAGATATTTTTGAAAGTTTTCGAAAAACTTGTTTAACTACTTATAAGTTAGATCCTGCGCATTACTATAGCTTTCCCGGATTAAGTTTTGATGCATGTTTAAAATTTGTAGGCATAGAGTTAGAGCTTTTAACAGACCCAGATATGTTACATTTTTTTAAAGATAATGTGCGAGGAGGAGTTAGTACTTGTGTTACCAGAAAATCCATTGCAAACAATAAATTCCTTGATACTTTCGACCCATCTAAGCCTAGTAAATATTTATTGTACGTAGATGCCACGAATTTATATGGCTATGCGATGTCTCAATATCTTCCAGAGAAAAATTTTGTTTGGCTCTCTCAAAAACAAATGGATAATTTTAATGTAATGAATGTTTCAAACACATCAGAAAAAGGTTATGTTTTAGAAGTTGATTTAATATATCCTTCTGATTTGCACGACTTTCACAACGAATATCCTTTTTGTCCGGAGAATTACAAACCTCCTAATTCGAAACATGCAAAATTAATTCCAAATTTACAAAATAAACAACGATATGTTCTACATTATACTTTATTAAAACAGTGTATTCAACACGGACTTAAGGTAGAGAAAATTCATAGAATCTTGGAGTTTACACAATCTCCTTGGTTAAAGAGTTATATAGATTTGAATACTAATTTAAGAAATGAATCTAAACATGAGTTTAATAGAAACAATTATAAGCTAAGTAATAATAGTATATATGGAAAAACAATGGAAAATGTTGAGACAACGATCAGACATCAGATTAGTCACCCAATTTGAAAAAAATGGTAGGAAAGATGGTGCTGAAAATTTAATTTGAAAACCACATTTCAAAGAATCATTAATATTTAATGAGAATTTAGTTGCTATTCAAATGAATAAAATACTAATCGATTATGACAAACCGGTTTATGTTGGATTTTCTATTTTAGATATTTCTAAAACAATAATGTATGGTTTCTTTTATGATTTCTTAAAACCTCTATATCAAGACAAGGTAAAGTTACTATACACAGATACTGACTCTTTTATTTTGGAGGTAGATACTGATAATGTTTATGAAGATATGAAAAATTATATTGATTTGTTTGACACCTCTAATTATAAGCCAAATAATATTCACAATATGCCAATTACTAAGTCTGTAGTGGGTAAATTTAAAGATGAATTTGCTGGTGAAATCATAGAATGTTTCTATGGAACTGGAGCGAAAGCTTATTGTGTAAAAACCAAAACTAATACGATTAAAAAGGCTAAGGGTGTTAAAAAAAGTAGTATAAATAAACAATTAGATATTATCGATTATAAGGATGTTGTGGAACGTAATTCTAAAACCTTTTGTTCTATGTATGTGTTTCGATCTAGAATGCATAATATATATACGGAATTAATTAATAAATTGGCTCTGTCTTCCGTAGATGATAAAAGATTCAAAATACCAAATTCTTACGAAACTCTTGCTTGGGGACATCACGACATTCCACTTTATCAGTGGGTTGGGGAAAACGATGAATTTTTTGATGTTCACTGTACTCTCTCTACTTGAATTTATTGAGATATATATAACATTGAAAGGTATTTCAGCATTCAATTTTATCTCACATTTTGTTGCTAAAAGTTTGAAATGTGTTTAGAATCTCTTGAAAAAGATATTGATAATATAACAAATAAAAACTTATGAACAAAGAATAAATTCCTTCAAAGCATGGAATGGAAAGTTGAATCCTGAAATATTGGCGGCATCAGGTTTTTATTATTTAATGAAAGAAGATATTTGTAAATGTTATTATTGTGGTGTTGAAATATTTCAGTGGATGTATAACGATTGTCCTATAGATGAACATTATAAACTTTACAAACATTGTGATTTAGTACAGTGTTTACGATATTACAAAATTAAAAATGATGAAATAAAAATATTACGATCCAGAAATTGTTATCAAGATGTATTTTATTTATATATTTGTATTATTTTATTACAAATTTTTTGTATCTACTTTAAGATATAAATAATGGAACAATTTGTAAATATTTTTATTGTTAATAATAAACTCTTGTTGATATTAACAGTATTTTTGTGACTAATATCCCAAATTACAGTAAATAAAATTAAGAAAAATGGTTTCTATTTCACATTTTATTCTTTTATATTATTTTTATAATTGTACGTTAATAGTTAATAACCCATATCATACAAAGCGTGGTGTTGTATGTTTTTCAAATGATAGCGATCTAACAAAAAATAATTTATGTCATGATATGATCTTTGAACAAATTAACAATAATAAAACATTCGTATTTTCATATGAAATTTTTAATTTAACGGAAGATAACAAATTTTTCAAAATTTTATATTACTATGATAACAACACCATTTTTGACACAAACTGGATAGAAATTTGTCACACGGTAAATTGTACAAGAAATAGAAACCAATTACATAATTTTGATGTAACAAATAAAAAAACGTCTATTAATTTTTCCTCCGAATACAAAACTGAAGAGAACAATGAAAACATATATTGTATTTTATCTTTTATTTTAAACATTTTTATTTGTATATCTGTATGGTTACTCCTCACTTTAACAGGAGTTGTTTATTTAAGATATTGGAAATAAGGCTTTCCTATATTTAGTGGGGGAACAGTGGTGGGGGAAATACTATAATAAAGTTCCCAACATTTTAGCAATTTCAGTTATCTAGATATTCTCAACCAGTATTTGATACATTAGTTATTCCAATAATGAACAGTGGTTATTACACAACACCCAAGAATAATGTGGAACGTAGAAACAATCTACTTCTCAATTCCAAAATTTATTATTTAAACACATCATCATCAAAATTTGTAAATGTTGGAATTGGTTTGAGTGATTTTTTACCAAAAGTTATTATTGGTGGACAACAAGGATTCCGGATAACTTTAAATGAAGAAGATTGGAAGAATTTACTAAGATATCAAGGTATTATTGTGAATTATTTTTATTCATATCTTGAAGATCAGAGTCCTATTAAATTGGATAATATAACAATATATTTGGAAAAATACAACCACCAACCCATAGTAAAACTGCAAGAAAATGGTGGTTATTATATTTGTTTGTCTTCTGATTCTATAGACAAACTGTGGGAATTACAGGAAATTATTGATTACAGAATTCAAATATATAAAAGGCAAGAGTTCAAGAAATATTTTAATGTGTTTTTGTCTTTGAATAATCAATCTTCAAATTTGTTTACAAATATCTACAACACTTTAAATCCTCCTCAGAACCCAAATAGTGAAAATGTGTGTACCATGTTGGAGCTAATGAGAGTCTATCCCGACGAATTGGAACTTAAATTATCAAGAAATGGAACAAAGAGAAAATTTTTCGAAGAAGTGTGTGACTTTCAACGAGAATCAAAATAAAATCCACATACTAATAGCATGGGATTTTGCCTATCGAAACGCTAGGAAATGTAAATGGGAAAAAAACTATTTAGATATGTTAAGATTTAAAAATAAAATTAAATATTGTGAAAATATTTTTTCTACAATTTTAAACGAAAACCATAGAAATCTTATTTATAATGAAAGGTTTAGTGATATGAATTATTAAAAATAAACATATATGTAAATTTAAATTGGTTTTTTATTTTAATATTACAATATATCTTTTTTTAAAATCCACGAATTGTGAAATTTGTCAAATCCTAACCATTTAACAAAAAACTCTATTTTCTTTTTTTCTTAAAATCCTCTCTACTAAATATGCATCGGGATGTTTTACTTCCTGCAACTCTTCTGAATAAAAACTTCCTTTAATATCTTCATTATTACCAACTTTTAATAGGTAAGTAGTTGGGTTAGTAAGCTGGACTTTTCTTATTTGAAAGATTTCAGTGGACCAATTTGGTGTATAACCTTTGTCAAATGCCTCCCGCTGCTTAGAGATTCTAACAAAGTCGTTTTCTTTAAGGTTAAAGATTGTGAAAATATTTTTTCTTCAATTTTGAGTAAAAACCATAGAAATCTAATTTTTAATGAAAGATTTATTGATGTGAATTATAAATAATAAAGATATATTTATATTTGAATTTTTGTTTTATTTTTTATTATATATTACAACACATCTTTTTTTAAAATCCATGAATTGTGAGATTTGTCAAATCCTAACCATTTAACAAAGACTCTATTTCCTTTCCTTCTTAAAATTTTTTCTACTAAATATGCATCCGGATGCTTTACTTTCTGCAACTCTTCAGAATAAAAACTTCCTTTAATATCCTCATTATTAGCATCTTTTAGGAGGTAAGTAGTTGGGTTTGTAAGCTGTACTTTTCTTATTTGAAAGATTTCTGTAGACCAATTCGGAGTATATCCTTTATCGAATGCTTCTCTTTGCTTTGATATTCTAACAAAGTAGTTTTCTTTAAGCTTGGTGTGCTTAAAGTCAATAGTTTTCTTATAAGTAAACGAATTTAATAATATTTTTTCTTCATTTTTCCTATTAATTTCGCTAGGTTTGTGCCCTGTAGTTCTGTGAACGGTGTTATTGTATTTTTCAACTATAATGGGTAAAATATTATACCACTTATAATTTCCCTGATTACTAAAATATTTCCACATAATGTTTTTTTAAAGTTCGATTAACCCGCTCCACAATACTAGATTTTAAATTGGAAAAACTACTATAATGATTAATGTTATAATCATTCATTAGTTTTTGAAAGTCTCTGTTGTAAAATTCTTTTCCCAGATCTGTTTGCAAATTGACAGGTTTCGTGGTTTTATCTAAAAATTTTTTCATTGCTGTTGTTACATCTACCCCCCTTTTGGTTTTTAGTGGTTCGACCCAAACATATTTTGTAAAAGCATTTATTACAACTAAAATATATCTATTTGATTTATTAAATCTAGCATAAGGCTGCATTTCAACTAAATCAACTTGCCATAAGTCGTCTAAACCCTTTACAATCGTTCTTCTTCTCTGATAATTTTTTCTAGCAGGTTTATGTAATTCTTCAACAATAGTTTCTTTTATATTTTCCTTCATGTTACTTTGTTCATACTAATCCATTTTGCTAAATATCTCACTTAAATATCAATTAATTATTTTTCAACTTTTAATTTTATCAGCTATATCTTTGATTTTTTTAACATTATCGTCAACCTTTGCAAAATCCTCTCCAAATTTTTTTAAAGCTGTCGAATTTTCTGAAATCTTTACTTTCAATTCATTAACAACAGATTTCATACCAGCGAACTCATCTTTATTTGTTTTGTCAAATTCCTTGAACTTATAGTCTATAAGATCTTTAACAGCCTTGTCAAGTTCTTTGATTTTATTTTCAAAATCTTTAAACTTTTCGTCTGCATTGGTTACAATATTGGTTAATGTTTCTACCAGATCATTTTTTATTGTCGATATTTCCTCCTCTATTCTAGCTTTCAATTCTTTTTCAAGATTTTTTAACTGGTTTAATATATCATCGATTTTTTCAATATCCAAATTTTCTTTTTTGCGTTCCTCAACTATAGTTTGCAATTTCACATTTAAATTTTGCATCTCTGTTGAAACTTTCCCATCTATATTGGTTTTATATTCTGATTCTAAATTATGTAATTTTGACAAAACTTCTTCAATTTTTTCACTATTTTTTGTGATATTATCAAATTGTTAGTTATTTGAAATTTTCTCTTCTCTGATTTGTTCCGTCAACAATATTATTTTTTTTTGAGAAATCATCATTTGTTTTTTTATAAGTTTCGTTAATTTTTTGTTCCAACGACTTAATATTTTCAGTATCATTTTTATGAACAATAAAATGAAGTTTTAAAGATCTATCAACTTTCTCAATATTTTTATTCATATCATCATGCACCTTCGTAAAATTTTCAACTTCCTGTGAAACTCTATTATTGAGCAAATCAGTAAAAGTTTGAAATTTCTTAACCATATTTTTATTAACATCATTTTCTACTTTTTCTGATGTAACCCTAATTATTTCATTTTTCAGTTCTTGTCCTGAGCTATCCAACGCCTCATATTTCTGTTTAATTATTTTTATGTCGTCTTCATGTTTTGAAATTTTTATAATTTGGTCTAGATGTTCCGGAATAATTTTATCTTCGAATATTTTCATCTTTTTTGCAACGTTCTGTATATCCTCATTATTGTCGCGAACTCTTTTATCAAGATTTTTGACGTCTGTTTTTAAATCGGATTGCAAATTTTCAATTATTTTGTTTTCAACATATTTTGTATCACTCTTAAAATCTTTAAATATTTTACTTTCAATATTTGAACTTATTGATTTTTCAATAGAAGAAATAAAAGAGTAAATGTAATGTTTTGAACTGTGAGATCCAAACTTATTAACCGCCATGTTATAAATGCATTAATTATTCTGAAACATGAATTTATATGATAACATCAGCTTCTTTGAGTTCTTCTATAATGGAAATAATTTCATTATAGTGTCCCGTGTGACCTGCAAACATAGATGATACTAATAAACGCAATCTATCAACCAATTCATTAACATCATTCCAATATATGTAGTCTGTATTAGGTTTATTAATTTTTAAACTTAAACTACCACCTTGTGTGGTTGGTTTATTAGATCTGGTTTGTCTAGGATTAGTTGCAAGCACACCTTGAAACAAATTCTGAAGGGGATTAATAGTTCTAGTTTTTGTGATGCCTTTTCTTTGTAAATATGGTCCTATTATTGTAATATACTTGTGTGAAGCGTTTCCTTGAACCTGCTCATCAGGATTGTAATTTCTACGATATGCGTTAGTTCTTTTTAAAATATCCATATAATTATCGAGATCTCTTTGAGTGTAGCCTCTAGGTTCTTTTTTAAATAACAATTCATATAATCCGGTTGTTCCAGGATATTTTACTCCAACCACTTGTATATCTTTACCAATAATCTGAACAGGTACTTGTTTAAACCCAGATAAAATTTTTCACTTTCATAATCGTGAATTATTCCGTATTGATGATCGAATTTGTGTTCTGTGTCCCTTACACCACCATCAATATACTGACGAGGAAGATTATCAAATTGATCCAACCAGGTAGTGTATGCTTCTGAATTAATGAAAGTATTTATTGTTTGTTTAGTTTGTTCTAATATATCAGAGAGATTGTGAGGTGTTGTCTCAGATCCTTGTGAAGATTTTGTTGTTTCTGCTACAGTGCTTGTTCGAAGGAAAGATGGTCCTTGAGTTGTAGTTAGATCGCTATGAAAAAATGATGGAGTTTCATATGGAAGATTTGGAGTTTTTTTCCCGTTTTTTTGCCCTTTTGTGGAGTTGATGTGCTAGCAAAGATATTTCTCCCTGGTGTTGATATGTCAGCGAACGAATGTTTTGGCGGTGTTGATGATTCATAAAATTTTTTAATTGGAGATTGAAACTCTTCACTAATATCTCTTAGTTCACTTTTCCCAAGTGTTGACACTAGTTTTTGTAGTGGTTCTGTAATTGGTTTATATGTTTCTTCCAGTTTAGCTTGAGTCTCAAATTCAGCATTTTTTAAACTTTGATATTTTTGTTTAACAGCCTTTCTTGATTTAACAAGTTCTCTCGCCAATTGTTCATTCATAATTGAAATGTTGCCAAGTTTTAATCTATTTTTATAAATAAATATACGAATCGAATCCTTTTCTATACCTACCCATCATAATATTAGAATCTTTGTCTATTACTAGAAATCCAAATTTATCTTTCCAACATAATAAACAGAATTCTTTAAATTTATTAAACGACATATCGACATTAACATGATCATCATAAATATGTTTTAAATTTGTGTTGTCTTGCTGAAATATAATAATTAAATTTGCATTATCTCGTATCAACTGTTTCGGAATAGATGAGTATGTTTGACATAAATAAAAACAATCAGTATTCTTATGTCTTCCGAAACAAAAATAATCCTTTACTATGGTTTGGTTACAACAAACTATGTCATCAAATATTACTACAGAGTTTGATTTTATGTCTTGTGGTGAAATAATATTTTCTTCACTGTCTGACGTTGAGAAACCAATTTCTTTTAAAGGTTTAAAAAGTGTCTTTAAATATTCATATTTAGGTTGATATAAAGACTTAGAATAAATATATAAAATCTCAAAACGTAAACCATTAGGATCTTCAATTAGGCTTATTATGACATTGGTTTTACCACATCCCGAAGGACCTACTATTAATCCTCTTTTACTGTTTCCTTCAAACAATTTTCCATGTTTTCTAAAATTATTTGATAAAGAATCGCGATTTTTAATTTTTAAAGAAAATGGTTGTTTTTCAATTCTCATCATATATATTTGACTTTTTCGACAACACTAGTCATTTGTGTCAACACCTTCGTAATATATAATGTTTAAATCACATCGTAAACAACATGTTTTCAAAACAAAACGCGAAAAAAGAGGAGATGGTTTTTTAAAACACTTTAATAAATAAATTACCACTTGAACTACACTTATCGGGTTATAATTTTTGTGGGCCGGGGACAAATTTAGAAAAAAGACTTATAAGGGGTGATAAAGGAATTAATCCATTAGACGAAGCCTGCAAAGAGCATGACATTTCTTACTCCCAATCGAATGATATAAATATGAGACATTCTGCGGATAAAGTTATTATCTGAAAAGGCTTTGGCGAGGTTGAAAGCTGCTGATTCAAGTTTTGGAGAAAAAACTTCTGCTCTAGGAATCGCAACAGCAATGAAAGTAAAGAGAAAATTAGGAATGGGACTTAAAAAAAAGAGAAAAACAACACAAAAAAAAATATCGTGCAGGACGAGGAATGTCATTATCTAAAGCTATATCGAAAGCTAGAAAGGGAATAATGGGAAAACAATTTTAAAGTTTAAATGATAGTATCAAAACAGCTCTTAAGTCAATAGGAAAGAGAGGGAAGCGTGTAAATTTTAAGACAAGGGTAATACCCATTCCCAAGACAGGGGGATTTTTACCTCTTATACCCATATTTGCTGGTTTGTCTGCTTTGGGTGCACTTGGAGGAGGAGCTGCTGGTATTGCAAAAGCTGTAAATGATGCGAGATCAGCCAAAGAAAAATTATCTGAAGCTAAACGACATAATCAAATGATGGAATCTATTGCAATTGGAAAAAGAGGAAGTGGTTTGTTTCTAAAACCTTATAAAACAGGATGCGGATTGTTTTTAAAACCATATTCAAAAAACTGCTAAATTATATACGGAATCCGCTTACGGAATCCGCTTACCAAATTTTTACAAATTATGAATCTAAAACCTAAAAACAGTATGCCAATCCGCTTTTTGATCTACAAATTCCATATTTTTCGAGGTGTATTTATGAGGAATAAATTACCTAAAAGGATTCAGACACATGAATGTGGCATTGTTAATCTGGATAGCTATAGTGGTAAAGGTACTCATTGGACAGCATATATAAAAAAAGGAAAAAAAAAAATAATTTACTTTGATAGTTATGGTAATTTACGCCCCCCATCTGAGTTAAATTCATATTTTTATAGTGACAATAATAAAAATATTATAACATACAATTATAACAAACATCAAACTTTTAACCAAACAAATTGTGGTCAACTTTGTTTAAAATTTCTTTATAATAACATATAATTAATAATCTTACTTCAGTCTCTACAAGAATATTAAAGGGATATGTCATATAGTTTGGTTATTACTGGTAATTCTCCTAGTTTAACGGTAGAATTTAATCCTGCTATATATCTAGAAGAAGATGCCGAGTATGTTGTTGGATTAGTAAATTTTGAAACATTTAATGCAATACCAAATATTGACGCGTTTAATAATAGAATGATTTTTGATAATAATTATGTATTTTTGATACCTGAAGGAAGCTATGAATTGGATGATCTAAATAAATATATACGTGATAAGTGTAGTAAAAGAGGTATTCAATTTAACATGTTCGCAAATAATAACACTTTACACACACATCTTGTGTCGTCAGTGGGTGTAATATTTAATGAGGCAACAATTGGTAAATTATTAGGTTTTACACATAAAAGATTAGAGCCGAATGTAGAACATATATCAGACAATCCTGCGGAGATTATTAAAATAAATTCTATAAATATCGATTGTAGTATTGTTGAAGCATCATATCTTAACGGTAAACCTGTTCATATAATACATCAATTTTTTCCCAATGTTGCTCCCGGTTTTAAAATAATAGAATCACCACAAAACGTCATATATAGTAACCGTAAAAACCATAGATAAAATTACTATTAAAATAATAGACCAAGAAGGTGAACTTGTTAATTTTAGAGGAGAAGTACTAACGTTAAGGCTACATCTTAAAAAAATTCATGAACAATGGTAATCCTCTATCACAAAAAACCATCCAACATTAATATGCTTACTAAGTCTAATATAAAAAAGCTTAAAAAGAAAGGAGACAAACATATTTTATTTAGTAATAAATCAAACACACAAAGGATAACACCTTCTAATAGACAATTTCTGAAAAGTTTGGGTTTTAAACTAAAACAGTAATGGAATATCTTAACGTAAAAGAAAACATTTTATTTGATGAATCCATTTTAAGTTGGGAAGTACTTTCTTTTGATCCTTTTAATCCTACAAAATTAGGATCAAATGATGAAATAAGAATTTCTTTGCAACAAACTGGCAAATATCCATTGCCATGCAAGAGTGAGATTTATTTAGAACTACAAGTTACGAAAGAGGATGGTAAAACTCCCCTAACGAACACGGTTTTAATCAATAATGCTCCTGCATTCTTATTTAAAGAACTTCGTTATATTTTAAATGGTGTCACTATCGATTCTGTTCGAGATGTTGGTACAACTTCAACACTTAAGGGTTATATATCTTACAATAAAAATGAAAGCACAAAATTAGAAAATGCCGGGTGGTATCCAAATATGAAAACAGGAGAAAAAATTATGACCGATGATAAAGGAAATGTTTCTCTATGTATTCCTTTAAAGATGTACTCAGGATTTTTTGAAGATTATAATAAAATCATTTTGAATTCACAACAAGAACTTATTTTAATAAGGAGTAATGATGATACTAATGCTCTAGTATCAACTACAGAGGATGAAAAACCCAAAATTACAATAACAAAGCTATGTTGGCGTGTACCTCATCTTACCGTAGCCATCCCGCAAGAACTGGCACTTACGAAACTTATCGACAAAAATAATATATACTTATTACTTTCCGAAGTTGGGAATTGGTTGAATATCCAGAACTATTGGAAACTACAAGACACAACTGGCCTGTAAAAAGTTCAACTAAGGTTGAAACACCGCGTCATGTTTTAGTTGCTTTCCAAACCAATAGACGAGGAAACATAAAATCTGATATGAGTAAATTTGATCATTGTGAACTAAGAAATATAAATCTGTTTTTAAATTCGGAAAGATATCCTTATAACGATCTTCAACTTGATTTTAATAATAACAAGTTTGCTACATTATATGAAATGTTTTCTGAATTTCGTCAGTTATATTATAATCTGCCAACAGAACCAATTTTTAATCCCATGGAATTTAAGGAACGTGCGCCTATTGTTTATATTAACTGTTCACATCAAAGAGATTTACTTCAGAATGGTCCGGTGACTTTAAGAATTGAATTCGAAACAAAGGAAAAATTTCAGCTAAAACAACAGCATATTGTCTTATAATACATGATAAAATATTTAGCTATAATCCTTTAACGAAAATAGTCAAACAACTTTGAACTTAACCCCTCCACCAACTGAAAATTAAAATATTTATTATACATATAATATAAAAATAAATCAGTTTTGATTATGTCTTCAACCCATCCAGTTATTTCCGAAGACGTTAAAATTTTACAATTTCAACAAAGATTACACTCTTTCGTTAAGGATTTAGAAGCGTTGAAGAAACAAATAGACGATTATTCCGAAAAAACTTTTATGTTCAAAATTTTTTTCGGATTTAAAAATTAATTAAGATTTTTAAAATTATGAGTGTGAGACTAATTCTGGACATACAAGGATTCAAAGATGAAAAAAATAAATTTATACCTAAAGAATTAGCAGCTTATGATGGCAATAGGATAAGCCACTTTATATTTAAACAACCATTTGCATTAAATTTACTTTCTCCAGAATTACATAAACAAGCCGTTTGGTTGATGAAATGTCATCACTGCATTAACTGGAATGAAGGATACACCCCTCTTCATTGTTTTGCTGATATTATGAAGAAACTTACTAAGGATGTCCAATTTATTTATGTTAAAGGAAATGAAAAAGCAGAATACCTTAAGAAATATTCATCCAGTCCTATAATTGAGATAGATAATGAACCCTCTATTAGAGCTTTAACACCAAAATGTTTTTATCACTCAAAGTCAAAATCTATATGTGCTTTATCAAATGTATTTTTTTTTGTATGACAATTTTTTTATGAATGAATAAAACAACTTAAATATGAAATAAATATTGTTTAATTTCTATTATACATTGTTACATTGTTACATTTTCTTTTTCTAAATATTGTTCAATTAATCTAATATATTCATAATTCTAACAATCTAAACTCTAACAATAATTTTTTTAAGTCTTTTGTTTTTAAGTAAAAAATACATGACTTAGCAGCATTTCGACAAAGTTTAATATGATCTGTTAGTTCAAAATATATTGACCAATCTTGTGCTTCATGATCTCCTCCTATATCTCGATAATAATGGGAACAAGCCTCTGACATAATACACTCTTCATATATCTCCTTAACTAATTCCTCCATTATCAGAAAATAACTCTATCATCTCAGCACGAAATTGTTCTCTTTCAACTTCACGGATGTAATTTAATGTTGTTGGATCTTCTATATAACCTTTCAAATGTGTAATTTCTTTATGGAAACCACTTTTTTCCAACTCCTTTATGAATTCTAAAATGTCTTCATTTTTGAAATATTTTATACAAGCATCTATCCCTTTTGAATAAATATCAACTATATTATTATAAAAACGGGCTTTTTCTTGAGAGCTATGTCTAGCATAAAAAACCTGTTCCTCAGCCAAATCACAAAATGTAAAATACAAGTGTAGAATTTGTTTTTCTAATTCACTGCAAGATTCTTCTTCTTCTGCAGACATTATTTACACGTGTTATTGAAGAGAACTGAATAAGCTAATCGTTCTGGACTTTCTTATATCATGAAATTCTTACCCCTTCCACTTATATGCAAATTTATTTTTATTAGAACTTGTGGGAATGTTGATGGGAGACGGAGGAGGCAAAATTTCAACTCTCGGAGGCAATCATTTCACCTCTCGGAGTGTCTCCGAGAGGCGACATTTTCGCCTCTCGGAGGCAAAATTTTGCCTCCTCCTCCTCCTCCTCCCTGCATTCCCACAAATACACTACTGGCATTAAAGGTTTTAGAAGAGGCCTACATTCAGCAGGGGATGAACACAGGCTGAGAAAGAAGAGAAGAAGAAGATTAAAGAATAGTTTATTTTCATTCAATTTATATTTAACCTAATGTCGAGCAACATCACCAGAAGAGGCAATTAAAAAGCCAGCGGAGACACGCTTGTAATATCTATAAAAAAAACTTTCACCAGAAAAGACAATTTAATCTCTCATTCTAAAAAAGCATGTGACCTAAAAAAGTGTAAAACGTTTTGATAGTGTCCTTTTTTGCAGGATGGTCTTTATTAAAATAACTACATTAAGGGATTAATATTGACAAATATAATCCGCGAATTTCTTCATTTATTCCCCTACTCCATGAAATTGAACTGAAACGTGCCGTAGTCAACCTACGAAACCAAGACTAATAAATGTCGCCACAATTTTACCAAAATTATCAAAGATGAAGGTGATTAAGTTGCTGACTAGTGACATCTGACCGACTTCATAGGGGACAGGCACATTCTAAATGTAACTTCTAATTTTAAAATACTCAATTTTATTCCGTTAATTTACATAACTTACGAAGTTATGATCACATTTATTTTTCAAAAATTTATGTTGCAACAATGAACAACTACAGGTAATCGCACAAAATAAAGAAAAATATATTTCATTTCCAAAATATATTGACATAGATTCATATTTTGATAAACAAACAAGAAAATCAAAAAAGAATCAGTAGTGTATTAGGTTTATAAATTTCTTTTAGTTTTTGTCATAAAAAAAATTATCAATTATTATTATCAAAATTATCCGAAATTCTTAAAGATGAACAAAATCTAAAAATCTCAAAGTTTCTTCATGAAAAAGTAATTTGATTCGTCAAAAGCGAGTCTTTCGTTATAAATATGTTGATAACTATACAAAATTAAATAAAAATATGTTACCAGAGAAATAACAGATTTATATGAGTTAACGGATGCACATATTCGCGAAGATAAATATAGTTCAGAAATTCTTGGAGTGTTTTCAACTGCAAACTTACAGAAGAACATTTAAACATTCATGTAAAATCAGCTCTTTTGCTCTTGTTAGATATTTTAGAAAATTAAATCTGAGTACCTGGATCCTGCACATTATTATACTTATCCAGGATTAAATTTTGACGCATATTTGAAATATAATGGAGTTGAATGATAACTGATACCTGTCCAGAGAGGCCAAATTTTTTAAAAACAGCATAAAAGGTGGAGTTAGCACATGGGTCTGTAGAAAATTTATCGCAAATAATAAGTTTGTTGGCTAGTGGCTAAAATTTGTAGAAATGTGTCTATCTCTTGTTAAGGATACTGATAACATTCCACATAAAACCTATGAACAAAGACTGACTTCTTCTAAAAAATGGAAAGAAAAATTTAATCCTGAAATATTAGCAGCAGCTGGATTTTATTATACAATGATAGATGATGTATATAAACCTTGTAAAAACTGTGATTTAGCTGAGTGTTTGCAACAACGTAAAACGAAAAATATAAATTTAGAAATATCACAAATAAAGAAGAACATTTCCATAATTACTTTTTATATTTTATTTTAGTTCAGGTTGTGTTTTACTTGATCAACATATTTTTTAAGTGATATATACTGTCATTTATAAATAGTAGGATTAATTCATTTTGGTTATTATCGTCGTTTTCTTATTATCAGTAATAAAAATATTAAGATATCAAAATTGTTTCAATGGCTTTAGCCTTCTGTATCATATTATTAGTGGTACTTTATTTGTTTATAATCCTTATATATACGTGTATAACAAATAGTGTAGTGGGTTTTGAAAATCATACTAATTTTACATGGGACAAGGAATGTCACCATTTGAAAAAATATTTTGTCTGTCTTTTCATACAAAATGCTTAGTGTGAAAAAAAAAATAGTAAATTTTTCAAAATTTTATCTGACTACAACAACACCATTTTCGAGATTAACTAGATAGAAAATTTTCAATGAACTAGATGTGAAATTAAAAACGATAACATTATATATATAACAAATAAACCGCTTTCCAATAATAACACTTTATATTTTAAATGTTTTTTATTCACATGTATTATTCACTTCATAAGAAACTATGTATTGTAATCATTATAACCATGGAAATAAGGTTCGTTAACCTAAGTATTGTGGCGACTAGTAGAGGAGGTGATGCTATAATACCAATCCGATCGTTTAAAATAATTCAAATATCAGAATGTATTCTGTATATAGTGCATTTTCTGGTTATTCGACAAAGAACAGTGATTGTAGTGAAAGTAAATATGATAAACTTCAAAATCGTAAAATATATTACTTAAATAAATTGTTAATACAACTTGTAACCATTAAAATTGGCTTGGATGATTTTTGACCAAAAGTTATTATTGGTGAAAAAACTAATTTAGAGTGTTTTTAATTAAAGAAGAGTACTTGCAGAAATATGAAAAAATAAAATAAATCATTGATTATAGAATTGAAATTTTTAAAAGACATTACTTTTCAAAATATTTTGCAAATTTATAACGTTTTCAATCCGAATCAGAATCCAAATAGCAAAATGTGTGTAATATATTGGAATTATTAACAATATATCCCAGGGAATTGGAAACTGAATTAACAAGCCATGGAAGATTTATGAAGATATCACTGAGTTTCAATAATGCGCGAAATAAGATGTATTTACTAATGACATGGAACTTTGCTTAACATAATGCGCGAAAAAGCGAATGGGAAACAACTATTCTGTTAAGATGCGATTTAGAAGAAGAAACAGGGACTGTGAAATCATACTTTCTAAAATTGTTGATGAAGAACGTCGAAAGTTAATGTATAATGAAAGAAGAAATAAAGAGAGGTTGCTTCACATATATGTCCTTTTCAGAGTCCTTGGACTGTAGAAATTGAAAATTTATTTATTTTTTTTCATTACTTTCAATTCTAAGAGAGATAGTAAAAAAGATTGTGGAAACTTGTATAGTTTCAATATAATGATGCTACTCAGTATATATATCACCACTACACCATTAGCTTCATCAGGAGCAATAATTGACTCGCTGACATCGCTCCTGATGAAGCTAACATGGTTAGTGAAACGCGCGACGAATGTAAAAATAAAGTGTTTGGTGTAGTGGTGATATATACTGAGTAGTGTTATTGTGCCAAAGCTTCCACCTTCCCAATATAATATAATAATGAGTAATTTTCCAGGTGGGTCATATAGGAGAACGGCTAAATTTGGAGGAGTCAAATGGATAGAGAGGGGAGGTAGAAGAGTGACTTCGTATTTATCATATTGTAATCATCTGTAGTCAAAGAATCGAAACATTATATTTTTTCATTATTTTCATTGTTAACATGGGAAGGGAGTGAACTTTTTGTAACATTTCAATGGCGTTTTAAGGATCTTTCCTAGTTCTCGACTTAGAGATTGAATAATTATTACACAATATATTTTTTACTTTCCTTGCTAAAGGAAGGTATTGTATTCGTCGGAAATCACAATCCGAGACTTTTGCTTTTTTCTCATTTTAAAGTTCCTACAGTGCGAAAAACATTTCATTTCCGTCGGTCTGTCTATCGATCTGCTGGCATGATAACTCTCGAACGAAATAAGATATCAATTTCAAACTGATATATATATATATATATATATATATATATATATATATATATATATATATATATATATATATATAATATCTAATAAGGAGATGAAGCTGATAGTTTTTGAGCGCATTTAAGGCGTTGGGGAGAAAGGAAAGAGGTGGAGGTCGATAAATTTTGTTTGGTTTTAGTAGTAATATGGCAATTTTTCCTTTTTTTTTTGAGATAAGAAACAAATATTTTGTATACATGTTTATAGTAAAACATAAAAGAGGGGAAAGGGGTAAAAACAGGAGATTAGAGGGGTTATTTGGTATATATCGCGTTATATGTCCTTTTCAAAGTTTTAGGTGTTAAGGAATTCAAGAATTAGGTTATTTTTTCTTTTAATTTTTAACACAGAAAAGTCCTATTTAGCCATAATTTATTTATAAGGTAGTCCAGTGTAAACCTAACTTAACCTAAACACACAATACACACATATATACAAGGAACAAATCACAAACACCCAGCTGTCACACGGAATCGAACCGCTGACCTCTTGGACAACAGCAGGCAAAGCTAGCGCCTTACCCATAAATATATATATATATATATATATATATATATATATATATATATATATATATATATATAAATCGACTCAAACGATTTTGCTTAATTTACCACCGATCATTGAATTTAATTTTCTATCAGTAGTATTATTTTTGGTGTTATTAGAATGTTGATTTTCTACTCTTTCAAATAATACCAAAAACATTTAAATTTTCAAATATTTTATTAATTAAAACGGTTTTACTCAATAGAACCGTTTTTGCTCGCTCAGCAACGTACGCATGGCGCCCTATTCATATCTATAAAACACATGCAACTGCATTTTCCTATCATTCCTTTAGCCGTCAACATCTCTGCTATAACTGCTCACTAATTACGTCATCGGAAAATGGATACCACTCCGGAAGAAACGGCACACAATTCTTTAGTTTCTGGTAGTGGCGGGAAAAAGGCACTCCAAATTTACTAGTATGGAATAAGAATTGATGGCACTCGTATAACGTCTGAATGCCAACTGTGTCCAATAAGAGGAAATACTTTTAAACAGTCTCTTTAGGGTAGGGCAGAGTAAAGCTTTAGTTTTTTCTAAACAGCCTTTTGAAAATCTCTATAATTATGTAGTGTTTCTTTTAAAATTTTAAAAAGTGTATTTATAATTAATATGTTTAGATTAATGCAGGTTATAGGAGAAAATCTACCAAATAATCTTGTAATAGAATAATTAATTTTATAAAACTATGATTTTGAAAATAGGAAAACATAAAAACATGCTAATTTATTCAAAATATATTTGGCATTTTATTATGATTGTTGACGTTATTATTACAAATAGATACATACACATATTTCTCACCGAGTCTACCGAAAAATTCTGGGCATTTTTGGAGTAAATTTTTAACCTGGCAACACTGATCTCACACAATTGGACTACAGGTGATTTGGTCGGCCAGTGTTCTATCTATGTTTGTTATTATTCGATATTTCTTTCTAAATATCTATAAGCAATCTACCTGAAATATAGATAATATAATACCAACCATAGTTTATTCTTTTGCACTTATGCTGAAAAACAGGAAACCTTAGTAACATAACTAATAATTACATAATCATAATAATAATAGTGCTAGATTCCGACGAAAATCCAAAAGAATTGTACCTCAAACCCTAATAACAGGCCAGAGCATAGAGTATAGACGAGTAAAAATCAGTGAAGATATCTTGTGCATTTGTGAGTCGTCAGAAAATAATTTCGATTTGACACAGTTGGCTCCATAATTAAAATTTAAAGCTTAAATTCTATATCAATTGTCTTGAAATTTAGGTCTAACTTCTAATCTACAAGAAAACGTCTATCATACATAAGTTTTTAAAACACAAATTAGTTAAATTTTAAAAGAAAATTATCTAAATCTTTTTTGTAACACGTATAATCATATACTGTAAGTTAATAATATATTTTTTGTTTTAAAACAACATAAAGTCAACCAAGGAAAGATACGGGGTAAATGAAAACAATGCAATATTTGGACATGTGTTGCAATCTATTGAGAAAATAATAAATATAATATAAACTTTAGTTCATTAATCTACCACAATTGGCGGGAAACAGCTGTCTCCGGATTCTTTGCGGGAAAAATTGGTTGGAACTTATAAATCTATTGAAGTGATTCAAAACATACTTTTTTTACTCCAAGTCACTTTTTTACCTACAAGCTCAACCGAAATTAATCAAACTTGGTAAGAACGCACTTTTACACTTTCTATCTGTAATGAATGTTATATTTAGCTGTAATCTGCTTCGAATGATTGATGACATGCATTTATGGACTTACCCCTGTACATTTTATTCCCTGGGGTAACTGCATACATTGATATAAGCTTTGTAATTGTGTAATGTAGCCTAATTCTAATGTAATTTTGTATAATTGATTAAGGATATTTCTTTTTTTTCGGAATATGCCTCGTAAGTATGTCAGAAAAACGGTCAGAGGAAACAGCTATTCCAAGAAAGATCTGAACAATGCTGTTGAAAATATAAATAAAAAAACAACATGTCATTAGGAGTAACAAGTGGTGCCTTTAATATTCCTCGCAGTACGATACACCAGCTTGTGATAGGTAAGAAAAGAGTAAAAAATTCCTCCTTCGGAAGAATAACTGGCCTTTCACTTGAAGAAGAATTAAGGATTGTAGTAGCGGGTAGCACTCTCTACGCTACCAGTAGAAATCAGGCTACTACAGAGTTTGGCGGCCCTGCCCTACGCTAGATACACACACACAACGCCCACCGTTGAGGAAATTCAGGACCCGCACCTATATCCCTCCCACTTACCAGTTATACTTGCTACTATATCCTTTCCCGGGCGCAGGGTAGCAGCTGTGTCAGACAATCAAAGAATGACTTCCTTTAGAGCTTAGCACTGAATATTCACAGGCGGCAATCAAGTTTTGGTTTCACCGACAGTGGTACTGCGATGAGGGGAACCTTGAGATGACTACCTCATTACATTCATAAGAAAATTATCATGGCATCAATTTATGATAACAATAATAGTACTGATAATGGCCATCGAATACCAAAATCCGGTAGGGGAGGACATTCACTATCAAACTCTAGGGTCTCCCAGGTAGTTATCCCGCGAAATCCCTGGATATCTAAGAATCCCTATATGGAATGTACAGAGATTAGGTATGAGAATGGAAAGGCGCATGACATTATAAAGAAAATGATCAGACATAATGAGTATAAGTGAGACATTTTGGCCAAACTCTCGACAATGCATGATATTCAACCACCCAGTTTACTACTCTGGCAATGAAACATCATAACACAGAAATGAAGTTAGAGTAATAGTCTCCACATATTAAACAGGCAGTTAAGTCCGTCACATCTCTTTCAGACCGAATTATGCTCTTGCAGCTGCATGCAGTTCCACTAAATTTTACTATAATACAGATATACGCACCAACTAGTGATAAAGATAAGGCCACCATTGAAGAATTCAGTGAGGAAACAGAAACTCTAGTCAAAATGACCAAAAACCACGAAATAACACTCATAATGGGCGACTTTATTGCTAAGTTTGGAAAAGACAAGGTGCAGATGTGGAGCAACACCCTATTCAAACTTCCACCTTGGCGAGTTTATGCCTGGAAATTCCAGCAGACTCACCTGAAAATACTATTCAGAAATCAGATTGACTATATAGCTGTCCCAACAAGATTTAGAAATACTATAAAGTCAGTGAAAACATATCCAGGCGCCGACGTTCCCTCAGACCATAACCCAGTTGTCTGAAACTTGAGGTTAAACTAAAATGTTGCAGAAAACAAGCTTCCAATGATAAAATGGATATAAGGAGGCTCTCAAATGTTGCTATTAGATGACAGTTTCAAGACTCTCTGAGTAAAGAAATATATCAATTAGCGAACATGATAAATGGAACAAAGTGAAAACTATCAACGTCGACAACATTATCAAAATGCGACCAAGCTAAAAAGAAAGAATGGATAACAGAAGACATTATCAATATGAAGGGCCAGAGACGAAGATATAAAAAATAAAAAGGCATAAATATCGGTCAATTCATAACAAGATAAGGAAAAATTAGAAAAGTCAAAGAAAAGTGGTTTTCTGAGAAATGTGATAAAATCGAAAAATATGAAAGAAAATATGATTACCATAATATACATAAAGAAATAAAAGCAATGGCCAATAAAAGGAAATATATCCCAACGTCTAGTATACTTGATTCAAATAAAAACCTCATCTCAGATTCTTCGAAAATTCTTGCAACGTGGAAACTGTACATTGGTACGCTTTTTACCTAAGATCGACCTAATAAACCATCAACATTTGATACAGACATAGGACCCCTCACTATGAAATCTAAGGTAAAGAAAGCCATTCTGTCACTTAAAAATAAAAAAGCACCAGGGCCTGATAACATCCACGGTGAAGTACTAAAACTAATATGTGAAATGGATGATCAATTTCTCAATACTCTGATCTCCTCCATTTACAGTACTGGTGAATTCCCGAAGGACTGGCTGGAATCACCCTTTATTACAGTACCCAAGAAAAGAGGCGCTAAAGAGTGCGATAAATTCCGCTTGATAAGCTTGATTAACCACATCACTAAGGTCTTCACAAAAGTTATTTATAACAGAATCCACAGAAAATGTAAAGCAAACATCAGCGAGTCACAATTTGACTTTCGTAATGCTCTTGGTCCACGAGAAGCCATTTTTAGCTTACAAGTGCTCCTCCAACGCTGCAGGGATATTAACAAAGATACATTCCTATGTTTTTTAAAGTTCGTCAAGGCATTTGACAACATCAGACACGCATGGCTAATAGAAATTTTTCAAAAAACTGATATTGATAGCAAAGATATTCGCATCATAGCAAATCTGTATTGGGACAATCGGTTAACATAAGAAGTGATAACTGACAACGTTGAGATCAAAAAAGACCCCCTCCTCTTTAACCTATACTCCGAGGAAATATTTAACAAAGCACTAGAGGGAGTTAACAAAGGCATCGAAATAAATGGCGAGATGATTAATATCATAAGATACACCGTTGATACCATCTTGTCGGCCAGTAACATTGATGAACTTCAAGATCTTGTTAAAAGAGTGCAAAGGGTTAGTGAAGAGTATGGTCTCCACTTGAATGTATCTAAAACCAAGTGGATGATAATAAGCAAATCTCAACAAGCAAGAAAACAGCTTCAGTTAAATAGCCAAATAATCAAGCCGGTGGAATCTTATATATACTTTGGGACAGTACAAAGTGGGACCAATCTGTCGAAATAAAGTCAAGAATCGCAAAAGCTCGAACATCTTTTAATGGAATGAGAAAACTATTTACATGAAATGATCTGTCACTCCAACTAAAAGTTAGATTAATCAAATGCTGCGCTTTCGCTGTTTTGCTATAAGGTGTAGAATCGTGGACGATAACAGAAACGCTAATGAAAAAAGATAAAGCATTTGAGATGTAGGTGTACCGCTGCATTCTGAAGATTGCGTGGACCGAACATATCACCAACTTAGAAATTCTGGGCTGAAAAGGCAATGACATGAGACATTATAAATACCGCCTCTTGCAGCTGGTAATACAGAAAAAGATAGATAGCCAACGAGGTCCAGGAAGAGGAAGGCATACTTGGCTATATAACTTAATACAGTGGTTCGGACGTCTGTTCAGAATTGCCATGTTAATAGCCAACATCCGAAATGGATAGAGCACTTGAAGAAGAAGAAGATTAGAATTATGTTAAAGTGGGGTTTCGGCCCGTCAAGGATAGAGGTAATGAATGTAGTTGCGGAATTTGTAGCGCGTAATGATATTGGTCTCCAGGATTTAAAAGACGGCACCATCTTTCTATTAAAAAACCACAAAGTGTGGAATTTTCCAGAAAAAAGAGCCTAGATCCATTTATTATTTTTCCATTTTTCGATACTTCGGAACACATAATTACCAAATAAGACCAAGATCGTAGGGGCAAAAGGAGTGGCAGCCACTAGGGTCACTGAAGGTCCTGGAAAAGACACTACCATTAACGCTACCGGGAAAAAGGCTCCCTACTTATCATTTCTAAATGGAAAAATATATGGAACCAGTAGATACCCGCGGAGGAAAAAGTGTATCCAGGTACATCGTACGTAGCTACAACTAACGCATGGATGGAGAGTGGGATGTTTCTAAATTATTTTCAAAAGACCATTTTGCAAGCAGTTGGTGCAAAAAGACCGGTTTTGCTGATTTACGAAGGCCATTTAAGTTACATCTCCATTGCACTAATACCATGTGTACCATTGAAAATGACATTACCTGTTTGCAACTTCGACGGCACTCCATCCACCTGTTATAGCCACTCGATGTTTCTACATTCAGGCTCCTAAAGCCGAAGTGGGACTCTGAGTGGGTGGCGTGGCAAAGGCAGCATATTGGCCTTAGCATGTCAAGGACATAGTTTTCCTTAACGATATCAAAAATATGGAAAGAGCTAAGTAGCGAAACAGTCGTCAGCGATTTTAGAAAAACGGGAATTTTTCCGTTCAACCAAAATGTGATTTCAAAAAATAGATTTAATTCATGTAGCTTGAAAAAATGGAATGAACGGCAGAAAGTTACAACAGCGAAGAATTCTTTTAGCTGGGGAACAAATAATTTATAAGTCCATCGGGAAAATAGACTGTGTAGAACTCTGACTGTTTTTATATGTTTTAAATTATTTTCAATTCGTTTTCCTTACTTAGTTTGATTTTAGTTTACTAATTTTGTTTTAAATAAAGAAATAGATTTCTGTTTAATTAAAGCACAATTTCTGTTTCTTTTACCATCCTTTTATATGCAGGTACGATTTGATTGTGGCACTTCGATAGAAACTACTTATAAAACATTCACCTTTTTGTCTTCACTTACCGCAGTAGGTGTTTGCACTTACCCCAATTTGATGAGGTAAGTACAAACAGTATGTGGACAGTGTTTATTTTTTTACTATAAAATTAACAAATTAATTAGGATTCAATTACCTTCATTCAATTAACATAGAGTCAGGTAAAATATTTAAATTAATTAATATTAACACTGCTAAAATAAAGTAGTATAAAGTTAAATTTTGTAAAATTTATTTTCACTTACCTTATTAAAATAATATGTATTTTAATATTTAAAATGATTATGTAGTATCTTAAGCTATTTTATTTAACAACCGCACTACCTGCTATATATACTAAAGATTGAATTATATTGGAAAATATCTAAAATAAATAGGAATAAAACCGGTCAAGTGTAAGTCGTTAGTGTTCCGTACGGTGATTGCTTTTAAAATAAAAAAAATTGTTAAATGAGTTTTCGTCAAAGTTGGTTTCCTATGTTTGTTGAAAGCTTATAACCTTGAAATTTATATTTTTTTTTATATATACCAGATAAATTATCAGTCATATTTATCACTCTTTATCATTATACTATTAACAAAGCACGTACTTACTCGTTTGATTACTGTCCATTCGGCTGTTTGCGCAAGCCCTAACCTTTGCATGTGATGTCTTAGCCAATGTACGGGCCCACCTAAGATTATCAAAGTGATTTTTATCAATTATTATCACTCGTGATAATTTTCGTTCAATCTACACCTTGTGGAGAATATTCCAGAATTTTTTCAAAATTTTTTTATCAGTACTTTTCGAGATAAGAGAGGGACAGCGATTTCTGGGAATTTTTATAAAATGATACAAAGAAAAGTATGCGCAAATATTACAACATATATATTTTTGAACTCGTGTTTTTACAAGCTTTCATTTGACATACCACTCGATGACCTAGAAAAAAAAAATTTCAATTGCAATTTCACCCTCCCAAAACTCCTTAAGTCAAAATTTAACTTTCAAAACTATATGGCTCTGATTGGGCTATCAATTCTTACATTTGTGCCAAATTTCAACTTTCTATGTCAAATAGTTCCAAAGAAAATCGGATGTAACAAATGAACAAACAGACAGACAGACAGACAGACAGACGGATAGACACCGAAGTGATCTTATAAGTGTTCCGTACGAAACAATAAAAATAAGAATAATTGAGAACTGAAGTGTTTCCAGAGCAATGCAGTATGAATTTTTTATTACGAGAACTACTTCCTATTCTTAAACTCCCTGTATAAAAGAAACAAAAATAGGTTAAATCTTTTATGGTAGAGTTTTGTCTAAAAATAAATTTAGTAAATAAAAAAACCTCTAATGATCACAGTATAAGTTCATAAGAAGAGAAATGCGAAATTTTTCTATAAATAGTTTTCTTCCAACAATTGTTATTCCATAGGAGTAAATTTGGAGTGCCGTTTTCCGCGCCACTACGCTCGCTCGTTGATTGGGTCTTTGCGGCCGCAGGGAACACAATTACCAATCAACATTTGCCAAAAACTCCGTTTACGGTCGGGAAACATCGGCCCTTCGCCCTTGGCGCCTAAGTTTCCAGGTTACTTGCAATTTGTTTCATCGAATTAGGGAAATGTGCCCAACGATCCCTACTTAGATTTCGATGATGCCATTAATGCTGAACGAGATGTGAATTTTTATATCACCCAGTTTGTATTAAATATAGATATTATACAGTCTCCCGTATATATAGAAAGATACACTATAGTTTATCGTTCGGATTTTTTAAAAAAATTTAAGTTAATTAACATTAAGAGTAAAGTTAAATCTTTTTTTTAATTATTCCATTCCACATGTTTAAGATTGTATTTGTCTAATGGACTTTTTAGTGTGGCGTAGATCCGAAATATCAGTAGTACAGGAAAAAGCATCAACAAAGTCAAGGATCTCAGCAATCATCATTTATGTATTACAGATATTGTAGACCTTGTTAAAAGATTAAAAGGACCAGTACAATCCATTTCGAAGAACCATATGGGCTTGTCTTGTATTATCTAGTCTTGTTACAAAATAACTGAATTTTCTTGAAAAAATCATAATATTAAGATTAGATCGTTTTCTTTGGATCACTCTACTTTGAAATGCTTAATAACTAGTGATTAGACGTGAATATATTCAAAGAACCGGGAAACAGCACAACAGTTAAGTGACTATTGGGCAAAATGTGATCCAAAACTGAAGAAAACACCTCAAAGTCGGTCAAAAATCAAGGTTATGTTAATTTTTTTTTCGATTACCGTGATTTTGTACAAAAAGAGTTTCTTCCAAGTGAACAAACAGTTAATAACAAGTATTATTTAAGAGGTATGCAGTGTGTATGTGAGCCAGTTTGTAAAAAAAAGGTTGAATTGTGGCACCACAATTCATCAATTTTATATCACGATACGCACCATCACTCTATATAATAATTATTAGTACCTTTTTAAGTAAAAATAAAGCAATGACTATTCCACAGGCACCATATTTACCAGATATGACACCGTGTGACTTTTTTCTATTTTCCATAGTAAAATTACCACTAGACGGCCGATTTGAAAAAAATACCGGGAATTAAGTGTTGGATTAGATTAAACGTTGGCCTCAGTGAAAGGAGATTACTTTGAAGGATATTAAATAGATTTATGTAAATAAATTAAGAGTTTTGTATTATTGTATTTAATCAGTTCCCTTAATTATAATAAAAATGTTTTCAAGCATTGGGACAAAATTAACTAAATTATCAGTTAAAGGTTATATTGTAAATTTCTCGAATTTTGTAAATTTATTAATTACGAATTTGCTCTATGCAACGATGCCATCAACAATAATAAATATCATGAAGAATATTTATGAAGGAGAATTTAAGGACGGTACTCAAAATCAAAGCATTATTTATCAAGATATTTAAGTCGCTGAGGTTATTTTAAGCATGACATTTCACCTTTTTTGAAAAACTTAATCACAATTTTCTGCACTCTATTGTGGCTTACACCGACATTTCAGATTTCACCAAGCAGGTCCAAGCAAGTTATTGTTCCTAGTAAAATATTTTTCTGGTCTTCAGATATTATGGATACTATACCAAAAGTAAAAAACCTGATTCTATGGGCTGCCGGGCATTCACAAAGCACATGCTTACCCGTTTCATCATCTCCCATTCGGCTATTTGCGAAAGCCCTAACCTTGGTATGTGATGTCTTAGCCAGTGTATAGACCCACCCAAGATTTGAGCTTTTGTCAACACATTTTCAGGAGTTGGTCTGATTTATCGGACAACTTATGCCTGCTTTGCATATGTCAAACCTGATGGTCTGCGCCAGTGTTCTTTTTCCTCTACCCAATTGTATATTAACCTTTTCGCTGCTTCATGGGCAATAAATTCCGACACTTTTTTGCTAGTCGGTCTGCAAACTCATCTTCCTTAAACCCTGCATGAGCCAGAACTCAAAAGGGATTGACTTTGTTTGCACTTTCTAAGCTGTTTAGATGTGCAGGGACTGGAGTGAAACGTTTCAAGTGCCTCGTGATTACTGTTGCTTCTAAACATTTTACCTACCAACAATGGTATGAAAATCCTAATGTCATAAATCGTAACATCTTTGTTCATGCCGAAACAGCTTGTTATTCCTCGTACAACCCTTTTCAAGCAGTCCGTTATATGGAGAACCTCATCATAATTTGCCCAGAACTGTGTTTCCGAACGAGTCCAATTTACAGCGATTCAAGACCAACGCGAATCGCTTTTTCCGTCCAAAATAATAGTTTGGCTTTCTGGATTGTCTACGTCCCAGGAGTAACTACAGTAAGGTTGACAGCACAGCTACCTGAGGTCAACCCCTAGATCTGATGATCTCCTCTTATACAGAAGTCGTTATCAGTCTGTTATTAAGCATAGCCAGTATCGAGCACACACTAATGATTCTATATCTTTTTCTACAATGGCATTAAAAAGTGAGTTAGATAGAGCATTGTTGAATATACTCTTTATATCTAGAATTGCTCTCACGGTTATTTTCTTATTGTTCAAGGATTTGGAGATGTCTGCAACAATATTTTTGGGAAAAGCTCTATTGACTTATCAACCTAGTTATGTGCCAGGGCACCGTTCCTTATATGCTCATCTAACACCCTCTCCATACATTTTAGTAGACATGATATGAGGCTTATCAGTCTCATACAGAAAGATTGTCTGTGCAATCCACCTTGGGTCTGTTACCCTTGTAACAGTTCAGCTGGCAAAAGCATAATTCCATACCTGACTTGCTTTGAATAGCCCTATGCAGAATGGAAATAGTTTATTTACTTCATTTTGAAGAAGGGCTGAAGAGATACCACTGGGTAACAATTGTTGGTTGCAAGAATTTGACCAATCTTGAATTACCTGTTTATTATAAATTATTTTGTTAGCTGGCCTCTGGTCAGCCTGATAGGGTCGCTTAGAGTAACTGACCAATGGACAGACTTCTTCATTGTCTGGAAACAGATTACCTGGAAAATATTTTTGTGCCAAAATCATTTATTTTCCAGAACCTATATTGATACCAAATCAAATTCCAATTCAAAAATCTCTTTATTATTAATGATAAATTATTACAGGTTTTACATACATATTCAAGTTCTGTGGATACAGAATGCTTTACAGCATTCTCATCCACAGAGAAGCCTTACACCTGCTCGTTTATGATTTTTATTTAGCATTTTTCACTGCACTATTGCACTTTGTTTAAATCCTTTTATTAACTTTTTATACAAGAATTACATTATTTACTCAGTAGTTAGTTTATATTGACTGAATGTTTGTTTACTTTACTTCTGCACAAGTACCCGATGCTCACCAGCTTTAGATCAGCGTACCGCGACGTGCTTTCAGCACGTTTCAGGCCCACTTTAGATACTTCATCAGCTGGGCCTCGCATCCCTGTACGTAAATTTATTATTTGACTTCTCCGAATTCTTCCTATTTGCACTCCTCGCGAATTAGTTATGGAGCTTCGAAGTAAATTAGTCATACAATGGCTCGGATGTGATAGTGCTACACAACAGTTATCAGCACTACACCAAACACTTTATTTTTGTGCTCGACGAGCGTTTTGATACCTACGTTAGGAGAGGATAATAACTTGGTTAGTAGAGTGCAAAAATAAAGTGTGTGGAGTATTGGTGATAAATATTGTGTGGTGTCATTGTGACAACAATTCCAAAATCCCAACGTACTACGAAAAAGGTTATAAAATCTTACAAGAAAATAAGGTATAAACTAATTACTAATCCTTGAACAGTATTGCCATTATTATGCAGTTTTTGTCAACGTCTTGTAGTTATCATATAATAATTACTTATTATATTTTTATATGTGAACTTGTACGAAAGCCTAATATTTTGTAGGGATACAGTATTTAGAAAATATTGCTTCGATTAAGCTTTCATGTCTTTGTCTACACGAGGTCAGCCTACAGATAGAATATAGCTCTTTCAAGACTTAAATTATCGGACAAATAAAAGGAATGAATCAAATTTTTTTTATTTTGAAAACATCTTTCTGACTGACTTCTCCGCACCACAAACAGTTTATATAATTTACTTTAAATATTTATATTTTTTTATCCCTATCGAAAACCTGGACAACACCTCATAATGCCATTGAAACTTCTTTTTTAATATAACGAACTCTAAAGTTGCTGAATTTGAAAGTATTAAAAAAATAAATTCATTTTACATTCATCGACTCAAAAAATTTAAAAAAGGACATGATATAACTAAGCAACACCTCTTCTCCCCTGCCTTTTTAACCCTTTACATGATTTTACTATAAATAACATGTTTAAAATTTGTCCATTATCTCAACTAAAAAGAAATCTCATCATGCTATAGAAATTATATAATAGGTAACGATCTGCAGTTGCAAACATGGGAACGAAAAATGCTGAGAATTATCCTGGGAGGAATAGGGACGGAAGAAGGATGGAGAAGAAGAACAAACCTGAACGTTTATGCACTCTATAAGAAACCAAGAATAACAACATATGTGAAGACACAACGTCTAAGATGGCTGAGACATATACAGCGGATGCCGACAGAAAGAATGCCGAAGATAGTACTACACAGAAAGCCTATCGGAAGAAGACGGAGGGGAAAACTGACGACGAGGTGGATGGAGACGGTAAAAAAGGAGTATGGGGGTCAGCGAGAGGAAAATGAAGGCAATGGAAAGAAGCCGGTGGAGAGTAGTTGTGAGCAATTTTGAACATTACTGTGAATACGAAATGTAAATGCGGCCAGAGGCCTACAAGTTCTGTAGCGCTGTTTAATAAATAAACGATCTGCAGTCCTTTCGCCCATTTAACATGTTAAAAATGAAAATAATGAAAAAATAGCTTAGTTTTTGGATTCCTCGAGTCCGAGAAATATCAATGGGATATATAACATAATATATACGAAGCAACCCCTCTAACCCCCTTCCCCGCCGAATTAAGATCATATGATTTACTACCTTCATATGATTTACTATAAATAATTATGTATAAAACTTGTTTATTACCTAAACAAGAAAAAGACAGGAAAATTGCCATATTATTATTGACACCACAAAACCTCTTTCACCTCACCCCCTTCCTCTAAAGCGATATGATTGAGGCTTCATCCCCTCTTTATTTTTTATATGTGCAAAAAAATTTAAATTTGTCTCATTTCATTCTAGAGTTAGCGTGCCAACAGACTCATAAATTAACAGATCGATATTTTTCGTGATCAAGGATCCTTAAAACGTAAAGAAAAGTAGAAATCTCGGAGGATGATTTTTTTACGAATACAATACTTTCTTTTAGCAAGAAAAGTAAAAACAAGACAATTTAGCATGTTACTATTAAAACTATAAAAAGCACCAACCCCTTTTACCTCCTTCCTCTGAAGCGATATCGCTGAAAAACTATAGGCTTTATCCATTCTATATTTTATGTAATTTAAAATTGGTATCTCATTCCGTTCAAGAGTTATCGTAGCAGCAGACCGATAGACCAATGGAAATGGATGACTATGATTTTCGTGATCTAGGAATCCTAAAACGTGAAACAAAGCAGAAATATAGGAAGGTGATTTTTCACGATTACAATACTTTCATTACCTCAAAGCACCCTGAAACTGTCCTATATCACGATAAATACGAAGCCACCCTACTAATTCAGTTTCTTACCCTGTTAGCCCCTATATGTTTTATTATAAATAATTATGCTTAAAATTTGTCCATTATAAAAACTAAAAATATGAAAAAAAAACTCATAGCGCAATTGAGATTATATAATATTTAACGACCCCCACCTCTCTAATCCCCCTTCCCTGTTAAAATTAAAAAGAATGAAAGAATAACTTAATTTTCAGATTACTTGACACAAAAACTCTGAAATAATACGATATATAAGAAGTAACTCCTCTAGACTCCTACCCCACCCCCTTAACTCCTTATTTATTTTGGTATAAACTAAAATTTGCCCATTAATCAAATAACCTGAAAAATTTCTCAAAATACTTTTGAAACTAAACAATATTTAACGACCTCCACCACTTTCACCCCCTTCGCGGGTAAAAACTGAAGGCAATGAAAAAATAACTTTCACCCCCTTCGCGGGTAAAAATTGAACGCAATGAAAAAATAACTTAATTTTGGAATTCCTAGATTACAAAAACCTTGAATATATAACATGGTATATACAAAGCAATCCCTCAAATCACCTCCCTCACCCCTTTCATATTTTACTATAAATATCTTTGCCTAAAATTTGTTTATTATTTCGAGAAAACAGTAAAAATTAGTGTTACTACTAAAATTATACAAGATTTAGCGACCCCTACTCCTTCACCCCATCCATTTGAAACGATATTGCTCAAAAACTATATATTTCTTCCCTTGGTTACGTATATATATATATATATATATATATATATATATATATATATATATATATATATATATATATATATATATATATATGCCAAGTTTAAAATGGATATCTATATATATATATACATATATATATATATATATATATATATATATATATATATATATATATATATATATATGCCAAGTTTAAAATAGATATCTTATTTCGTTCGACAGTTATCGTACCAACAGCTAGACCAGGGGTGGCGAACCTTTTTATATCCACGTGCCAATTTTTTAAAATTTTCACATTTTGAAGTATTGGTGTGCTAGGTAACTTTTGCAATAAATGAAAAAAAAACATTGTAAAGAAATGAAGAGTAGATAATACAATATTGTATTAAATGAATATTTTTTATTAATATAGTTTAAATTAAATTAAATTATTAAATATATTAGATATATAAAATATGAATTTTTAATACGATTTTTGTTGTTTTGCATACTTTTTGTTGAGTTTTTATATCGGGTTGGTATTTGGTTACTTTTAATAAAATGCTTGCTGAACTAAATTCATCCGTTAAATTATTTCTGATTTTATTTTTTGTCAAATTCATTTCTGAAAACAGTGACTCACATGCAAATGTGGAGGAAAATATAGTTAAAATAGCCTACGCTAATTTCTTTAAAGATTTGAACTCCTCTGGAATCGTTTGCCAGGCATTAATAATTTTGCTTTCAGCATTATTATATATTTTTTTCTCCCTTTCGATAATCTCCAAATTTTCCCCAAAGTTATTAAACTTTTGCTACCAAATTACACTTGACTGGAAATCAATAATTAATTTCAAAATTCTTTAAATTATAACCATTTGAAAATTTCCAAATCAAATTCATCAACTTTGGTTATGTCTTAGTACAGTATGTCAAGTAAGAACGTAACTGCTCGTATTCTTCAAAAAATGTGTTTCGAGAAAATTTTTTTACCATCAATGTATTCTTTGGTATGCTAACAAGGGCGCAATTACCTTAGTAAGTTGTCCAATCACCTTCTGCATCAATGATCGCCTGGCATCTTCAAAGCATTCTATCAACGAGATTTTCTGCATACTCTACAAATTTTTCGAATCTCGCGAGACAACCGACTCGAAGTCCTCAGAATCTTTCCTCTGAGCTTCATTTTTACAAGGGACTAAATGTTTTCAATAGGGTTGGCGTCCGGCGATTGTGAGGGTCACTATAGTATCTCTTTTGGGCCCAAGCGAGTCGCTTGAAGGTTTCTTCAACGTGCTTCGGAATTTGACATTATGAGCACGAAGATGTTGTCGAATAGTCTCATAGGACACATTCAAACCCGATGAAAAAAAGACACGATTCGTTTTTCGACTTTCGGGGTGACTTTGCCTACCGAGCTGCTTTTTGGCAAGTCGTCAACATTTTTCGTCTCGTTCAGATGATTTACCAACTTTTTCACAAATGACACCTACGTTTTAATATATTTAGCAGCCGCGGAATGTGTCATTTTAGGCTCCTTTGGATGGAAACAAAGAAAGGCTGCCACGAACCGACACGCAAACAAATGACTCATTTTGGATTATACGTGATTTCGACGAAAGTTCGGAATCGACCCATACTTTTAGTAAAATGCGTAGTAGACTAAGGTTCCCTCTACCGATTTTTTGTTAAATCGCGAGAATTGCATCTACCAAAAATGAATTATCGCAGACACGTTCTTGCTTGACAGACTGTAAATTATGAATTTTGAAATTTCTTCGAAATTTTAAAATGAGAAGATTGCAAAGAAAATTCATCTATTATTGATTCAACAACTGTGGTTAAATCCTCAGTCAATTGAGTTTGATTTATTTCACTTTGACGTGTCGAATTTTCTATAAAAAAATTTTAATTTAGAAAATATTTGAGGACATGAGAAGCAACATCTCATTTAAACACTTATTATTTTGTTTGAAATGCTTGAATTAAATTATACATGGTAAGAACCATCTTATTTAAACCATGTGACTTAAGATTCAAGTATTTGCAAAAATCGCAATAGAACATTAATTTGGAAGTCCATTCCACATTCGTTATTATTTTGAATTGATCAATTTTATTTTCATTATATAAAAATATCTGCTTTGATCTGGTTTAATGCTATAAAATTTGCGGTTTTAGTCACTAAATTAATATATATATAATTATTGAAAACCAGTTTTTGCACATGAAGTTTTTTGGTGAATAATACAGTGAAATCTCAGAACAGGATAACCAATACGTTTTTTAAATAAAATTACAAAATCAGATTTTTTACCAATCATACTTGGTGCACCCTCAGTAGTAAGGGAAAACAACATTACACAAATCAATTTCTTTGGCAGATAGAGTATTTAAAACTGCTTCGCAAATTCAACACCTTTTGTTGTTGATTTTAAAGATACTAAGTTAATTAATTCTTCATTAATATAATCTTAAGTATTATATCAAGCAACTATTGCTAAACGAGCCGAGTCCGTGACGTCTGTACTTTCATCCAGACAAAGAGAAAATAAACTTGCAGATTTTAAATCTATTATTTGTTGTTCTCTAATATTTGAGGCCATTTTTAAGATTCTATCTTTGACAGTGTTACGGAGAGGTAAATCCTTTATTTTTTGGATAATTGTTTCTTTATTCACAAAATCTTCATACAGATATGGAGCGCATTCTAATTAGACTTCTTTTAAATATTCGCCGCCGGTAAATTGTCTACCATGTTTTGCAATTATATTTGATGCCGCAAATCTAGCAATTGTTAAATGAGCCGGCTTCGTTCTGCGGCGACGTTTTGTTGCCATGTGCTTGTCTTTCTGTAGCTTTAGCTATATATTCTGCGTCGGAACTAATGCCCCGGGTGTAATTAGTCCCACTCAGGTAATTTCAAGTATAAATAGACTAGTTTTTATTCTTAGATTCATTTAGTCATTACTCTTGATGATGCTAACATCGTTATAGAAACGCGCATCGAGTGCAAAAAAGTGTTCAATGTAGTGGTGATAACTTCTGTGTAGTCATTGTGCCAAAATTCCAAAATCCCAAAATAACTAATATAAAAAATTGTTTATAACTGTAATATATACAGTGAGGTGAGAATATAACTCATATTTTCGATAAATCAATCAGGAATGGAAATTATTTATCAACTTTTATGTTCTAGCTTTAATCATGATTTAACGATAATGCAAATTAGAACAGTTAAAGCTTAAATTTATAAAAATTCATTATCCAATGTGAATGTGCTTGAGGTAGATGTTTTTGTTGACATTCAGGGATATAATGCTTATTTGTTAAGTTCCAAAAGAATTAACAAATTATGATTTGGGCAAGTTATCTGTTTAAGGAACATGTTATCTATGGAAGATCAAAAATTGGTGACGTGGGCCGAATTTTATCATAGTTTAGATTGGGATACTTATAATGTTGAACTTGCTGCAATTGATAGTGTTTTGAAAGCGGAATTACAAGTATGCCGATCAGCACGCCGAATTTATGTCAAAGGAACAAAAAGGCAAGTTTGTTAACGAAAGTATTTGAATGAACAATATATTAATAGTATTTCAATCAGATCAAAAAGTTGATTCAAGAAAATTTCAGATTATTATTTTCATAAAAATATTAATCCATGACATTGTGCATCACAAAATATTAAATTATTGTATAATTACAGGAACTGTTGGAAATAAAAAATATACTTCATTGAAAAGTCAGTTTGTTTTTATAACACACACACATATATATACTCAAAACCCACCCTGGAAACCTTACTAGCCAATGGAAAACATATATCACACCGACGTTTGATATCAAACACACCTGTTGTTTCTTATCACTTAATATTAAACATATAATTTGTTTAAGTGTTGCTAAATTCACAATAAACTATTGTAGACCTGTTGCTTAATTTATAAGACGTTAATAGAACACCTGTCGTCGTACTCAGGAAATGTGCCAATTAGAAAGACGTACAAAAACAGCGTACCTGTTTCTGTAGATATTTTAACTTATTTTACATAAAAGGAATATTTCCATTCTGCTAAATATGTGCTCGAGTTCAGCCGACATATAAAAAAAGGCAAAAAGACCATGCCAAACAACTACCAACCAGTTACACTGCTTCCAGAAATATCGAAAATTAAGAAAAGTATCATCAATCGATATTTTAAAAATATGACTTTCGTAAGCAAAGATCATCGGAAGATCTCCTAATTTACGTCACACATCCTGAGAACAAAGCAACTGAATATTATGAAGAGTTATGAATAGTTGTACTTGACATGTCCAAAGCATTCAACAGTATTTGGATCGACGGATTGTTGACTAAGCTGCATTCTTATATATGTGTAAAAGCTTTTATTTATTTCCGGTACCTTCACTATTAACTCCGGTGTACCCCAGGGCAACATACTGTCCAGTCTATTTTTTCTATATCTGCTAGAAAGAATTTAAAATCCATTCTATAACTTTGTAGACGCTAGCGCGTTTATTTCTTTATTTATCTTGAGCGCTAGATCAGCAGCTGCCTATGCAATTATCCGCGAATAGAAAAAATTGATATAAATAAATTAAGCTTGCAAAAAATTTTAGTTTCAGGGAACAGTAACTAACAGTAACAGTAACGCTACAAAACCAAAACTGCAATTTTTTCTGACAACGTTGACCTTACAGAGCTTGGCTTAGTTATATCAGGACAATCCCTTGTACCCAAATTAGCATAGTTACTCAATTTACTAGAGGTTAACTTGGAATCAAATATGTCTTGACACGATCATGTTAAATGAGTACCAAAACAGCCTTCTCAAGGCTCTCGGAATATTAGTTCATACTAGAATATTGTATACTCCTTAAAGGTTTCTAACCATATACAAAACTAATATTAGACCATCCTCTCAAACATATTCTGCAATTGCTTGATTATATCCAGAGAAGAGATCTGTGTCTGATTGGGAACACGGAACTCACCAGAAACCTTGATTTTTAAAATATCGAAAAAATGCTGGCAAATTGACTTTATTCTATAAATACTTTCTCGGGAAATGTTCGACAGACGTAATTCGCTGAATTTTTTCCAGAGCGGTACATCCTAGGAATACCCGTTGCACTAATATATTACATCCATATAAAGTTTAGTTTACCACTCTTCATACTACCGTCTCCAAAAACTCTTTCATGTGAAGGACTTCATCCTTTCGAAATGAACCGCCAACGCCTGCATTGCCCACTGAGTACAACGGCAGCGAATGAAGAAAACATGAATCGTTACTTACGCGCACGAAGTGCTCTTTAGGCGATTTAGATATTTCCCTACAGCCCTTATGCTATGTCCACAAAAATCATCCTCATATTTTTTTGCTGTAATTTTAATTAGAATTAATCAATTAGTTAATTACAATATAAATTTACATTATTTCTCGGACGTATTTTCTTAATTTCATAAGAGGGCAGTGTGTGTATAGGTTTATGGCGCCGGTTGAAACCAAATTACCAGATAGGAGCACAGAAAATACTGCACCCTTAATTTAGTTAAATTGAAGCTGACATCATAATCGGTAAACAAAATCAGTATAAAAAGTAAGGCTACCAAGTCATCGTTGAAAATTTCAGAATTATCTCCCTCTTCCTGTATTTTCTCGTTGAATATAAAAAAATAAAAGCCTGGGGATGGATTGTTAGCCTGTCAAGCCTATTGGTCAATATGTACATTTATTTGTTTTTGCCAGTAAAGTTCATTACGTCAAAACTATTACTTCATTAAAAAACTACTTTAAAACAGCTCAAAGCCTATAGTTTTTGACCGATATCACTTCAGGCCAAGGGGATGAAAGGGTGGAGGTCGATAAACTTTGAAAGATGCTAATGGTAATATGGAAGTTTTTCCTGTTTTTTGTTAAATAATGAAAAAAATTATGCATAAATATTTATAGTAAAATATATACCAGGCGAGAGGTGTGGGAGAGGAGATTAAAGGGGGTTGCTTCCTATACATATCGTATTATATATCCTTTTCTGAGTCTGGGAATCCAAAAATTAAGTTATTTTTTTATTGCGTTCAAGTTTAACCCAGAAAGGGGCTGAAGTGGGATGGGATAATTTAATATTGTAATGTTAATAGCATTTTGAGATATTTACAGGGTTTTTGGTTTATATACTGGACAGGTTTTAAGCATATTATTAATAGTAACATTTTTAAAGGGCTGAAAGGTGAGGGATAATAGTAGTTTGCCGGGGTTTGTGGATTCCAGGATTCTGAAAATTAAGTTATGTTTTTATTAATTTCAATTTTAATGGGGGTAGAGGTGAAAGAGTTGGGTGGTTTCCACAGTATTATGAGACTTTTTCCAGGTTTTAGGTTGCGATAATGAACACATTTTAAGCATAATTATTTATTTACTTAGATAATTATGTAACGAGATCGTTTATAGTAAAAGATGTATAAGGTGAAAATAATGGGATAGAGGGTTAGAATGGTGGTTATGCAAGTATCATAATATACTTTTATTTCAGTGTTCTTGCTTTTTTATTAGTCCTAATTTTAACAGAAATATTATATATAAGGGATTGAGATTTGGTTACAGAGTAACCTAAAAAATTTTAAGTTGATTATAGAAAAAGTTTTGGAAATAAAAGCAGTTAAATTGGTCGACACTTACCTCTGGCACAGTAGGA
The DNA here is from genome assembly GCA_019049505.1 of Pachyrhynchus sulphureomaculatus. NCBI lineage: Eukaryota > Metazoa > Arthropoda > Insecta > Coleoptera > Curculionidae > Pachyrhynchus > Pachyrhynchus sulphureomaculatus. The sequence continues at coordinate 119,106,152 of CM032446.1, read as the reverse complement.
AAATTATTGTTTTTATGTCCCTCGCTAAAGGGAAAAAATTACCCCTGTCTGGCCGTGGCTCAGTGGCGTAGTACTTTGCTACTGTGCAGAAGGTCGAGAGTTCAATCCCTCAGGTCGGAATACTTATTTATTAATTTATTTAAGTATATTTGGCCTGGCCACGTACATAGGTAGTAGTTGTGTGCAGAAATGCTAATAACGTCCGTGGCAGCAAAACCGCGTTGTTTAAAAGGTGCCGTGAAATACAAAAATGTATGTCTCGGCACTGACAACGTTGACAGGTATTACGACATCCTCGCCGATATCCTTGGGATATGGAAAAAGGGTAAAATCCCTACTGAGGCGGGGAGGTGAGTGATAAAAAAAACCTTGAAATTTTTACTTTTTTTTAGATTGCGAAAAATATCTATTCCCATTTTCATCGGTCTGCCGATCCGACTATCAGGCTGTCGGTCTGTATCTGTATATTTTTGAAATAGGGATGAAACCTATAGTTTTTGAGTGAAATTGTTTTAAGGAAAGAGGGTGAAAGGGGTGGGTATCGATATGTTGCATAATTTTATTCATATTATGGTAATTTACTTTCTCTTTAATTGAGAAAGTCAAATTTAGATACTTATTTTAGAACCACATGTTTCCAAGGAAACTACTGGGTAAATCACTTCACCGATTTTTTTATATATTTTTTATTTTTTTTATTATTTTTTTTTTATAGGTCTAGCACACGTGCTACAGGGAAGTCCCTAAAGCACTACAGGAGCGACACTTGTGCGAGGAAAGCGATTCACCTTGTTCTTAAATCGCTGTAAATTGTACTCGGTGGGAAACACAGTCCTGGGCAAATTATTCCAAAGGGATGATGTTCTCCATATAAATGACTGCTTGAAAAGCGTTGTACGAGGAGTAACAAGCTGAACCTCATACGGATGTGAAGTATTAGCATGACGTGTACTTCTAACATGCACCGCTCTGGGAGGAATTAAACGGGCCACATCCTTCGAACACTTTCCATGAAAATACTTGTAGAATAGTCGCCAACCGTTCTTCGATGTTCCAGCGAATCAAGACCACCTGTCAGTTCCGGGTCTCCAATCAGACGAATAGCTCTTCTCTGAATAGAATCCAACAAATGCAGTGTATGTTTGGGAGCGGAGCCCCAAACATGGGAGCAGTATTCCATAGTTGGTCGAATTTGAGCTTTGTAAAGAATTAACAGTTGTTGTGAAGTGTAAAGCTTTCTAGTTCGAAATAATATGCCCAACTTCTGAGATGCTCTCCTTGATATGCCTGCAACATGTTCATGCCAGGACATATTTGCTCCCAAATTAAGCCCCAACAAATTGAGTGACGATGTTAGAGGAATGGAGTGCCCCGACCTAACCATGTCGGGTTCAGCAACGTTAACTTTTTTAGAAAAAACTGCCGCCTGGGTTTTTGTAGCGTTAAATTCCACTTGGTTACTGTCACCCCAAGATAGTATTTCTTCCAGGTCTTTGTTAAGTTGAATGACTTCCTGCTGTCTGCGGATATTCGTCTGAGTAGCCGATGTCCGAGCGTTCAAAGTGAATGAAGAGATAAGTGTACTGTCATCTGCAAAGCTGTAGATTGGATTATCCAGCAGAGCGATAATATAAATGAGAAAGAGAGTAGGAGACAGTATGGAGCCTTGTGGTACGCCGGCGTTGATAGTGAAGGTGTTAGAAAGAAATCCGTCGATTGCCACTCGCAAAGAACGCTCTGAGGAAACATGAGAGCCTCAAACAGAACTTTTCAGACATACCATAAGGACGCAGCTTAGCCAACAGCCCATCGTGCCAAACACGGTCGAATGCCTTGGATATGTCAAGAGCAACCGCTCGAGATTCTCCAAAGTGTTCAATTGCGTTGTTCCAAACATGTGTTACATAAGTCAGGAGATCTCCTGTTGATCTATTTTTACGAAAGCCATATTGGTAATCGCTAATAATGTTGAATCCTTCAAGATATTTTAGAAGATGCTGATTGACAGCCTTTTCCATGACTTTCGATATTATTGAAAGCAGTGCGATTGGTCGGTAGTTGTTTGGCAAGGTCTTCTTGCCTTTATTAGGTATTGGCTGAACTGTGGCACATTTCTAGCAGGAAGGAAATATTCCCTTTCTGTAAGATGGGTTGAAAAGTCTACAGAAAACTGGTGTTAGTTCCCTCGCACAGTTTTTGAGAACTATGGCAGGTATTCCGTCAGCGCCAGAAGCCTTTTTGGTGTCTAGCTTCATCAAAATACGTTTTATGATACGCTGCCTGAAGACAATATCGGGCATCGTTGACTGCACTATGGAAATATTAGGTGGTGTTTTTCCTTGGAAATCGACAGTAGAATGTGAAGCAAAGAGTTCAGCCAACAAGTTCGCTTTTCAACAGGTGTCGTTGCAATAGAATTATCTGGCCGTGTGAGTGGTGGTATGGTGGATTTGGTGAAATTTTGACTAACTGCCTTAGCGACTGACCAAAAGGACCTGGAATTGTTGGGACAAGCGAGAAGTTTGTTTCTAATCCGTTGATTATGTGCCTCCTTGGTTTCGTCGATAATTTCTTTGCATCTGTTCCTGGCACAAACAAAGGTGTTACGATTTATGGTGTTAGGATTTTCACGCCAATGGCGGTATGCAAGATGTTTAGAAGCAACAGCTTCTTTGCATTTTCGGTCAAACCAAGTCTTGCCGTTGGAAGGGCATTTCTTCGAAAAAGGGATGTAAGCCTCCATACCGGCCAAAATAACATCGGATACCTCCTTGGCGCAGTCAGATGGGTCATCGGATCGAAAACAAACGTCTAACCAAGGGAAAGTTTGAAAATATTCCATGAGATCTTCCCATTTAGCAGATTTGTAGTGCCAAATCTTGCGCGGTTTAGGCGCCTCTCTGTCACTGATTGGTAGGATATTCGATGTCGATAATAGTTTATGGTCGGAAGAACCTAATGGCGGATTTACGCTGACCGTGTAAATCTCCGGATTGGTGGTTAAAAACAGATCAAGAAGATCCGTGTTGGTTCGTCAATAAGCTGAGTTAAGCCACAACTGATTGAAAATGATTCGGCTTCACGACCTTGTTCATCGGTAGTATTTGAATATTTAAGCCAGTTGATGTTGTGGACATTAAAGTCGCCCAGGATGGCAATTTCGGCATTTGGATAGCTAATTTGTCGATGGTGACTGCAAGAGAAGCGAAAAGTACTTTAAAGTTAGTATCGCTTGGTGGTCGATACAGGATTCAGATGAACCTTGTGGTTGGTTGAGTCGTTATTTTTAACCACATAACATCAAAGTTTGGGTGCTCCAGAGCCTCTTCTCGTTGGCAAGAGAGGTCGCTTCTGACAAAAAAACAGATTCCAAAGTTACGCCTAAATCGGAATAGAAGTCGTACCCAGGATAAAGATTGCTGGTCGATGAACTGACCTTGGTTTCACAGAGAGCGAGTACATGAGGTTTATTTGATTGCAGGTGTTGGTGCACTGAATTTATGTTCGAGTTTAAACCTCGTATGTTGCAAAAATCCATTTTAAAATCCTGATTTCTGCATGTCGACGCACCTGAACCAGCCCCCACCCGGAGATCCGAACGGGGGGCTATTTTATCTCCGGAATTTTTTGTATCCAGGTGCCTCATCATGCTATTTGGTCCCACAGTCCGGGACATCGGCACAGCCACGAAACGTTAAGCAACTTCACGCAGCCTAAGCCGATGCGATGGTATCACACCGGGCGATGCTGGTGGGATCTGGGCATCTACCATCTAGATTGTTCTTTAAGTCGCCTCCTACGACAGGCAGAACGTACCGGGGGAGATATTCTATCCCGCTCCCCCACGGAGTGGGAGACAATTTCTAGTTAACATGTAAATTGAAAATATTTTACCCAAATTGTAAATAGCGATGTAACAACAATGGCACCAATATTAGAAAATTTGGCAAAGAACTTAGTACATAAACTATTTTTTTTATATAAAAAAACTTAAAGTGGCATAATACACAAGTTTAATGATACGTAAATTCAAACATTTTTTAAGGCCCTCTATAATCAATCTTGTCTTATAATCTTGTAAATTTTATTTTTAAATAATATTATTGAAAAAAACACCATCTTAGAAATTGTCCATTCTTAGTCGACTCGCTGTTCAATGAAAACCAACCCAAAGGTTGCTGTTCGATAAGCAAACTGAATATTTTTGAAAGATAAGTAGATGCTAAGAACTTATCTTAAAAACACATGCTACATGCATGAATAGAACTCTCTCGGCATATTCTGAATATCTGCAAACACCAACAAAAGTGAAGCTAATCTATTCTTAGAATATACCTATGAAGGTACTCAATTATCGAATGGAACCACGCTAGAACATTCAAATATTACAAAGAATTTTCTAGGAATATGATAAGAATATTTAAATGTTTGTTGGAAACTTTTAAACATTTATATATAATACATTATCTGTAAAAATGTGACATTTGACAAATAATATTTTAGAAACTATGCTAACTGTAGCATCTAAACGGTACCACTTTGAAAAATATTTCCTCATTTCTATACTAGTTTTTATACTCCATCTAAAAATGTGAATTTAGGTTCATTTTCATCACAATTGATCGTCCCAAATTATAAACTGAGAAAAGGGAATAACTATTTTTAGACCAACTTTTAATTCAGACAGCAATACTTTGGCTATATGGTTAAATGAAATTAATATATAAATATTTTACTTTTGCACCAAACCCGCGTTTTGCTAACTATCAACGACCATCAGGAACGATGGTCGTTGATAGTTTCGCTAACACGGTTAGCGAAACTCCAGTCAAATGCGAAAATTAAGTATTTGATGCACTATTCTATAGTGTCACTATGCAAAAGATCTTAAAAGCCCAACGTAACTGAACTCAGAGTATAGATTTAGTCATTTTGATGTTGAATATTCCAATAAAATATTATGTCATTTCTGATAATCAAAATTCTAGCAATTTTTTTCCTATTTTTTACAATTGTAGACCTTTGAAATTTTATTTTCACTTATTTTGTGGCAATTTTGATTAAAAAAATTCATATTATTTTTTAAAATACTTTAAAATTTTTAGACTTAACATTATATAATTAAGGTTTGAAGATTAAACTTTCTACAGAATCATTATAACTTTTTACGGTTTCCTACCTATCTTACTAAAACGGTTTAACTTTAAAACTAGTCTTAGTTGGACATTAGGGATTTAAAATTGTTAAGAATACTAGTAAGGCAACCTGAATTATGGGCTAAGTCAGGGGTGCTCAAACGGTCGATCGCTAGTGCTTTTTTCTCTCTCGATTCCGATATAGAACTATTCACAGATTTTGTTTTAGGTAACTAAAACAAAATGTAATGAATAAACTACTAAAATTTATTTGATCCACAATTAGGCCAGAATAACCCCCTCATCACTTTCTTTTATCGTAATAACCCCCTGCTAGCGGCTAAAGGCGGCTTTATCAAAGGAACGCGCGGTACTTGTCAAAGAAAAGCCGCGTTTTTGATTCCCGCCGATTTTTCTAGAACCTTCGGGCGGCGTGTTTGACGGGAACATTCGAGACTTCGTTCGCGCCGATATAAATGTTGCGCCTGCAGGAATAGGAGTCAGTCTGAATTGTAACTTGAAGGCGATACATCAATACAAAGTTTATTAATAAATAGTCCAAAATGAGTGCGGCGAAGAAAAGTAAAACTTATCATTTTAATAACGATTGGGAGGAAGAATTTTTCTTTTGTATGGTAAAGGATAAGTGCATTTGTCTCATTTGCCGTGCGTCAGTTGCAATACCTAAGCGTGGGAACTTAGAGAGGCATCATAAAACGGTTCATAAAAACTATGAAAAGGATTTTCCGTCACAGAGTGAATTAAGAAAACAAAAAATACGTGATTTGATAACTTGTTTGAAAAAAGAACAAACCATGTTCACAAGACCAGCCAAACAATCAAAAGCTGCAATGTCATTTAAAATATCTCATATATTGGCGAAACACAAGAAACCATTTGATGATGGATTGGTTGTGAAGGAAGCATTTATTGAAGCGGGTGAGACTTTATTTGGAGATTTTAAAAATAAAACAGAGATTATGTCTGCTATTAGAGAACTTCAGTTATCTCGTCCGACTGTCACAAGACGTGTTGAAGTCATGAGTCAGGACATGGCAGATAAACTAAAACATGATATCATGGAACGTGCATACTTTTCTTTACAGTTCGACGAATCCACCGATATGACAGACACTGCCCAGCTGTGTATTTTTATTCGAATGGTATTCAATGACATGTCAGCTAAGGAAGAGTTTTTGACAATGATTCCTCTGAAAGGAAAGACCCGTGGCGAAGATATATATGACGTTTTCTTCAATTTTGTAACAAACTACAAGCTACCAATATATAAACTAGTGTACATTACAACCGATGGAGCACCAGCAATGACTGAAAACAAAAACGGTTTTGTGGCATTGTGTCGAGCTAATGATGATTTCCCTTCATTTTTCTCCTTCCATACATCAACAAGTTTTGTGTTCAAAAGCTCTAAACATGGAGGAGATTATGGGCATTGCAATAAAAATTGTGAATTCTATCCGTGCACGTAGCTTGCAACGACGGCTCTTTAAATTGCAGTTGGAAGATAGTGAGTCAGCTGAACACACTGATTTAGTTCTTCACACGGACGTCAGGTGGTTGAGTCGCGGAAAATTCCTAGAAAGGTTTCAAGAATTATTGCCCGAAATAACAACTTTTCTGGACGAAAGAGGTGATGACACTCAGATGCTGAGAAACGGAAAATGGCTGACTGATTTGGCATTTTTGACAGACATCACAATGCATTTAAACACCATTATTTTGGAGCTTCAAGGTAAAGGAAAAACTATTATTGAGATGATTAGCGCAATAAACGCATTCAAAAGTAAATTGCAACTTATGATAGATCAACTGAAAAGAGAGGATCTGAAAAATTTTCCGTCTTTGAAAGCAAGGATTCCTCAGTTGAATTATGATATTTATGAGGCAGAATTATCAAATATTTTGGGCCAATTCAAAATACGTTTTTATGATTTCAGTAAATTGGCAAATATCGCATCATTTCTGAGTTATCCTTTTTCGTGTAAAAACATTGAGGAATTAGCTACTGAAATAGCAAGTCAGTTTAACACGGACTCATGTTCTGTTGAAAATGAGTTAGTGCAGATTATATCAAATATACATCTCAAAGCCACAGCATCTGATACAAAATTCTGGTGTTTTATATCTGAAGATAAATATCCGAGTCTAAGGCAAATCGCCCTTCAACTGACGGCAATGTTTGGGTCAACTTACTTGTGCGAGTCTGCATTTTCTGAAATGAAGATAATTAAGTCAAAATATCGCAATCAACTAACTGACGAACATATGTCATCATGCTTGCGATTAGCACTCGGTAATTACGTACCATCTTATGAAAAGTATGCTGAGGACATGCAGTGCCACGCTTCAACATCCAAAGTCACTCTTTAGTTAAGTTTAGACACTAGAACTCGTTTGTTTTGTAAGAACCAATAAACTCGCAATTTTGAATAATTATGAGTTTTTGCATTGACATTTTAGAGCAGACCTATCTTGACTAAAAAAATGCATATTGTGCGGAAAACTAATATCTATGCCACGATACACCCTACCTAGACGACAATCCTGCATCATACTTACTTGCAGCCTCTCAGAGTCGATCAATCGTAGTCTAACAATATTGAGGTAGATCGCCAGCAGTTCAAGTTTGAGCACCCCTGGGCTAAGTACTCGTAGTGCAGGCCAAGAAAATTCGCTTGAGTTTAGGATTATGCCGATAAAAACAAAAAATTAATTAAAAATTCAATGAACTATCAACATTTCTATCTGTTCCAAGATTATATTTCCCAAATTTTATTTTAATTTTGTTTCTAAAAATGTTTCTTTGCAACTAAATGACTTCTTTAAGCTCTTAATAACAGATTTATATATTATATATCTAGATTCCCTAACTGCCTAAAAATCGTACATTTTTATTTATAACGTATCATGGAAAATACGAACAATTTTAAGAGCTCTAGTTTATAATTTTTATATAAGTAAAGTAGTAGGTAGGTTAGAAACTTGAATGAAACATAATTTTAATTAGAATATGATTAAAAATTTTGTTTTATAAGGTATACGTCATAAATTATTGAACTTTTGGTTAGATTTTCTAGTGTAAAAAACAGGAATTGACGCTCTTAAGTCTAACTTTATAATATACTTTGGTTAAGAACGTAACATCATCTGTAATCCATAATGTTTAATCTCCATTTAAATTGGCATAATGAGAGCAAATGGAAGAGTGAGTTCTAGGTATGAATATTTATTTCGCTTATCATCATGTAAATTTTATTTTTATTTTCTCTTTTCATTATTTTCAGAAAAAACTGGATTCCTTATTCAGTTAAAACTATCTGATAAAACAATTGTGAGGCTTTAAAATATACATACGTTTCCTCATCCCATCCCACAACGAAATACATATTATTATTTTTCAGGAAATGGATTTATTTGTTACCTAGTCCCTATAGACTTTCGCTGAAACATCCAAACTCCTTTGTGTACAATAATTTCGTAATTTAAATTGAGATCTACTCTGTAGAGCTGTGAAGTCAATTAACGTTGTGGTTATCGGTAATCAGTCAGGTTTCGCATCCGTTGTATTGTTTTGCTCTTGGGATATGAATAATTACTGTTAATATTAAATGGATGCAGTAATAAATACTAGACACAATAGAGATAAATTAATTGTTAAACTGTTTGCGTAATTAGCTTAGATCTGTGAAAAATAAAATGTTGGGAGATTTTTGCTTTTTTACGTTTTAAGTGTCCTAGATTATGAAAATCATGGTCAGTCAGTTGCACGATAACTCTCAAAGGAAATGAGATATTAATATTAAACTTGGTTTATGGCTGGCGAAATCCGACTGGGGCAAGCTAACCGAGTAGTCCGCAGCGATCGCGATACTCCGTTGCCTCTCGAAGAAACGTGTAAAAGAGAGAAGTTTCGTAACGTGTAAAAGAGAGAAGTTTCGAAACGGTACAATACTAGGATAGCCTGTCACAATTCGTCTTCGATAGGCACACCTAGAAACAGACTCTTCTATTATTTACCGTTGTGGTAAGCAAAAAACATTAAATAACGTTAATTCAAAATGTTTAAACATTTTCAACGTGATGGATAACAAAAGAAAATATTTGGAGAACTATTTAAAATTAAGATCTTTAACTGTTAATGATAACGCCGTAAAGAAGTCACCGTGTGTTTTATGCAGTGCTGTTCTTAGTGCTGAATCTATGAAACCCTCAGAGTTCAAACATCACTTAGAAACAAAGCATTCCGAATATATTACAAAAGACTTGGACTTTTTTGGACGACATGAAGCTAACTTGAAAAAATAAATATTGGATTTTACTGGGACGTTTCAACAAAGCCAAGCTGCAGTTCTTGCATCATATGAAATTACTCTGGAAATTGCAAAAAATAAAAAACACCATACAACTGCAGAAAACTTCATCAAACCCTGTTTATTAAAGTCGGTTAAGCTAATTCTTGGAGAAGCGAGTAAGATTAAAATGCGTACTATATCCTTGTCCAACAACATAATTCAGAGACACATTTCAGACATGTTCATAGACGTGATGGAACAAATTTTATCTGAAATAAAGGCATCTTTGATCTTTTCCTTTCAACTTGACGAGTCTACCGATATTACTTCGTGTTCCCAGTTACTCATTTTCGTGAGATATATTCACTTGGAGGACATTAGCGAAGAGTTTCTGTTTCCTAAAGCACAAAAAACTACTACGAAAAGTGAAGACGTCATGAAGATGATAAGTTCATTCTTTGAAAGTAATGACTTACAATGGAAAAACTTGTGTGGAGTATGTACCGATGGAGCACCAGCCATGCTTGGATCGAGGTCGGGCTTTCAGTCAAAAGTTAAAGAGCTTGCACTCCAAGCAAAGATACTGCACTGCATGAGTCACCCTTGCTACCAAGACTCTTCTAAAGCCTTTGCAAGAAGTGCTCGATTCTTTGGTGACAATTGTCAATTACTCGTATATAAAATCTAGTGCTCTCAATACTCGTTCGTTCAAGGCACTGCGCAAAAACATGAACTCTGATCATGAAGTTCTTTTTTCTACACTACTGTTCGTTAGTTATCAAAAGGAAATTTTGTTGGTCGAGTCTCTGAATTGGAAAACGAAATAAAATGGTTGTTAGAAATAAAAATGAGTTTATGACACATTTTAATTATGAGATCTGAATCCAAAGAGTAGCTTATTTATCTGATATCTTAGATCAGCTAAACAAGCTAAATTTGAAACTGCAGGGTAAAGAAACGCACATTATTCATTTAGAGATAATATCCAGGCATTCGTTTTAAAGCTGCAAAACTGGCGCCATAAAATAAATCTTGGAAACTTTACCATGTTTGAACACCTTTGCACCAAGACTGAAGAGAGGTAATCTAAGAGAGAAAATTAATCATCACCATCTAATGTTACCGACCTTCTCGATGAAGTGCAGAATGAATTTTTGGAGCTGTGAAATGACTCCTCAGCGCGTGATTTATTTCAGGAAAAATGGGTTATGCGTCATTCGTATCCTAAAGTTTCCATGCTTTCTTTTCGGATATTAGTGCCATTTGCTTCTACTTACCTCTGTTAAAGTGGATTTTCAACTTTTCTGCAGATCAAGATAAAATCCAGGAATAAACATATAATTTCTCCTCTCTCTCCCTCTTTGCCCCCTTTTATGTTTTACTCGATATTTGTTTATTATCTCAACACAAAAATTGGCTGTTGTAATACGTTATACCATGTATACCAAATATCATAAGAAATTAAAAGCTTACCTTATTTAATTATTCCAAAAAATTATTTTATAAATCTAAATCTAAATCGTTCGCCAAAAGTCGTGTCAGCTAAATGACTTCTTTAAGCTCTTAATAACAGATTTATATATACCTAGATTCTCTAACTGCCTAAAAATCGTACCTTTATGTATATATATATATATATATATATATATATATATATATATATATATAATATATATATATATATATATATATATATATATACATATATATATATATATATATATATATATATATATATATATATATATATATATATATATATATATATATATATATATATATATATATATATATATATATCACTCAAGAAATCGAAACAATATATTTACTTTTTTTCAATATTTTTATTAGTAACATGAGAAAAGGGTGAAAGAGGTAGGAATGAGTGTATCGTTTCAATAGTATTATGAGAATTTTTTACTTATTCTTGAATGAGATACAGGATAGTTATTAAAAAATAAATTTTTGGTAGTAAAATATACATTGGGTGAGAGGGATGATGTGACCTGAACTAATCTGAACTATCAACATTTCTATCTGTTCCAAGGTTATATTTCTCAAATTTTGTTTTAATTTTGTTTCTAAAAATGTTTCTTTGCTGATCGTTCGCCAAAATTCATGTCAACTAAATGACTTCTTTAAGCTCTAAATAACAGATTTATATATTATATATCTAGATTCCCTAACTGCCTAAAAATCGTACATTTTTATTTATAACGTATTATGGAAAATACGAACAATTTTAACAGCTCTAGTTTATAATTTTTATATAAGTAAAGTAGTAGATAGGTTAGAAACTTAAATGGAACATAATTTTAATTAGAATAAGATTAAAAATTTTGTTTCATAAGCTATACGTCATAAATTGTTGAACTTTTGGTTAAATTTTCTAGTGTAAAACAGGAATTGACGCTCTTAAGTCTAACTTTATTATATACTTTGGTTAAGAACGTAACATCATCTGTAATCCATAATGTTTAACTTCCATTTAAATTGGCATAATGAGAAAAACCTATAATTCTTAATTGTTATCGTTTCAGGTCAAGGAGGTGAAAGAGGTGGGAATTTACTTACACTTTACTTGAGTACTTATTTTAGAACCACGTGTTTGTAAGAAAGTACTGGGTAAATAACTTTACCAATTTTTTTTAGCTATATAGCGGAAGTAAATACAGCGAAATCTTGGATTTAGAGCTTTTTAATGCTTTTTAAAATATGTACATATTATTTTCTTTAACTCGATGTGACCAAAGATATTGTACAATAGAAGTATTTGGTAAATATTTATCTGAGTCGAACAAATTAAAAATATTTTATATTGATACAATAAAACATTTTTTTAGACCTTCTCGGTCCACATATTTGCGATTTGCCAGTGCTTTAAGTTGCTTCAAAAGTTATCGTAACACCAACATTTTTTATAAGCATACCACACGTACTGCATGGAAATCCCTAATGCGCTATTGGAGCGACTCGAGGATACCTATCATCATCACGTACCCTACAACGTCCACTGCTGGACATGGGCCTAATTTATTTTAATCAATTTGTTTCGTCTTGAGATGCTTAAATCTAATTTCCTGCAGCTCATTTCAAATTATCAGACCATCTTGTGGGGGTCTCCCTTTATTTCTATGGGCTTCCTGTCGGAGTTTCCATTTGAGCTCTATTTTCGTCCATCTATTGTCCCGAGTCCTCGCTACATGATCTACCCAGTTCCACTTTAGCCTCATTATCTGATCCACTGCTTGGGCTACTGCTGTTCGACTTCTTATAACAGCATTGAGAATGTTATCTCTGAGGAATATGCCAAGGTTGGAACGTTTGTGCTACCCTTATTTCATTTATCGATTTTTTAGTTAGTGTTAGTGTTTCGGCTCCATATGTAAGCACACACTAATCAAAGTTTTTTCTTTTAGAACACGCCGAGATGTCGATATAACGTAACTTTCCAAATAATGAGAGGCTTATTCTTTCGTGTCCTTTATGATTGTGATTGTCTCTGCCTAACTTAATTTCGTGCCTCAAATATTTATAAGGAATGACTTGTTTGAGTTCTTTATTGTTGACTAAGTACTAAATTTATGATGAACTGGGCCTTTGCAAAATTTCAATCCTACAAATAAAAGGATACCCATAAGATTTGGTAAAAACGAGACAGAGCCGCTTTTATCGATATTTTTATTTTATTTGTCATTGTTAGAGTATCACCGTTAGGGTAAAAACATGAGACAGTTATACGTTCGTTCTCTTTTTTGTTTAGGGGTTCCGTGAGATTCTGTCATGCTGACATTCTCCCTTCGATGGTGTTATCTATAAGTTCCACATTTATAATTAGGAACTGGCAAGCTTTACTGAGATCAAACTATCTTAACAGACCAAACAGTCACACACAACAAACTCGACATTTTGTTAGTAGACAAATCTTCAAGACACGAGACCCTGTTCGACGCTACTACCCCAACAACAATCTGCGAGAGAAATATAATAAGAAACTTCCCAAATATAGGAATTTGGAAGCACCAATAGGAGGTCAATGGGAAATAAGCGGCACCCAGCAGAGTCTCATCCAGAATATCAAGCCTCTGGGCCTTAGTGAAAATGTATACAAGACTATGCCCGATTGGAGTGCGGCACAGAATATCACACCCGATTCGTTCTCCCTGTCGTAGAAGGCGATTAAAAGAACAAGTTAAATGGTAGATGACCAGAGTAGTAGGGACTGGGGGCTTAAGCCTCACCCCCCCACCACTTTTCTAATTGGTCGACCTTGACCCAAGCCACGCCTCCTAAGCCACACCTCCTTGTCTGGGCTCAATGTCGCTGCAAATTTCGTGCAGTTCATTTTGATCCTAAAACATTAGCATTGATCGTCCCCACTTCCTAATCGCGCGCATGAGCCCTCCCACTTAACTCTGATTGGTCAGGGCTACTTTTGGCCCCGCATTCTTTAATGCTTCGGCTCCCCACCCCTTTCCTGATTGGTCAGACTTGGCTCCGCATACTACCTCTCACCACTTTCTTCTCATCATCACCCCTTCCACACAGCTTACAGTAACATACAACTACTTAAGAGCAAGCGCCTCATTTGCAAACCAAGTTGCAAGAAGCAAGGTGTCCAGTACTTATCAAGATTTTCATGGCATCTTTGATTTTCGATACCATTATTGATCACGTAGGTGAGGTTATTTGTCGTCTACAAAGTACTTCAACATCTGTGTGGGAGTTGAAAGAAGGGGATCTCAAATTTCTACCCCTTAGTTATATGAAAGAATATATCAGCTCAATTGAATTGCAGAAAGTTTGGAGCAAGTTGCCAGAACGATATCGAAGAGATAAGGAACTACAGTTAAATTTACCGTGTTACAAGCATTATAATCAACCAGGCGTAAGTGCACACCTCGATGGGCCGCCGCCATCAATAAGAAAATGCTGTGGCAACGTAACAAAAAGCGAAATCAGGAAAGTGAATAAGAAGGTTTGCAATATTTCATACTCTGACGATTCTATTAAAGTATTGCAAACTGAAGAGAGTAGAAGTTTAAGTGATGGAAGAATTAGTGAGAGAAATGTGTGAGGAATTTATAATGTCGGAGGCATGTTCGGAGTATTATGCGAAGGATGGTCAGGAGACTGAAGCGCAGAGTATTACGATATTCCTGGAGTATATGGAGCATGCATTTAAATGTAAATTAGCAGCTCAAGCATGTCGTGAGTTTCTTAGTAGTAAAAATGAAGATAAACTTATTAAGGAATTTCTTGAGTTAGGGCTAATTGAACATGTATTAACATTAATGGAATACAATAAATGATTACTGTAAAATAATAATTTGTAATAAACACACTTTTTAATTTTATTATAGTTTTATTTTTTTACAATACATCTTTTTTTAAAATCCAAGAATTGTGAGATTTATCAAATCCTAGCCATTTAACAAAAACTTTATTTCCTTTTTTTCTTATAACTTTTTCCACCAAATACGCGTCAGGATGTTTCACTTTTTGCAATTCCTCTTCATAAAAGCTACCTTCAATATTTCCATTATTGGCATCTTTTAAAAGATAAGTAGTAGGGTTTGTGAGTTGTATTTTTCTAATTTGAAATATTTCAGTTGACCAGTTAGGAGTATATCCCTTGTCAAATGCCTCTCTTCGCTTCGAAATTCTCACAAAATCGTTTACTTTAAACTTGACATGCTTTACATCGAAAATTTTCTGGAAAGTAAAAGAATTTAATAGTATGTGTTCTTCATTTTTCCGGTTAATATTAATAGGTTTGTATCCCGTAGTTCTATGAACAGCATTATTGTATTTTTCCACAATACTTGGCAAAATATTTAACCATTTATAGTTTCCTTGATTACTGAAATACTTCCACATTATATTTTTTAAAGTACGATTAACACGTTCCACTATACTTGCTTTTAAATTAGAAAAACTACTGTAGTGATTTATTTTATAATCACGCATTAGTTTTTCAAATTCTTTGTTGTAAAATTCTTTTCCCAGATCTGTTTCCAAATTAACAGGTTTTGTAGTTTTTTCTAAAATTTTTTTCATTACTGATGTTACTTCTTTACCGCTTTTATTTTTAAGAGGTTCAGCCCAAACATATTTTGTAAAAGCATTTATTACTACTAAAATATATCTGTTCGATTTATTAAATTTAGCATAAGGCTGCATTTCGACTAAATCAGCTTGCCATAAGTCATTTAAACCTTTTACTATCGTTCTACGTCTCCGATAATTTTTTCTAGCTGGTTTATGTAATTCTTTAACAATGGTTTCTTTAATATTTTCCTTCATAATGGCATTTTCTTACTAGTGATTTTTTATAGAAGATCTTCCTTAAATAATGTTTACTTGACCACTTTATCCGCTTTATCTTTAATATCATTAATAGATGTGATTGCTTTGTTAATTTTATCATCAATTTCTTGTATTTTATTTTTTTGTTCATTACATTTCACGTTAATTTCAGTTTCCATGACAGCCTTATCTATAAAAATTTCTTTCTTCAATTCCTTTATTGCAGAATTAAATTCTTCTCGCGCCTCAATAACTTTGTTTATAGATTCAGCACTTATGTTTCGAACAAAAACTTCTATTTCTTTTTTCTGTTTTTCAAACTGGTCTTTCAAGGTTTTTAATCCAGTTGTGGTTCTTATAACGTTTACTCGGGATTCATCATAAATTGTTTTAAACGATTCTATTTCTTCCTTATTATCTTTAATACTCATTTCACCTAACTTAATTCTATCTGTTAGTTTGTTTTCAAGATCTACCACCATAGTTTTAATAATTTCAAACGATTTATTAAGTTCCGTGAGTAATCTTTCCTCTATAATTTCAAAATTTTGTAACTTTGTTGTTATCTCGTCAATTTTCTCTTTATTTTTGGCTATTTTATTCAACGTGTCTTCTTTCTCACGCTCTTTCACTATAGTTTGTACTCTTTCACTTAAAGACTTTATCTCTGATAACAATTTGGGATCTATATTAGTTTGGTTTTTTAATTCTAGATTGTGTAGTTGTGTAAGAACGTCTTCAATTTTATTACTATTTCTTGTGATATTATTTGAACTATCCTCTAAAGTTTTTATTCTTTCTGTTAATGCAGCTATGTCTTTAGAGACCACAACATCGGCTTTATTAGAAGCTTCCATAACTTTTTCTTCCAACTCTACAACTTTTGCATTGTGATTTTTGTTAACTAAAGCCTGTAATTTCACAGATCTATCGATATTATTGATATTTTTATTCATATCATCATGAACTTTTCCAAAATTTTTCACTTCTAAAGCCACTCTGTCATTAAGAATATTTGTAAAATTTTGAAACTTTGACACAAGCTCCTTTGAAATATCATCTTTCACTTTATCAATTGTTGATTGATTGCTGATCTTAATTATTATTTTAATTTCTGATATTTCATTTTTCATATCTGCTCCTAACATATTCAAATTATCCCCATGTTTGAAAATTTTGTCATCATATTCGGGGATAGTTTTATCTTCAAATATCTTTATCTTTTTCTTAGTGTTTTCAACATCATCAATGTTTTCGTTAAGTCTTTTATTTAAATTGTTAATATCGTCTTTCAAATTAGATTCAAAGTTTTCAATTATTTTGTTTTCAACATATTTCTGATCTCCTTTAAATTTGTTCAAAATCCTGTGTTCAATATTTGAAAATATTGTATTTTCCAATGTAGACGTATCTACTTGGTAACGTTTAGAAATATGTTGACCAAACTTGTCAATAGTCATCTTAATATTGTAATAAAATCTGCGTTGTATCCTTTTATATTATAATTTTAGCTTCTTTAAGCTCTTCAATTATAGAAATAATTTCATTGTCATGTCCAGTATGACCTGCAGAGGTGGATGCAAATAATAAACGAAGCCTATTAACTAACTCATTTACATCATCCCAATACACATAGTCGGTATTATCTTTATTTGTTTTTAAAGTTAAACTACCTCCTTTTGTGGTTGGTTTACTAGCTCTAGTTTGTCTCAAACTCTGTACTCCTCTGATCAAATTCTCCATAGCATTAATAGTTTTGGTTTTAGTGATGCCATTCTTTTGCAAATATGGTCCTATTATTGTAATGTACTTGTGTGATGCATTTCCTTGAACCTGTTCGTTGGGATCGTGGTTCCTACGATATGCGTTAGTTCTTTTTAAAATATCCATATAATTTTCAAGATCGTCTTTTTTATAGCCAACAGGTTCTTTTTTAAATAACAACTCATATAAATCAGGTGTACCAGGATAACTTACACCAGAAACTTTTATTTGTTTACCAATAATTTCAACAGGCTGTTGTGTTAATCCTAAATAAAATTTTTCTGTTTCATAATCGTGAACTATTCCATATTGATGATCAAATTTATGCTCAACATCCTTAACACCCTCATCGATATACTGGCGAGGTATTTTATCAAATTGCTCCAACCAATTTTTATATGCTTCTGAATCTGTATAGGCTCTTACTACATTTCTGGTTTGTTCCAAAATATCAGAAAGGTTTTGAGTTGTAGAATCGGAAGATTTTGAAGAACTTGTTGTTTCCCCTATAACGGTGGTTTGTAAAAAAGGTGGTATTTGGCTCATATTAAAAAATGATGGTGTTTCATATGGAAGATTTGGTGTTTTGCCTGTCCTTCCTTTTGGAGTTGATATATTTGCAAAAATATCCTTCCCTGGGGATGATATATCAGCAAATAAGTTTTTTCGCGGTGTTGAACTTTCATGAATTTTTTTAATTGGAGTATATTGCTCTTCTTTAATGTATGGTGCTTCAAATTTACCCAATGTTGAAACTAGTTCTTGTAAGGGCTGTGTGATTGGTTTATAAGTTTCCTCCAATTTAGACTGAGCCTCAAATTCCGCATTTTTCAAACTTTGGATTTTTTGTTTAACGGCTTTTCTTGACTTAACAAGTTCTCTTGCCAATCGTTCATCCATGATTGTTATATAAACACGATTTTTCTGCTTTTATAAGTAAATAAATGAATCGAATCCTTTCCTATACCACCCTGAATTAATATTTGAATCTTTTTCGATCACTAAAAATCCAAATTTGTCTTTCCAACATAGTAAACATAAATCTTTAAACTGATTAAATGTCATATCAACATTAACATGATCGTCATAAATATGTCTTAAGTTCGTATTATCTTGCTGAAATATTACAATTAAATTTGCATTATCACGAATCAATTGTTTTGGAATAGAAGAATATGTTTGGCATAAATAAAAACAATCAGTGTTTTTGTGTCTTCCGAAGCAGAAATAATCCTTCATTATATTCTGATTGCAACACACAATATCATCAAATATTATTATAGAATTTTTCTGTATTTCTTGCGGTGTAATAATATTTTCTTCTTTATCAGATTCATAAAAACCAATTTCTTTCAAAGGTTTAAAAAGTGGCCTTAAATATTCATATTTAGGTTGATATAAAGACTTTGAATAAATATATAAATTTTCAAATCGTAACCCATTTGGATCCTCAATTAAACTGATTATTACATTGGTCTTGCCACAGCCTGATGGACCAACAATTAAATCTCTTTTGCTATTTCCTTCAAATAATTTTCCATGTTTTCTAAAGTTGTTTACCGAAGTGTCATGGTCTCTAATTTTTAAAGAATATGGTTGCTTCTCAATTTTCATGCCGTATGAGAGTATTTAAGTTGAGTTCTGACGTTAAACTAATCAGTTTGTCTTATGATTTCAATTATATAATGGCAAACAAAAGATCTATTTACAAAAAAAAAGAACAAAAGGGGAAGTGGTATAATAAACACCTTAATAAATAAGTTACTATTCGAATTACATTTACCAGGTTACAATTTTTGTGGCCCGGGGACAAAACTGGAAAAACGACTAGCACGGGGTGATAAAGGTATAAATTTATTAGATGAAGCGTGTAAAGAACATGATATTGCATACTCAAAATCGAAGGATATAAAAGAAAGACACGCTGCTGCTAAGTCATTAGGTGTGAAGGCGTCATCGAGGTTAAAAGCGAGCGATTCCAGTTTTGGTGAAAAAACAGCTGCTCTTGCAATTAGTGGCGCAATGACTGTTAAAAGAAAGTTAGGTATGGGTCTAAGAAAAAGTAGAAGAAAGAGATCACGAAGAGCTCGTATGGGGCGAGGCGTTTCATTATCTCAAGCTATTTCAAAAGCTAGAAAAGCTCTTAAAGGAAAACGATTTAAAAGTTTACACCAAAGTATAAACACAGCACTAAATGCTATTAACAAAAGTGGTAAAATATTACCTCCAAAAAATAGAGTAATACCGATTCCAAAGACAGGCGGTTTTCTCCCACTTATACCACTATTTGCAGGATTATCGGCACTAGGGACTCTAGGTGGGGGTGCAGCGGGAATAGCTAAAGCTGTAAACGATGCGAAAGCTGCTAAACAAAAGCTTGAAGAAGATAAAAAACATAATCAAGCAATGGAATCTATTGCAATTGGGAAAAAAGGTAGCGGGCTTCATTTAAAGCCATATAGAACAGGTTGTGGATTATATTTAAAGCCATATTCAAAAAACTGTTAAAGTCTATACCTCGTAAATCTCTTACAAATTACGATTTAATTAAGTATGTTAAACTATTGGAATTTAAGAATTTTCGAGAAATATTTATGAGGGATAAACTACCAAAGAAAATTAAACATATTGAAAGTGCTATTGTAAATCTAGACGACGATCAAGGTAAAGGAACGCATTGGACTGCTTACATCAAAAAAGGAAAAAATATAATTTATTTTGATAGTTATGGTAATTTACGACCCCCATTCGAGTTAATTTCATATTTTAACAGCGACGGGAATCAAAATATGGTAAAATATAATTACAAAAATTTTCAAAATTATAAGAGATCTAATTGTGGGCAATTATGTTTAAAATTTCTTTATAATAATTCGTAAAAGTTATTTAGATTCATTCTCTTCGACCACTTCACATTAACATGTCATATAGTTTTGTTATTAGTGGTAATTCATCTGTTTTAACAACAGACTTTAATCCGCCAATATACCTAGAAGAAAATTCAGAGTATGTTGTTGGACTTGTAAATTTTGAAACATTTAATGCTATCCCTAATATTGATGAAGGTCATAATTTAATGATTCATGATGAAGATAGTGCAACTGTTATACCGACTGGTAGTTATGAATTAGCAGATATAAATAAATATTTACAAGATCAATATCTTAAGGAAGGTTTTGCTTTTCATGTTTATGCGAACAATAATACCCTAAAGACACATATAAAAAGTGAAAAACCAATAGTTTTCCGTGATGGCACTATTGGTAAATTATTAGGATTCAAAAATCAAATATTAGCGCATTTGAAAGAACATATATCTGACTATCCTGCAGAAATTATTAAAATAAATTCGATAAATATTGATTGTAGTATTGCTGAAGGGTCATATTTAAATGGAAATCCTGTTTATATAATACATCAATTCTTTCCTAGTGTGGCACCTGGATTCAAAATAATTGAGTCACCACAAAACGTCATTTATTTTCCTGTCACTGTAAAGGTGATTGATAAAATAACCATTAAAATACTGGATCAAGATGATGATGATGTGGTCAATTTGAGAGGAGAAACCGTTACGTTAAGACTACACCTGAAAAAAGTAGATGAACGATGGTAATTTTGTATAATAGAAATTTACCATATCTTAATTTCACACAGAAATTAACCAAGAAAAACATTAATAAGAAGGGAAACAAACGCTTTTTGTTTAGTAAGAAAGCAAACTCACAAAGGTTAACATCATCTAATCGTCAATTCCTCCTAAGTTTAGGATTTAAACTGAGATAAAATGGAATATTTAAATGTTAAAGAAAATATTCTTATGGATGAATCTATTTTGAGTTGGGAAGTCCTTTCTTTTGATCCTTTTAATCCTTCAAAACTTGATAATAATGATGAAATCAGGATTGCTTTACAACAAACAGGAAAATATCCTTTACCATGCAAAAGTGAGCTATACTTAGAACTACAAGTTACTAAGGAGGATGGAACGACTACGCTAGCAAACACTACATTAATAAATAATGCGCCTGCACTTTTATTTAAAGAGCTGAGATATGTTTTAAATGGTGTTACTATTGATTCTGTTCGAGATATTGGTATAACTTCAACACTGAAAGGTTATATCTCTTATAATCAGAATGAAAGTGCAAAATTAGAAAATGCTGGATGGTATCCCAAAGCAAAGTCTGGAGATAAAATTATGACTGATGATAAAGGAAATGTTTCTTTATGTGTCCCATTAAGAATGTACTCAGGATTTTTTGAAGATTATAATAAAATAATTTTAAATTCACAACAAGAATTGATTCTAATTAGAAGTAATGATGATACTAATGCTCTAGTATCTACAACTGATGAAAAACCTAAAATTAAAATAACGAAACTCTGCTGGCGGGTTCCCCATCTTACGGTAGCCATCCCTCAGGAACTAGCACTTACTAAACTTGTTGATAAGAATAATGACATTCTTATTACTTTTCGTAGCTGGGAATTAGTGGAGTACCCAGAGTTATTAGAAACTACAAGACATAACTGGCCTGTAAAAACTTCCACAAAAGTTGAAACACCCCGTCATGTTTTAATGGCTTTTCAAAACAATAGGCGCGGTAACTTAAAAGCAGATATGAGTAAATTTGATCATTGTGAGCTAAGAAATATAAACGTGTTTTTAAATTCAAAAAGATATCCTTACAATGATCTTCAGCTTGATTTTAAAACTAATAAATTTGCTACATTATATGAAATGTTTTCTGATTTCCGTCAAATATATTATAATTTACCAATAGAGCCAATATTTAATCCAGTCGAATTTAAGACTAATGCCCCTATTGTCTATATTAACTGCTCACATCAAAGGGATTTACTCCAAACTGGCCCGGTAACGATGAGGATTGAATTCGAAACAAAAGAGAAAATTCAAGCCAAAACAACAGCATATTGCCTCATAATCCATGATAAAATTTTTAGTTATAATCCATTGACGAAAATAGTAAAACAACTTTGAAACCAACTCCCACTCTTTCTGATGTTCATAATATATAAAGATCCACGAAGAAAATATCATTTATGTTTATGTGTTCAGTATAACAAGATCACATATGTTAATTCTGGAAGTATGGTAAACAACTTACAGTTTTATCAACAGTTGGAAAGTTTTGTTAAAAAATTAGAAGAGCTTAAAAGAATAATAGAAGATTATTCCAAGAAAACTATTTTATTCAAGAAATTTAACGATTTAAAAATTAACTAGGACCTTCATAACCATAAATAATAGACTTATTATTGATGTACAAGGCTTCAAAGATGAAAAGAACAAATTTATCCCCAAAGAATTAGCTGCTTTTGATGGTTATAGAATTAGTCATTTTGTGTTCAAACAACCTTTTGCTTTCAATTTACTTTCTCCCGAATCAAATAAACAGGCAACTTGGTTAATGAAATATCATCATTGTATTTACTGGAATCAAGGATATACCCCTCTACATTATTTTGCCGATATTGTTAAGAAACTTACTGAAGATGCTCTTTATGTCTACGTTAAAGGAACAGAAAAAGCAGAATATATTAAAAAATATTCTTCCAAGCCAGTAATTGAATTAGATGATCAACCTGCTTTGCAAGCATCAACACCAAAATGTGCATTTCACACGAAGTCGCCATGCATATGTGCTTTAACAAATGTATTTTTTTATGTATGATAATTTTTTTATGAATAATTAAATGTTTCTTATATATTTATATTGGTTTTATTTCTAAAATATAGTTTTACAGTTAAAATAAGTTCGCTATTAAATAAAATAATGATTTTTACATTTTATGTATGGTAATTGTAAAATAAAACACATACATACATTGTCAATTATTTTATTATTTGTTAATGTTGTTACAACTTATCTAAATTTATTATAAAAGAAATTCTACAACAATGTTTTTTTATACATATCTTGTAATACGGGAGTTAAAATTATTTCACACAACGCAATTCTTCTTTTGAAATGTTGTTGATTTATATAAAGCATCTGGATGTGGCAAACGTCAGCATTCTGGATTTTTTCGGTAGGCAAAACGTCCAAACATGCATCGTGTGAAGTTGATTTTTCGTTTCATCAAAAGTTACAAAGTAGTTCTTAAACTTTTGCTTTTGTAAAATAATTAACCTGTAGTCAATCAGAGGAATTTGTTCCCATAACCTGCAAACTGTTTCATTTCCCAAATACACCAATCCTCCATCTGTCATTATCTTCAAAATGGGTAGCTGAGCAAAGTTTTCAAAATGTAGTGTCATATTTTTCAAGTATATAGATTCTTGAGGCAGGTTTGCTGAGACCATGTAGTTTGCAATAACTCCCTGATACTGTAGGAAGTCTCGCCAGTCCTCCCCGCTTAACGCCACAGATTGATTTTTCTTTCCACACAATTCAATGCAGGGTTCAAAATCATTTTCGACACATAAACCAATTTTTACAAATTTGGAGTTTGATTTATTTAAAGGATATTCTGTAGAATTTATAACTATTCGACTTATTACTGCAGGTGTTGTCTGCTTAAACACATTGGAGATGTTTTTGTTATTCATCTTGATGAAAAACTAACTAAACCTTCGCCTAAACGGCAACTTATATATTCCCTATCTGTTAAGAGCTATGGAGGGGAGGGGTGGGGATGTGAAAATAAAGACATGAAAAATATTTATTTAGAGTTTTTTAATAAATGTTTTTGTAATAAATTACAAAAGTTATAAAAATGGTGATAATGGACAACAATCCAAGTAGTGCTATAAATATATATAAAGTAGTACAATTACACCCTAACTTATGCACAAACTGTATCCAATTTGAAAATTTTGCTGGTTGTTTATGAAACACATAATTTATTTTTAGGTAGTTAATGCCACTTATATCATCCTTAGTAACATTATATGTATACATAAATTTATTACCAGAAATGTAAACCATTCTCATCGGTTTGTAGCAATCAGTGTCATTCTGAATCTTACTAATGCAAATTTCAGCTCTAATTGAATTAGGCATATGATTAACATATATTGTATTTCCAACCAAGGAGAACAGCACTATTAACAAAGAGGAGCTTATTGTTCTAACTAAATGCTAATGTTTCATATTACATATTATATAGGGATTAGTCATCAGTGTCTGTGCGCCGCTTTTTGGCTACATGCTCAAAAGTAGAATTAGATTGTAAACTTGTTAAATATTCCAACATTTCATCCATGTCGACAATATCTCGATGCCCCCATGCAAAAGTTTTTGTGGTATGTGGAAGAGAATATCTTTTATCATCGTGGCTCGTCAAGGCTAGTTTATTTATTAAATTTGTATAAATATTGTGCATACTTGACTTAAACACATACATTGTGCAGAAAACCTTCTTATCTTTTTCTACAACATCTTTATAATCTGATAAATTTAACTGCTTTCTTACACATACTTTACGGATGCCTTTCGCTTTTTTGTCTAAACTATCTTTTGATTTTACACAATAAGCTTTAGCACCAGTGCCATAAAAACTTTCTATAGGAACTCCTTTATATTCATCTTTAAATTTGCCAACTACCGATAAAGATATGGGCATATCATGAATATTTGGATCGGGAAAGTTAGAGGTGTCAAATTTTTCCAGATTTTGCTTCATGTCTTCATAAAAATTTTCGGTCTCAATTTCTAATATCAACGAGTCAGTATCCGTGTACAATAAACTTACATTATCTCCATACTTTAATTTCAAATATCCGTAATAAAATTTATACATTACAGTTTTTGCAATATCCAAGATACTCATTCCAACATAAATGGGTTTATTATATTCTATGCATACCTTTTGAAGTTGAATTGCTACTAAATTTTCAGAAAAAATCTTTAAATCTTTAAACTGTGGCTTTGCAATTAATTTTTCAGCACACATCTTCTACTTCTCTCTCCCATTGCGACACTAGCTTAATATCTACGCGCGTATCGACATTCTCCATAGTTTTCCCAAAAACGCTGTTATTTGCTGATTTGTATGAATTTTTTTCAAACTTATTTTTTGAAGCATTTCTTAAATTAGTGTTTAAGTCAATGTATTTAGCTAGCCAGGGAGATTGGGTAAATTTAATTCCTCGATGTATTTTTAAAAGTTTAAGTCCGAATTTTAAAACATTGTTTTAAGGAACGATAATGAATAATATAGTTACTCTTATTATTTAAATTTGGAATTAATTTAGAGTATTTTGAAATTGGTGGTGTAAACTGTTCGGGACAGAACGGAAAGTCGTTATGATTGTCATGTAAATAATGAGGATATTCTAAGTCAACTTCAAAAACATACCCGATAGATGATGTATCTGAAAGTTCTAAAATATTAATTGCTTTAATTTCATCCTCAGAAAGCCAAACAAAATTCTTTTCTGGTAAGAACTGCTTCATTGCAAAACCATACAAGTTTGTCGCATCTAAATATGCAATATATTTTGTTGCCCTTTTTGGATCAAAATTATCAAGAAAAGGATTATTGGCTTCAGATTTGCGAGATGTGCAAGTACTAACTCCACCACGAACTCCTTTTTTGAAGAAATGAAGCATATCAGGATCTGTCAACAAGTCTAGTTCTACTTTTGTAAATTTCATCATGGCGTCCCAACACATAGAAGGATTAGTAACATAATTGGCCGGATCTAATTTATAAGTTTTATAACAAGTATTTCTATAGTTTTCGAATATATCAGCTAAAAGTAAAACATCGGATTTTAAATAAATATCAGAATATTCACCTAACGTTGAACAATTAAATACTGCCCAAACCTCTTGAGCTCTTTGATAATATTCAGCAGAAATATTCTCGTCAATTAAATTATTATAAAACTTATCAATAGACGGCAAACATTTGTCACCTAATTTGTCAAGAGAATCAACGTAAGAATATGGAAATACTCCTTTTTGTCTGATATAGTAAAATTGTCTTTCGTCTAAAAAATGTTTCTTTATTTCAAGACACTGAGCGTCTTCTAGAGTATTTGACAGCGATTCTAGAGATTCTGGTAGAAACTGAAAGGAATCTATGAACCGTAAATTTAATTTAACACTTTCCTTTTTTTTTTTTTGGCTGTCATATTTACCTACAATAATTTGTTTATTAAATGAAATATATTTTTCTTTGTTTTGAGCAATAACACTAATATTTTCTTTGTTGTTACACAACGATTTTATAAATAAATGGGAATCGTAATTTTTTAAATTATGAAGAATTATTGGAATGTAATTTGGAGTTTTGAAATGTAAATTGCAAATAGAATGAGCTGCTCCACGATAATTTCCAGTTATATGACAATGATCCATACATTTTACAAAGTTTCCCGCTGAAAATGGTTTTTCGCATAAATAGCAGACAATTGCATTATGATATTCATCCTGCTGCGAAGGGTTTAATTTATTCATCGGCTTTTGATTTTTTAAATAATTATTATAAAGGTTTTTTACATCTTGTTCAATAAATTCAATAAACTTTTTTGCACAATCGGCCCCGCGATAAAGTTTCAACGATACAAGATTTTCATCAAATGAAGATTTAATGTAGTAAGCGAATGAATATGGTATATGTTCAGCAGTTTTAATGGTATATGATACTGAATTATTAAGTGCTGATTGTTTATTTTCAATATTTTTTAAGTAGCACTCAAAATCGGCATAAATTACGAAAGGGCATTTATATTGCTTTTGAATATTTTCAAATTTTTAAAACGTTTGCTTGGATCTGATTGCCAAACTTATCTAAAGTCATATTATCTGAAGGAAATTCTATTCGAACAAAATTGCAATCATGTTCTAAGTGTCTTTTTAGTTTTTTTTCTGTACCAAAATAGTGCAAGCATCCGTCGCATAAATGTTTTCTTATTTTCTTTTTTGATAATTGCTTAAATAACAATTTGGATAAATCTTTTATCCAACAATAATGGCTATTACCATCGTGAGAAATAATTATAAGTAGATTTATGTGTAAATCTTTTTTGTTAATGTTGTAGTGTAAAGGCCCAACAATTTCATATGCATATGCACCATCTCTAAAAAAATTTCTCAATTCCATAAACGTTTATGGACAAATTATTATTCCTTTCAAATGTGCTAATTTGCTTTAATTCAACCGGAAAATGTATACCTGTGAAATCGAAGATAGTTCGGAAGTCCGGATAAGAGGAGGTTTTTCTAGGGTTCCCTATGGGCTTACATACGGCCGAAACAACAGCCCATGCGAAACAGCAGTCATCTTCATTCATGACGTTGACTAAGCTGCCCCGAAACTCTGGAATTGGAATGTAGGAAGCTGCACATAAGGGATTGTGCTTGTTGATATTCACTTCCAAATGTAGAATTTGTTGTAATATCCAACCTAAAAGAAAAAATAAATATTTAGTATTAAAAATGTAACACTTTCCCTACTTGAAATAAAGCATTAACGATAAAATAGAAATACCCAATTTACCTGAGTCGCGTTCCGGTAGTTCATCAGCTTTGGTCGACAACGTCTTGAATAAATCGTCATACAATTCGTCTAAATTAGTCGTCTCAGTCACGATATGGAAGGGAGTGTTGAATGATTTCACTGCTGTAGACTTTAAAGTGGGAGAGTAGTAGACGCCAAATAGTTCTACATTGACCTTAGTGGATGTATGCTCCTGTTGTGTCTGCCGAATCAACGATATAAATTTTCTATAAACTTCTTGTTGAAATTTCTTAATGTCGACGTAGAAATTCGGAGAATAAACTTTGTATGCGGCGATTCGGCACTTGAAAGCGCTCCTAATAAGGTCAATTCCATCCCCATACTTAATACTGCTGTTGCTTTTGTGGTTGTTGGTTCTCAGATGAAATTTCCAATTATTAAGGTCGACTGCGACATTACAGTCTTCACACTGCCGTTTCGCATTAATCTCGCCAAACTGAGCATCAACTGAAACAATAAGCTTTCATTAAAATATATATATTTTTTTATTATTTATCGAATTATTTAAGACTGTATTTAGAGGGATACTTACTATCAATTAAATGCTCATCTAGGTTTAAAGATGTGTCTGTGCTCAAACATATTTCCTTGAGGTGTCTTACGGCATGCTGTCTCAGTTTAAATTCTTTGAGGCATAGTGTGCATAGGAAAGCCATTTTAAACTGAATATGAAACACTTTTGCGTATTTTTAAATAAGTAAACTTATCCCCCCTCCCCGCAAAAGTTAATACTATTTTAAATTTTGACCAAAGCAGGGGCTAAAAAAATATATTTCCTAAATTTAGAAGAAGTTCCCCCTGCCTTTTTATTACATTTTTCACATCCCTTAGACTTGAATTACATAAATTATTGCACACATTATCAAAATTGAAGTGATTATACACCATCGATTTCAATGTTGCAGAACCACGTCTTGCTTCATCCTCAGATAATGAAGCTTTAGATTTAGCATGTAAAAATTTATCCAATTCCCTTCTAATAGGATCTTTGAAGAAGCCGTTCTTTTTTTGGTTTAACGGATTTTTTAAAACAGAAGTAGTTTTAACCCTTTTAACACCGCAACTTTCTGAAGGCTCAGACGCAGGACGTTTAGTACCTAACTTTATTTGATTCAAGCTCTGAGAACTTGTTTCAAATAAATTTTCGGAAGTTTCATTCTGAATTTGAGCTTCCAAAATTCCGTTAGGGTTAAATTCAGGCTTAAATTTGGGTTGCTGAAATTGTAGGGGGTACTGAACTTTAATGCAATTTTCAGCCTCAGAATGCGTTTGAATATCCTCTCCAATTTCAACTACCAAAATTTCGTCAAAATTAATTTTGGGTTTAATTTTTTCTTTTCTGAAATTGTAGTGGATACTGAAGTTTACTGTGATTGCAATTTTCAACCACAGAATACACCTCAATATCCCCTACAATTTCAGAAACCGTTTTATTAAAAACATTTACAGATTTGGCAGAGAAATGTAAATTAGGTGTTGGTGTACACTCCTCATCGGAAATTTTAATTATAGAAACTTTCTCTGCCGAATTTTCTTTTACATCGACAGAAATAGAAGAATGTAACGTAATTCGTCCCCACTCAGAAACTTCTTGAATCGCTTCCCCAAAATTTGTTCCAACTACATTTGAAGCCTCAGAAATGGGTGAAGCTAAGCAGACATATTTATCGCGTTTCTGATAATCTTGTTCACAAACCCCTTGTTCCATTAAATTCAAACAATTTTGAAAATCATCTTCACGTTTTTGATCCCCTTGTTCCATTGAATTAAAATAAATTTGAAAATCATCTGAACTATTGTCACACAAATCGGCAATATTTATTGTTGACTCATGAGGAGTTTCAAACTCCTCGGCATCATTCAAAATTCTAATAAGTTGATTTAAGACATCTGTATGATTCTCGCTAATTTCTAACAAGTTATTATTTGTCTGCTTAACTTCACCCATTTCTGATTCATTCACATCCATTTTAAAATCATTAGTTCCCCCTGAAACTTTTGAATATAAGAAATCCTCTGGCCCCATTAAATTAATATAATTTTGAAAGCCATCTCCCCCCGAATTATTTACATTTAAATCTATTTCTGTCATTTTTTCCTCAAGCTGTTCCCCCGTTAACCCACAAAAGGACAAGTGAACCTTGCAAATATTTTAAATTAAATTTAGTTAAATTAAAAATTTAAAAATAGTTCAAGTTAAAGTTAATTTAAAAAGAAATTACAAACCAAAAACCTAATATGCACAACCACACACAAAGGCACAAAGTATGGTTTATATACACTGAAACAGCCACACAGAAAGGCGCAAAGTATATTTTATGAATGTATGCACAAACTCAGACTAAACGAACGAATGCATACGACGCGGTTTTATATAAACAGGTACGCCTGGTACCGCATGGTACGCCTGGTACCGCTTGGTACCATGATGCGCTGCTACGGCGAACGGGTTAAAGTCCCCTCGTCTAGAGGTCAAGTCAAGGTGAGCATGAGCAGTCCAAATATATTTCTTTTTTTCCTCGATATTTTTTTTTTTTTTCCCTCGATTTTTTTTTTTTTTTCCTCGATTTTTTTTTTTTTTTTTTTTTTTTTTTTCCCTCGATTTTTTTTTTTTTTCGATTTTTATATTTTTTGATTTATGAGGTTTTTTTTTTCACCCATTTTCACCCATGCGCGGCACATGTAGACATGCGCAGTTGGATCAGATCGAACGAGGACACCCATTGGCATCGGATTTCAAGGTAGGGCTTTGGGTTGGTACTTCGTATCTCTTTATATTGCCAGGTAAAGCTTCAATTCTTCAGTATCTACAAACTTAAACATCTTAACTGATTTTAGAAAGAAAAAATACTTAATCTAAAATGGAAAGTTATCATGAGTGTTCTTCGATGTACTCGGGCGAGACAATTATTTGGCCACCTATTAATTTTTTGAACAGTTTAGAACGTTTATGGGGTATTCCCAAAGAAGTTGTAAAAGTTTGTAAACAAATTGACTCAACAGTGCTTTTCGCTCTCCTGCATGATGGTACGGAAATTTACGAATTTCAAGCGCAAGATGAAAATGTGCCGAATCTTCTAAGAGGTGGGATACAAATCTACAATTCCGCACCGCTCACTAACAACCCCTTAATCTCAGCAGTGGGGCAATCAACAGGAATGACGTCGCCGATGGAGCCACAAATAGAGCAATCAACATTGGCAGAAATGGTATTTTCAATGGAGCCCTCAACATCAAGCAATGAATGGTCCCTAAATAAATATCTGGAATCAATATTAGAAGCCCCATTGGAAATACCGCTGGAAGATGCTGTCCCAGACGTTGTTGAGGAACAGCCACCAATACCTAGCAGACGACAGCCTAGCAGGCATTGCAAAAGGCCTTTCAATTATAAATATAATTTTTAAAATAAGATTTTTTAGAAATTTTTATAAATAAAATTTTTAGAAAAATTTCAGTTTTTTCTTTTTAAAATTATATTTAGGGTGTTTAAGTTTGTAGATTAAAATAAATATCATTTTTAACGAATGTTTTATTTTTTCTTCTTTTAATATTATTTGTTGAAAGCTAAATAGTTTAAAAGGATTCCAGAATGTTATTTCCATATGAATTTTAACAATCCGTGCCATTGCGCGTAAGGTAATGTAAAATTGCTGCATAATTACAGAAATTGTTGGGATTGAAAATTACCTATTTGTTTTATAAAGCCATATAAGTAAAAGGTAAATAAAACAATTATAAATAGATTTAAAGAGTTTTATTTATTAAGGTCGTCTATATTAAAAACATGGTTCTCCATTTTTTTTTTATTTCACCCCCATTACAAACAATACATGCGTGGGGATGGCAGATAATAAAAAGTGGAACTTCACATATCGTGCAATGTAAATCGTTCCCACATAAAAGGATTCCAGAATGTTATTTCCATATGAATTTTAACAATCCATGCCATTGTGCGTAAGGTAATGTAAAATTACTACATAATTACAGAAATTGTTGGGGTTGAAAATTACCTATTTGTTTTATAAAACCATATAAGTAAAAGGTAAATAAAACAATTATAAATAGATTTAAAGAGTTTTATTTATTAAGGTCTTCTCTATTAAACACATGGTTCTCCATTTTTTTTAATTTCACCTCCATTACAAACAATACATGCGTGGGGGTGGCAGATAACAAAAAGTGGAACTTCACATATCGTGCAATGTAAATCGTTCCCACAACACCCCATTAAACGTTTGTAATGGTTTGAAACAAAGTTATGTTTCCCCACTGGCACCTCCAATGCGTGCTGATAATACCACCAGAAAACACTAGACATTTATGACGGCATAACTTTGGAAAACACAAACTTGTCTTGATAAATAATGGTTGCAATGTTTCTGCTGCACTTGCTGTTTTAATTCTAACCAATCCTTCTTCTCCACAGACATTTTCATCTCCAATGTCATTGATCCCGTCATCGACCAAATCGTTTTCACTGTCTTCCTCTTCTTCAAAATTATTTTTATCAGTTATTATAAGACAAGTTTGTCTTTCATGAACTAAATCTTTTTCCTTTCCGTCAAAATGTATAAATTCATCGCCATAAATAGAGACCATGTGTTCATTATTTGCGTCATTCATAAAGACATGACGCTTATCATTTTCGCAATATAAAACTTCGTAAGCTGCCATTTTATCTAAGTTTTTAATACTTTTAGACTTTGCTTCTTGCAACTTGGTTTGCAAATGAGGCGCTTGCTCTTAAGTAGTTGTATGTTACTGTAAGCTGTGTGGAAGGGGTGATGAGAAGAAAGTGGTGAGAGGTAGTATGCGGAGCCAAGTCTGACCAATCAGGAAAGGGGTGGGGAGGAGCCGAAGCATTAAAGTATGCGGGGCCAAAAGTAGCCCTGACCAATCAGAGTTAAGTGGGAGGGCTCATGCGCGCGATTAGGAAGTGGGGACGATCAATGCTAATGTTTTAGGATCGAAATGAACTGCACGAAATTTGCAGCGACACTGAGCCCAGACAAGGAGGTGTGGCTTAGGAGGCGTGGCTTGGGTCAAGGTCGACCAATCAGAAAAGTGGTGGGGGGGTGAGGCTTAAGCCCCCAGTCCCTACTACTGACCAGATCCCACCAAGCATCGCCCGATGTGATATTATCGCATCGGCTTAGGTTGCGTGATATTGCTTAACGTTTCGCGGCCGATATCCCTGAACTGTGGGAAAAAAATAGCATAATAAAGCTCCCAGGATCAAAAAATTCCGGAGGTGAAATAGCTTCCCGTTCGGATTTCCGGTTAGGAGCTGATTCGACGGCGTCGATATGCAAAAATCACAATTTTAAAGTAGATTTTTGTAACATACAAGAGTTATGGCTACCATTAATCAATAACTGTTAAAATAACTAATGATACAGATTGTCTTGCTACATAATATACGCCAGTATATGCCGGACCGTTGTTGAAGTATGTTGCCCCCCAGCGGCCCTGCTGTTGGGAATATGCTTTAATTTTCGTCATATCATTTATTATTACTTAATTTTTATTTTTTTCTAATTTTCATTCTTTTTCTTTGTTTATAGCGGCAACCCACCCACAACTCTTCAAATGTGTATTACAATATTGAAAGTAGCACCCGATGTGTTTTAATGTTCATTTTTACTTCATGAAAATTAATTTACCGTCACTGGAAAGTGCTTGAAGTTGGAATTTGCCTCCTATATTATAATACCCGATAATAACACAGAGCATTGAATTTTGCCAGTCATATCGTAGTAGGATGTTGCTCTACATTTTGAGCCGCTGAATATTAATTTGATATCTTTAGCACTTCACAGATTTTCTTTAACCTCTTAAAACATGTATTTTTAAAACTTTTGATATTTTCCAGTAAAGAAAAAACTGTAATGTGCAATTTTCACGATAGATTCGAATATATATTCGAGTATGTTTGAAACAACGAAATTCAACACTTTGGCGAATCTTGAGCGGTTGCTATTGATATATCCAAGGCATTCGGTCGTGTTTGGCACGATAGATTGTTAGCTAAGCTACGCTTTTATGGTATATCTGAAAAGTTCTGTTTATAGCTCTCGTGTTTTCTTACGAGTGGCAGTCAACGGATTTCTTTCTAACACCATCACTAACAATGCCGGTGTGCCCCAAGGATCCGAAAACTAAAATAAGATAACCAACCCCTGGTAAAGAAGAATTAGGAGTAAGGCTGACGAGAGAAGTAGATTGTCTAAGCATTAAAATGGCCAACCATCTTTATAATGTGTCAATATTAAGCACGTCGCAGGAATTGACCACTTGGTAAAATAATTGATGACGGCTAATACTCGATAAAGATTAGAAAAAGGAAGCCAGTAATCTTAGCAATCGAGATTAAAACAAGAAGAAGCTGTTGTTCCTCAAGACACGAGGAAGATGCAAAAAGTGGTCCAAGAAAGAGAACCAAGATATAATGCTTGTGTACTTCCGTGTAACAAGATGTAAAAATATAAAGGAGGTTTCCAAAAGGTAATGTTATGCGGATGAGGACGATGTCTACCAGATTTAAGACTCATAGAATATTGTAAGTTAACCAGGAAATCAGGGTCGCACAAGAAAACCAGCCAAAATTAAAAAAAAAAAAGATCCTTACGATGACCAAACCGCGAAAAAACTCCACATCATCAACTCTTGAGAACTCCTCGGTTGGAATAGCGCTAGGAGAATCTAAAACAAATCTTGTTCAGTAGCCGAACTTTACAAGAACGTAGTTTTCTATGACGAAGTCAATCTGAAACTAGCACCGAAATTACAAAAAAATAAACCTAACAAAAAAAAACGAGATATTGAATAGAGAAGTCCCAGATGTGGACTCCTCATGAGAATTTCAAAAAGACACAAACTGTTGTATACTGCGCGGGACTAACTACCAGTACATTGGAATTATTTATAACAGCCAAGCCAAGAAAATTCCCAGGAAGAATTGAGAATAAAATTAGGAAATTTCAAAATATAATCACCAAAATTAATACATGAAGAAAAGGCAACAGTAGCCGAAGACTTAATGGCATGTATCACACTTATGGTTAATCAGAGTCTTAGAACTTTATAAAGTAGACAAGAATATTATTAGGTTTCTTAAATTGTGCATGAGCTTATGAGAAACCAAATTAAGGTTAAAAATTGATGCACATGCAGTAGATACACAAAAAATAAATATTAACAGTGGTATATGCCAAGGAGATGCGTATGTCTGCTGTGACTTATCATAAGTATTAAACTACTATATAGAACCCTACAATTCTCAAAATTGGAGTATTTAATGTAAGGTCATTCCAAGGAGTATAAAATAAGTCATTTGTTCGACTTGTGTGACTTGAAACTCTATACAGAATCGGAATCAAAATTTAATAGACCTTTAAAACAATTCAGTGACAATATTAAAATGAAATTTGAGCAGGACAAATGTACAAAGAAGCCGAAGAAAACCTAATAGTTATAAACACCTACGCGAAGCCAATAATATCAAATACTTGGTAACACAGAAGAATATAAATACCGACGCTATGAATCAAACATTATACCATAATTAACATTATAATTAACTAGAAGTCTATCAAGAAAAAAAATAGAGTGTAAACTTCTAGCATGAATAAAAAATTTAAAAAATCACAATTAAATGGGCAAATTCTTATAAGAGCCATAAACACGTGGACAATACCAGCATTGACTTGCTCGTTTAGGGTAATCAGGTGGTCCAATACTGACCTTCAAATGTTGAATAAAATGATACTTGTTCAGTTACCGGAGCACGGGAAACATCATCCAAAGATCCGTACCGAACGACTATATATCCTAGAAAATTTGGAGGTACAGATCTCGCCAATCTAATCTTTCAGCGAGACAAGCAGTTAAAATCATTGAAAAAATATTTCCATGGAAAAGCAGATATGTCACTACCGCATGAAACTTGTAAGTGAAATAGATAAATACTCGATTCTTCGATTGGAGAAACTACCTTTAAGGAATGTCTCGAGCCTAGTAGAAAGTCGGAACATATGGCAAACAAAAATAATCCATGGAAAATATCCACAAAAATTAGAACATTGTCGAGTTAAAATATTAAACTACTGGTTGACTTGGGAAGAATTATACGCAGAAAAATTTTATGGTTGCAATACAAGATGGCGTCATTCCTACACGCAATTATTGGAAATATGTAGAGAAGATCTCTATAGGTACAGATCTCTGTAGAATATGCAGCAGGACCACTGAGACTATGGAACATACAATGGTAGAATGTACAGTACTGACATGGAATGGATATATTAAGAGATATAACCTCACAGAAATATACATTTAGAAGAAACAAAAAAGTATAAAATAGCGGAAAACACGGAATATTATTTTGAATAGTACATACCTCAACCTGTTCTGGAAAATGATGAAGTACTTGATATATTGGGATACCTCGATAAGAACGGATATACTACCAGGAGAAAATTAACATAATAATAATATTTCAGCAACAGCACACAACCGGTATGCTATTGCTTAACCAACCATCGGGCCTGCTCCTGGCGGTGAAGACGCTCGTGAGTCCTCAAAAACTCAAAAGTGCCGGGGAAATAAAATACCCAGGGTGAACAAAAACCAGCACCGCCTATTTTTTTTAGTGTTCCGTACGGAACACTTATAAGATTATTTCGGTGTCCATCTGTCTGTCTATCTATCTGCCTGTCACACCCGATTTTCTCCGAAACTATTTGACATAGAAAGTTAAAAATTTGGCACTGATATAAGAATTGATGGTCTCATCAGAGCAGTGTAGTTTTGAAAGTTAAATTTTGATTTAAGGGGATAGTTTTGGGGGGTGAATCCGGAAGTGAATTTTTTTTTTATCAGGTCATCGAGTTGGGTGTCAAATGAAGGCTTGTAAAAAGACGAGTTCATTTGCACCCAATTCTTTTTGTATTATTTTTAAAAAAGTACGAAAAATCGCTGTCCCCCCACCTTATCTCGAAAACTGCTGATCAAAAAATTTTGAAAAAATACGGGAATATTCTCTACAGACTGTAGATTGAACGAAAATTATCACTAATTAATCATTAATTTATCTGGTATATAAAAAAAAATTCAAGGTCATCGTTGTACGAGGAGTAACAAGCTCAACCTCATACGGATGTGATGTATTAGCGCGACGTGTATTTCTAGCATGCACCGCTCTGGGAGAAATTAAGCGAGCTACATCCATAGAACACTTTCCATGGAAATACTTATACAATCGACTCAAGTCGCCAACCGTTCTTCGACGTTCCAACGAATCAAGGTCGCCGGTTAGTTCCGGGTCTCCAATTAGGCGAACAGCTCGTCTCTGAATAGAATCCAATAAATGCAGTGTATGTTTAGGAGCAGAGCCCCAAACATGGGAGCAGTATTCCACAGTTGGTCGAATTTGAGTTTTGTACAGAATTAACAGTTATTGTGGTGTGTAAAGCTTTCTAGTTCGAAATAATATACCCAGCTTTCGAGAAGCTCTCTTTGCTATGCTTGCCACATGTTCATCCCAAGACATATTTGTTCCCAAATTAACGCCCAACAAATTGAGTGACGATGCTAGAGGAATGGAGTGCCCCGACATAACTATGTCGGGTCTAGTGGGCTAATGTCCCACAAAGCGAGATTCCGTGATTTGCTGTAAGAACAATACGAAATAGACACTCGGGCGTGGTAAAACACCAGACTGCTTCTGCTCTGACATGCGCTCGGGTCAGAGTGACACGCCTTTGAGAAGAAAGTTCATCGACCGGCAAAAACATGGAAATGAAAGTGACAACCAGTTTACACCAATACAAGTTCCCAATAATGTTGTGAATCGAAGAGATTCGCCTATACCTGGAAACCAAACAACGAACGTACAATTTAAATGGTCATTAAACAAGAATATCTTACCTTTATCGTATGTATGTCATCATTTTGAACCAAAAGCAGCAACTATTCAAAAGAAATAGATTAATATCACACACAATCCACCAGATCGGGACAGAAGTATCGATCCAATTAAGGTTACAAATAGCAGATCCTATAAAAAAAAAAGAACCAAAGAATTACGATTGTAACCCCAGAAGACCAAGAAACATAACATATTGGAAGTAAATATACTTCTATATAAAGGCCTAAATTCTTCCTTAAAATCAAGTATACCACAGCTTAAAACGAATAAAGAGACCCTAATATTCTAATATGTATAAGTAATACACATACTAGTAAGATCAATGAATGTATGGACCTTAAAACATTCTAGGTCTCGATATGTGGGACCGTTTACTCTACTAAAATTGCATAAACAAAAAGTGCCAAAAAATAACGTAGCAATTAAACCAACATCAAAAGCAAAGAAACTTTCATGGGAAAGCACACTTATGTAATACAAAAATTAACAATATCATAAGAGAAATAGGCCAAAAAAAAACAAGGCTAAAAAATATCAATAGTACGACTGAAAAGAGAGCACGAACAGTTATAATCCGACGGAACCAACACAAGTACGTTAGAAGTGGTTGACTTGTTGAAACAGAGACTCCGGGTGTACTTTTACAGGCTAGAAAGCTGTAAGAAAGCTTATCACAGAAGAACCGACAACTAGAACCTTGGAAGAAACCAGTACAATATTTTATCGGAATTTACTCAATCAAAGAATACGAAGGACGGTCACCCGTCTATGCTTAGAACCAATGCAGGATGGGTACACCTTGTGAAAAAGAAATCAGAATCTTAAGAAAGCATTATCAAAAGCGCAAAACTGGAAGACTCCAGGTCCAAATGACGTACAAAGAAGCTTCTACTAACTAAGCCACACATAATAAACTAGCACACTTGCTCACGGTCATTTGTAGTAACCCTGAATCCATGCCCAAATTCCTAAAGAGAGTCCTCGCCTATCTTCTTCTGAAAACAGAACATTTGCAGGAGGGCCCGTCAAAATATAGACTTATAACGTGTTTACCTACACTTATAATAGTTGAGAGAAAACCACCATATGAACACGAATAATCTCTTAACTGAGGAACAAACTGGTAAAGAAAACGAGAACAGGGCTGTAAAGAGCAAGTAATAGTATACCTAATTGTAACTAAACATGCGAAAAAGAAGATACGAAACCTATACATTGGAAATTTTGATTATCAGAAGCCTTCGATAGCTAGCAAGACAATCATGTCCGAATGGGAAACCAGTGTCATATTTAAGGGAACCGAATCTGAAGTAGAACCCATAAATATCCGAATAAGAAGGAAAATATTTCAGGGAGATGCACTCTGTGCCCTTTGATCCCGTGTGGTAATGAACCTACTCTCCACTGCCTTAAACAGCAGACGAAATAAAAACAGCAATCAGGAGTTAAGCTATCTTGTATGCATGGACAATCTTAAGCTTTTCTCTGAAACTAATAATAATTTAAAGAAACTATTGCCAACAACGGAAGGAATTCTCGCACGATATATCCATGGCTTCTCGACAAAGTAAATTTAAGACAAGTAGTATTGTCAGGGGAAAGTGGCACTAGAGTGAAGATTTTCAGCTACTGCCGATATCAGGAGGAAGTATCATAATATCGATGGATAGAAATGAGACTTACAAATACCTCGGTTTTCTGAAATCACAGGAATTGAACAACAAGAAGGTAAAGCAATAATTGATGGACAAGAGAAAGGTAAGAATGAAGATCATAATGAAAACTCATCTGTCCTTGATAAATCTTATCACTGCCACAAATTTTCCAGCGATTCCTGATATCGCTTATAAATTTAGTGCTGAAAAATGTACCACCACGGAACTGAAGGGAGTCAGCAGGTCACTGAAGGTATTGTATATTAAACATCATCATCCCAGAGCATCTAAACAGAGATTCCATCTACCAAGACACCTTCAAGGCAGAGGAATACCTGACTCAAGGTCCTAGATCAAAAACAAATTGGAAAACTTCGAGACTGTTTTGTTAAAAAATCCAAAAAATCACAATTCTAGCTCTGTTTATCAATTCAGGCTCAAATTTTACACCACTTCAAGTTAAGAAAAGAAACAACGTGCATAACCCAGTTTACTCAATTGCAAACCGCATCGACACCTGGCAAGAAAAGGAATTATGTGGAAGATACCGAAACGTATTAAAAGAAGAAGGTCTTAATAAACGCGCTACACTGACATACCTGCTACCTGGAAACATCAGAGGGTTTATTTCTATTCTATGAAGAAACAAGAGACACTTAACATACATTTGAAATATATTGTTAAAGATCCCACAATAACGAACACAACATGCAGGATGCGTAGACAGAGTAATAAAAATAGTAAGTATATTTATAAGCAGCCCCAAATCGATACAATAAAAGTCGTACCTAATCAAGTCTGTGTGAAATATGGCTTATTGGGGAATATGAGCCTATACTACACATATAATCCGGAACAGATCAAGGAGAACAAAGAAGCAAGAATATATTGGAGCCGAGTACTTATTATGGACCATCTTATAATAAATCGGACATCTTTCTACGGAACAGATCTGAAAATAAAATATGTTTAATTGATATAACAGTACCAGTACCAGCAAATGTTAGCAAAAACAGTGAAAAAATTGAAAAAAATTCACCGTTGCCATATGAGCTCAAAAGGATGTGGAATGTTGGTAGTATGCAAATTATACCAATTATTATTAGAGCTACAGTATCTAAAAAACTATTGGATGGATTGAAAACCTCAAGAATCACCGAGAATAATTATTTGGAAATGCAAAAATCCGTAGTACTAGCTACATGCATGAGGAGAATTATGAATCGAAGTGCCTTTAATAGCTACTTATCAACTGACATCTTTTCTATATAACCGCTAAGCGTGATCCAAAAAAAAAAGAAATAATAATAATACCTCCTCCCCCCTCAAGAGCTAGAGGAATTCCAGGATTCTCCTAGTACGGGCATTAACGATTCCCAGGTACCTGATTCATATTGTGCTGTCTTGGGTTGTCCAGATTATTTGTAACAAAAGCGCAATCTTAAGGTGTTTACCGTGCCATTTTTATCAGTTGTAAATGTATGTTTATTACAAACGTAAACAAATTATAAAAAATTAAGTTTTTTCTTTTCATTAAAAGAATGATCCAAACCCATTTTTCCCACGTTTTGTTTAACTTCGACTGGATACCTTGGAAAGCTGTAAATGGACTATTTTCTAGCAGGCTAATTGAGCTATGTGGTCTCTAGATTTTGCAAGAAAATGACTGAATAAAACCACCTGTATTTTTCCCCTTAATCGTCATCGTCATAACACCAGCTGAAACAAAATAAGCATAAAAAATTTTGTTCTAATAAAAGAAACACGTAAAATTTTGCTGAAGTATTTTATTCTTGCCTCAAACATCAATAAAGTGATTTACAGTCAATCCAGATCTGGGAGCTATACGACCATCGGAATGTTTAGGCAACTCAGATTTTAAACCGATGGCAAATTTAACTATTCCATGCCTGGGACAACTTTATCAAGACTTTTTATATCATATCCTGCTGCTTTAGAGCTACTTTTAGTGGGTGCATAGCCCTGAAGAACAATTTTAGCATACCTTAATGTGTGATTTTGTTGAAAATGATGATTGTTTTCATCAGCAATCATTTTAGAAAGTATAAAATAATTAAATATCAAAATGAGTACGTTAAGTGGATGCATCTTTATTATTTATATTTTAGGATAAACGGGTATATAATCCCAAGGTGTATTAATAAATAATTTAATATTATTTTATCATCACAGGGTGTAAGGGCAAGTTTACTCTGAGCTGAATTATATGTTCTTTAGGGTAAATTTCATTTTTATTAAAAAAATAATTGTAATAATGGATAAATTTAATTGACTTTGAAGCAGTACTAGTGATACCTTTTGCTTTTTTGATAACATTTTGGTTTGAATATAATTTAATCGAATACGTTTTAGACTTAAAACATGTAATTTCATACATAATTTTTCCTGCAATTTTATCTTTCATTAAACCTAGAACCTTTTGTTCTGTAATGATACATTAGAAACATTATCAGAAGGATAATTAAACTTATGACTCATCTCGAATATGGTCGCAGATATCCTCTACATAAAAATGGTAAATCAATGAGTGTCGATGTGGAATAATTTTGTAGCATCGTTCACTTTCAGTTTTATATAATTTTAATGAAAGTAGTATAATACAGTTTTCGAAATTTACAAAATACTGATACCGATATATTTATTTTTTTATTTATTTTATTAAATATAGTTATTTTATTTATTATATTTAACTCTTTTATTTCTATAATAACCATATCATCACCAAAAATGGTTAAACTGTGAAAATTTGGTTTCGATCGCTTGGCTCCATATCGCCCTGACCAAGTTGTCACCAATTTAAACTTGTTATATTTTCGATTATTTTCCATCGTTTTCCCAAAAACTGCATAATTCATTCATTAAAAAAAAACAAATTCGTTTCTACTATGTTTCCTCAATCACGAGTTTAAATCAATATATGATTTTAAACAGGGAGATTATTTCAATTTTACAATTTTTGAAACTTTAGAAAGTCGTAAACTTACATTTAGAACCTTTAGAAAGATTTTTATAGTAAATAACATATTTTTTTTAATAAATAGGGTTATTAGTAATTCTTATTTTTTTAAAGATGATATGAATGGTTTTAAACGTTCCGGGCATGAAGGTAAATCATTAAGTTCTGCAGGATACTCCAAGTCTATTTCAAGTATATACTTTTCATTCGAATCGTCCAGTATATTGATAATATTTTCCGAATAATATCCACTATTATCAACCCACCAGAATTCAGCCCTAGAAGGAGCTTGACGAATTGCAGTACGATATAAATTATTTATATCAAAGTTCAGTACATATAACGAAGGAAATTTAGGATCATACCCATTCTACATATTGGTTGTTTTCTTTCCCATACCGATTACTACATTGAAAAACTCTACCACTAATTCCTTTTTTAACCGTCATCATTTTGTTCCACATCTATAGTTAAATCTAAACAAACGCCTGACACAAGAAAACATTCCTTGTAGGCTAGTCCAAGACGGTATATGACCTTAGCCATTCTAAACCGTAGGTGTTCATACAAACTTTTCGAAAATTTTCAAGAACATAGGCTAATAGTAATACATAAGAAATAAAAGTCCATATACCAACATAAATTTTGAATTTCCTCCATATATTGCATGTTGGTACTCATTTCTTGTTATATTCCTTTTTTAAATTTTATTATAAAAATTTTCTATAGTTGGAAATTGGTTTTCGTCTAATTTGTCCCAACAATTCAGATAAACATATATATAATAACTAGATAATAAATAATTCCCTTTTTACACAACAAAATAATTTTTTCATTATTTTCACAAAAAAAAATTGTAATATATTTATTATATAACAATCAAAATATGAACTTAATTTATCCAAACTACTAAGCTCAAGCCTAAATAAATCCAAAAATCTAAATTGAACACTTGTACTTTCAATGTACATTTCCGTTCATTAACAGCGTCACTGCATCGGAAATTTCAGTAGTTAATTTCCTAATTAAAAGTTGTCCATCATATCCTGATTAATTATGAATTACGATAGGAATCACATGATTATTTCGACAATTGAGGTTATATGAAGAATGTGCACTTCCTCTCTATTTTCCTGTAAAATGGCAATCATTTCTAACTTTAATTGATCTTCTTGAAGTGATCGTAGCAAATAGTTGATAAATTAAATGATTCCTGCTTGGTTTGTGTTAATGGTAACATTGGAACTATATTATTTAATATAGGGTTTAATTGTAAAGCTAATTGTTGTAATTTGTTATAAAACCAGTTTACACAATATTCCTCTGTATGCATATTAAATTTTGATAAACCCTTGTCATAACTAGGTAATAAATAATAACCAATGTTTTTGATATCTTGATGTATTTTTATTATTATTCGAGTCATCATTTTTTGCAATATACTTTTAATCTCAGCGTAATGGACAAATGAAACATTTTCTTTCTGAATAAAATTTTTATTTCATTAGGTAATGTTAATTTAGTTGTATTCATTAGTCTGCAGGTAAATATATGTTTATTTAAAGTTTATTCGAAATAAAAATGATTCAAACACCTGTTACAATATTACTTTTTATATGCTATGTCACTGTTCTGTTTATTCAATAACTGTGACAGGTCCTTGATGAATGCAAAATGATAAGCAGATTTAAAATTAGATATATGATCTTGAGAAGGAACATGGCCATTTCTACGTCCCAAATTAATAAGTTAACAGTTGTTAGAAACTCAAAATCGTATAGTATATTAGTACAGTGTTTTTTTGTCAATTGCTATGATATTAAAGGAAACATTATTTACTTTTTAAATGTTTTTAACATTTTTTAAAATTACAGGAAATTCAATTCCTTCATATTTTAAAATTTGACTAACATGAGGGTATGAAGATATACGACGTGC
Source organism: Pachyrhynchus sulphureomaculatus (assembly GCA_019049505.1). Classification (NCBI taxonomy): domain Eukaryota; kingdom Metazoa; phylum Arthropoda; class Insecta; order Coleoptera; family Curculionidae; genus Pachyrhynchus; species Pachyrhynchus sulphureomaculatus. The sequence continues at coordinate 119,061,633 of CM032446.1, read as the reverse complement.
TTTTTGATTCATTTGACAAGGAAAACAAATTCAGCATTATTTTGAACATTAAGAACTCCTTTATAACTTTTAATATATTTTGGCACAGGAGTAGTATAAGTTGAAATACCAGCAACGTTAATGGATGTATAATGGTTGGTATTAGTTTTTAAAATTCTTCTGATTTTGTTTTTATATTGTTTTTAATATAATAGTCATAAAATTCCTTTAAATCAGTGTTAAGATCTACAACACGGTTTTGAGTTACAAAATTTTTTATTTCACCTGTTTCAAGCTCTATGAAATTTGCCAAAAACACAATATTAATTTTTAAAAGTGATTTAGCAAGTTCTTCTTAACTCTAAAGTTTTTGTTCTGAAATAAAAATACAGATGTCTGGTTAAAGAAAACGATAGAATCTTCAATACTCGAATTAACAATTTGATTTTAAATCAGTTCAAGCCATTTTTTTGTTTTTATTTTTGTTTAAATTTTTACGATATTTAAATTGTTCTTGATAATTTTTCAGTAAGTTTAAATTTGGTTTTATTTTTACAAACAACAGAAACTCTTCAAATATGTTTAAAAAATTTATATGGCTCAATTTAAATACTTCATTGTAATAATTTTTGGTTTTAATTAACTTTGATTTTCAGCACAATTTGCCACATGAAGTTTTTAATATTGTTCTGACTTTGTGCTAGACATATAGTTTATATATATGCCATGTATAAATTTAATTACTTAACCAGATCGTGCAATCTTATATAATGTTATGATAATTAGTTATCTATAATATTTAGTTTTTAACTTTCGTAGTAACCTTAGAGGTTAAACAGTATAAATAATATTTTCAACTAACCTTTAAGGCCAAATTTTATATAAATAAGTTATAAGTTAGCAAAATTTCCTCTGCTAAAACATAAGTGTTCTTTTTTTTAATTCTATTCTTAACAAATTTCAACAATGAATATTTCATCAGCATTTATTTCTGAATCTACAGATGAAAACAAATCTCTGAGAGGAGTTTACATGCGTTGGTGAAAAATTAATTCAGGTAAGCTATATTATAATTTAATTTAATTTTAAAAAGTCTTTGAACAGTTTATCAAATGTTAATTCTTGTTTGTGCTGCTTTATAGATTTGGTGGAAAGGATTCTAAACTTGTGAATGTGAGGTTCACCTCTACCTGTCCTATTCCCAAAAAATAAAACTATAAAACATGAAATTCTGAGTTTTCCTCTAAAGTATTTAGTGGTAATAGTAGATGATGAAAAAGAAATGCAAATATTTCCGCAGTTTAAAAACCTTTAGTGCTGATAACTTCTTTTTATGGGAATAAAAAACCGAAGAAAGTGGTAACATGACATAAGAAAAAAGGATTCCCGAAAAAAAAAAAAGATCATAGAATTAAATATCCGTCAATATCATATACAAACGCATATTATTGTGATGTTGATGTAGATGACTTTAAAAGTTAAAAATATGTATTATTAGAATCAAATAAAACAGTTGAAATAGATTTAATAGTTTAATTTCACTATTTATCAGTTTCTTTTTATTAATATACCAATATCTTAATAAAATCATATTTTTCAAGGCATAACGTAACCTATTATTAACAAACTGATTATTGCAATGATCGTTAGTAGATTTTAAAGACTTTATTCCAAATTATAACATTCGCAATCAAATAAATTCATAACATCATTGGGAGGTAAATTGGTTAGCCAAACTTCTTTGGCAACCTTTAATCAACACGTGTTCATAGTTTATTTCATCTCTTAGGAAACTTCTTTATCGTAGGAAAAAACAGCGGCTTCTTTGAGCACTTTTGCCCAGTCGAGATCTTTCAGCTCTTCCTCTGTTAAATTTCTTGTCCATCCACATATTGTACCATCCAATGGATAAAACTTGCAAAGGCTGGTGAGTTCTCATTAGAAAATCGCAATTCCAAAGATGTAATTATGGAGTCCAGATACGGTATGACCAGAGACCTCCTCCACAATTCGGAGGCATTATGTACTAGAGGGTTGCTCCTATGCTGTTGCTTTCCTATAGTCCTCAGGAGGGTCTGTTCCACTTCCAGCTACTATGCCAGTTGGTTTGCATCCTCCAGCAGTTCATCAGCAATTATTTCTACACTGTCACGAGGGTTTTTAACAAACCCACCATTCGATTAATATGCTCTGAGGCTTTAACCGAGTCAAGGGTGCTTGATTGCAAAGCATTCACGACAAGTTCTAATACGGCAGAATACTTTGAGATCAAAAGCATAGCCATTAAGAATGATGATCGGATAGCTGCTGAATGAAGCTGGAAGGCGCTTTTGCGACTGGCAGCATTTCCTTCCACAGAGATAGTTTCTAAGGCTTCAACAATCTCGCTGAAATGTTCTATAAAAATTCTAATACTCTTATATTTCTCCGACCATCTCGTTTCACTCAGCCGTGGAATATTTGGAATTAAGTTTTATCTTCAGAACTGATTCTCTAAAAAATATGAAGATGTATTTTACAGTCGTGAAGGTGTTTTGAATTTCGGATATTAAATTGAGATTAAGTCTGTGCGATGAACAATGAAAGGACAATGCCTTTATGTACTTTTCTCTCAGTATGGTCTGTACCCCATCTACGTTGCCAGCCATTGAAACCTAAACCCACGCATTTCAGGTAGATGCCCCTGTTCAGTAACTCATCTATTGCTTTTGGAATTGATTTAGAGTCAAGTGCTTCTAACTCAATGAAACCAATGATATCGTCTCGAATTTCTTTCAGCTTCAGATTATAAAAGCGAAAGCCTATAGAGAACTGCTCTTTACCTGATATATCAGCAGTTTCATCACCTAATATGCTGTACGCGTATGCTTCTTTGGCACTTTTAACGATGTGCTTTTTGCATTTGAAGAAATCCATAGCTTGAATTTTTCCTAGAATTTTGAAAGTGTTGCTTCAATGATATATCTCCAGCTTCGATACGAAGGCGACACAGGTCTTCAAACACCCCTTCATCTTGATGCTTTTCCCTTAGCGGTAGATCATGAGTGCCAGAAACATAAGATATGATAGAAGATATTACTTTTTCGTTATCCTCTAAAACTTTATGGATAAATTTCTGTACCTCAATATCAACAGGGACATTATAAGTAAATCTTCTAGCTGATTCAGTTGCTAAAACATACCACTGGTTAGTCAAATGGTTTTTTATAAGCCAAAAAGCCAAAGATTGTATTTCGTGAAAGGTCTTACATCCAGGCTCCCAAAACCTTTTGACTGACTTAAAGATGGTAAGAATAAAACACAGTACTTGCACAATCCAACTGTCAAATGCTTGGAATATACCAGCCATGGCAAATATGTATCTAGTCACTGATAATTAAACTGTGTCTTTAGGTGAGCGCGAGCGGCATCGACTTCAAAGAATCTTCTCTTTTAGGATCAACAACAATCATTCCACATATTTATCCACGTCATTTTCATGACTATCATTACCATCTATCCTCTTTCTGCTTCTGCAGTATCACAAGTTGAGCTCCTCGTGAATTTCGCTCTAGCCGGATCTATTCCAGAGGTGGATGATGTCGACTGTTGAGGTTGAGCTGTCCCATTTGCATTCCCTTCCTCTTCATCACTGCTGCTTGTGTCATTTCTTACTGTTTTTTTTCTGCTTGAAGCCACTACAAATAATAATAAAAAGAAATTGTCTTATTCAGACCAATAAAAATCCAAAATTTTATCAGAATCAAAAAATTAAAATTTTTCATGTAATTGATGGTCCTTTATTTCTTTAATTTTCATTTTTTGTAAACAGGTAGGGGTATTTATTTTTTGTCAAACAAACCTAAAAGGTTTGAATAGTTCATTAACAGTGCAAGAGTACATAAGTAACTGAAGTATATATATCATATATATATATATATATATATATATATATATATATATATATATATATATATATATATATATATAATCACATATCACTATATCCATTTTAACAGCCAAAAAAAGAGAAAATGTAATGGCATAAAATGATAACAAGTGAAGTGAAATGACTGTGTTCACTTCACTTCACTTGTTACTCGAATAATCGCGAGTGATGACCTAACACACTGCGCGCCGGTATTTACGTGCACATTCTAGACTAGAGTCGAACATCGAATTTGAACGTCGACTGATAAATGGGGTAAAGTAACGATTTAACGTTCCTGATTCCTTCTGCTCGCTCTCGCTGTTGTTTAACAGCAACAATCGTGAAAACAGTTTTTATAAATTAAAAATATATAAAATACATAAAAATAAATAAATTTGTAATTTTTTCCCTCCTTTTTTGTTTTTTATTATTATAATTTTTTAGACCCTCAAGGATCTAGGAGGGCAATTGCCCTCTTCTACCTCCCTCTCTCCCGGCTACGACCATAACTCCCAGATCTGGATTAGCTATAAATCACTTCAGTGATACTGCACTGACTTAGCCGTTACTTGGTGGAGATCCATAATAACTAGGAACGAAATATTAATATCTTAAATAGTTGTTTAAATTTTCGTTCCGACTCCCGTGATGTAGTAGGTAAGTATTAGACACTTTTTAACAACAAAATTTTACATGTTTCTTTTATGAGAACAAAATTCAAGTGATCTGATTCAAACATTCCAATAAAATCTGGGAACCACATATCTTAATTATGCTGCGAGAAAAAAGTCAAATTCAGGAGGCATCCAGTCAAATGGAACGTGGGGAAAATGGATTTGAATCATCCTCTCAACAAGAGAAAATTTTATAATTTGTTTAAGTTTGCTATAAACATTAGTTTTTAAATGATATAGATAACTTAATAAGACGTATATTGTGTAGTAAATTTTTACAGAAATCTTTTTAAGTTTAGCATAAAGTATTACTTGCTAAGAGTGATATACGAGTACATAAATACAAGACATGCTAATAAAAATTCTATTTTTAGTACCAATTTGAACGCGCGACTAAGGAACAAACAACTGACGGTCCACAAAATTTCTCCTTCGTTCAGAACTAGATCTCCCGTTTTATTAATGAATTATAAAAAGTTTTTTCATTGAAAAGTATTCTCTCCTAAAAGTAAATTTGGGAAATTTTTCACCAACAATTTATAAACATCCTATAGTCGATACAATAGGTCGAGTTGCTTTTCCTTCTTTAAAAATTTTGGACACACAACCCAAGTTTGGTATGGTCGGATTACTCACGTTTAGTTTAAATTTTAGCGGGGCAAAGATAAAGTTCTTATAATTTTCCAAAAAGTTTTAGACTTCTGCTGTCATTTTAGGGAATGGATTTTTTATTACCTTTTCAAAAGGACCCCTTTCAATTAGGTTATCTACACGTTCAAGTATTCTTATTTGTCTATTATAACAACCTCATTACCTTTATCCAGTTTTAAATAAAAAACATCTAACATGGGACGAAAACTTCTTATGTGAAAAATCGTGGTTCTTGGGACTAGACTGCGCCAACATTCCAACATTTCGCCTACGATTGCGCGAGACATCTTCAGGGATGATTCTGTGTTCTAATATACAAATTGCTCCAAATTGATACGGTCTAATCCCAAAAACCAGTATCTCTCAGAAAACCTATAATAAATTAGAATTAAACATCTATAGGAAAGATATCGTAAGATATATACTTAACGATTCATTTCATTGTAAACAACATAAACTTGCCACATTACACTGTTCGTGTCATCGTTTAGTCACTCTCCTATTGAATACAGTTATATTCAAAAATGAAGGGATTTGTTAGAATTAATGATTATGATCAAAACGTAATAAACAAGTTAAAAGGTAGACGTAAGTTTAAGTTAAATATTCAAAGTTCCACTTTTTTTACTCGAGGATTGAATAAGACAAAATAGGTTTCAATACCTTATAATACAAAATATACTAGAAGACTTAATAAGGTATTTAATAATGTAGGCCTCACATTTATAAGTCATCAGATAACTAAAAAAAAATAACTAGGACGTCCTAAGAATAAAATCCATGAACGCAAAAGAAGTGGAATATATGAGATAAATTGTAATGATTGTAACAAGAAGTATGTTAGGAAAACAAGAAGGTCGATGCAAAGATTTAGCTCATTTAAGATAAGGTAGATCAGAAAAATCAAGTATTGAAGATGATGACTGATAATGCTCTAGAACATAAGGCTTTTAAAAATATATGTGATAGTAAATTATATAAAAATATTCTAAACAAGTACCGAGAACCTATTCTTCACAGTTCTGTGTACGGGTTACTCGACAGGAACTAATCCTTTGTCTGCGATTTGTCGGCTCCACTAGAATAAATCACAATTTTAGTATAAATAATCCGGTTTTTAATTTTAAATTTAGTCAATAATCGCTCCTACTATTGCTTACATGGTTACAGAAACGCGCGTTGAGTGAAAATATCAAGTTTAATGTTGTATAATGATATTTACTCAACGAGAACTAGATCACTAAAAACATAGTCATTCATTTTCGTCCGGCTATCTATCTGTGGATCTGTTGGCACGACAACTCTCGAACGAAATGAGATATCAATTTAAACTTGGTATATATACATACATATATATATATATATATATATATATATATATATATATATATATATATATATATATATACATATACATCTATAATATATATAAAATACAACGTCTCTATGTCTGTCTGTCTGTCTGTCTGTCCGTTAGTACGCTTTTCACTGGAGAACCACTTATCCGATTTACGTACTTTTTTTTAAAAAACATACATATATTCTCTGGCCAGGTTATAGGCTATATTTTATTACGATAGGTAGCGTAAGGAATGAGCAGTGACGATAATAGTTAATGACGTCGGAAAAAAGTTTGCCGCTTGCAATACACAGCCTAAACCATTAAATATGGAACAATATTATGTAGCAGAGAGTATCTATAATCTATAATCTATAATATATATAAAATGCAATGTCTCTCTGTCTGTCCATTAGTGCGTTTATCACGCGAGAACCACTTATCCGATTTACGTGTCTTTTTTTAAATTCATACATATATTCTTTGACCAGGTTATATAATAATAATAATCTATATCTATAATATATAAAATGCAGCGTCTCTCGGTCTGTCTGTCTGTCCGTTAGTGCGCTTATCACTGGAGAACCACTTATTCGATTTACGTGCTTTTTTTTAACATACATATGTTCTCTGGTCAGGTTATCGATCTATCTATAATATATATAAAATGCAACGTCTCTTTGTCTGTCTGTCTGTACGTTAGTGCGTTACGTGCTTTTTTTTTAAATATACATATATTCTCTGGTCAGGTTATAGGATATATTTTATTGCGTTAGGTAACATAAAGAATAAGCAGTGACGATAATACTGAATCAAGCTAGAAAAAAGGTTACAGTTAGCGCGTTCTCTTGCAATACACTACCTAAACCATTAAATATGGAACAATATCATGTTGCAAAGAATATAATATATAAAATGCATGTCTGTCTGTCCGTTAGTGCGCTTATCGCTTGAGAACCACATATCCGATTTACGTGTTTTTATAAATTTATACAAATGTTCTATATAATTCGATATAAGCCTAGATAATGGGAGATAATGGGAGATAAGTATAAATAATGAGAGATAAGGAGAAATAATGGGAGATAAGCAGAGATAAGTCTGGATAATGAGAGTTATGGTGAGATAATGGGAGGTAACGGGAAATAATGGGAGATAAGGAGAAATATTGCGAGATAAGTCGAGATAAGTCTAATGGAGTCTATGGAAATTAGGAGATAAGGGAAAATAATGACAGATATTTTATTACGTTAGGTAACATAAGGAATACGCAGTGACGATAGAAGTGAATCAAGTCCACGCGAACGGAGCCGCGGGCACGACTAATATATATATATATATATATATATATATATATATATATATATATATATATATATATATATATATATATATAAATATATATATATATATATATATATATATATATATATATATATATATATATATATATATATATAATATATATATATATATATATATATATATATATATATATATATATATATATATATATATATATATATATATATATATATATATATATATATATATATATATATATATATATATATATATATATATATATATATATATATATATATATATATATATATATATATATATATATATATATATATATATATATATATATATATAATATATATAATATATATATATATATATATATATATATATATATATATATATATATATATATATATATATATATATATATATTTATATATTATATATATATATATATATATATATTTATATATATATATATATATATATATATATATATATATATATATATATATATATATATATATATATATATATATATATATATATATATATATATATATATATATATATATATATATATATATATATATATATATATATATATATATATATATATATATATATATATATTTATATATATATATATATATATATATATATATATATATATATACATATATATATATATATATATATATATATATATATATATATATATATATATATATATATATATATATTTATATCACGCTTTGAGATTTTTTCTTTTCTTGACGTTTTAGAGAGAATCATGAAAAAACATAGTCATTCATTTTCGTTTGTCTGTCTATCTGTCGGTGTGTGTATCTGTGGGGGTCTGTTGGCACGACTGTCGAATGAAATGAGATAAATATAAATATATATATATATATATATATATATATATATATATATATATATATATATATATATATATATATATATATCACGCTTTGAGACAAATATTTTGTATAAATACTTATAGTATAACATGGAAAGGGTGAAGGAGGAGATTAGCTGGGTTGTTTCGTATACATAGGATTATATGTCGTTTTGAAGGTTTTTGAAGTCGAAAAATTCAAAAATTAGGTTATTTTTTCGTCATTTTTAATTTTTATGCAAAAAAAGGGGATGGGGACCATTAAATATTGTACAGTTTCAATAGTATTTTGTTGTGTATTTCGTTGTTTGGTTGATGTAATTGACAAATTTTAAGCCTAATATTTATAGTAAAATATAGTAGAGGTTAACGGAATGGAGTAAAAGATTATAGGGGTTACTTCATATATATGGAACTATATGTCCTTTACAGGGTTCTTAGACTATAAGATTATGACAATTAAAATATTTTTTCATTACCATCAATTTTAATCGGGGAAAGGTGTGTAAGCGATAAGAGATCTGATCTTGATCTGTTTTTAACCACCAATCCAGAGATTTATACGGTCACCGTAAATCCGCCGTTAGGTTCTTCCGACCATAAACTCCTTTCGACATCGAGTATCCTACCAATCAGTGACAGAGAGGCGCCTAAGCCGCGCTAGATTTGGCACTACAAATCTGCTAAATGGGAATCTCATGGAATATTTTCGAACTTTCCCTTGGATAGACATTTGTTTTCGATCGGACAACCCATCTGACTGAGCCAGGGATGTCTCCGATGTTATTTTAGCTGGTATGGAAGTTTATATCCCTTTTTCGAAGAAATGCCCCTCCAACGGCAAGCCTTGGTTTGACCGAAAATGCAAAAAAGCTGTTGCTTCTAAACATCTTGCCTACCGACAATGGCGAAACAATCTTCTCGCTTATCCCCACAATTCCAGGTCATTCTGGGCAGTCGCTAAGGCAGTTAGGCAAAATTTCACCAAATCCACCATACCACCACTCACACGGCCAGATAATTCTATTGCAACGGCACCTGTTGAGAAAGCGAACTTGTTGGCTGAAGTCTTTGCTTCACATTCTACTGTCGATTTCCAAGGGAATACACCACCTACTATTCCCATATTACAGTCAAGGACACCAAAAAGGCTTCTGGCGCTGACGGAATACTCAAAAACTGTGCGAGAGAACTAACACCAGTTTTCTGACTTTTCAACCTATCCTACAGAACAACAACGATCTGTTGGAAAAGACCGGGAATCCAATCTACAGCTTTGCAGATGACAGTACGCTTATCTCTTCATTCACTTTGAACGCTCGGACATCGGCTACTCAGGCGAATATCCGCAGACAGCAAGAGGTCGTTCAACTTAACAAAGACCTGGAGGAAATTCTATCTTGGGGTGACAGTAACCAAGTGGAATTTAACGCTACAAAAACCCAGGCGGCAGTCTTTTCTAAAAAAGTTAATTTGGGAGCAAATATGTCCTGGCATAAACATGTTGCAGGCATAACAATGAGAGCTTCTCAAAAGTTAGGAATATTGTTTCGAACCAGAAAGCTTTACACTCCACAACAACTGTTAATTCTTTGCGAAGCTCAAATTCGACCAACTATGGAATACTGCTCCTAGGTTTGGGGCTCCGCCCCCAAACACACACTACATTTGTTGGATTCTGTTCAGAGAAGAACTGTTCGTCTGATTGGAGACCCGGACCTGACCAGCGGCCTTGATTCGCTGGAACATCCAAGAACGGTTGGCGACTTGAGTCTATACTACAAGTATTTTCATGGAAAGTGTTCGAAGGATGTAGCCCGCTTAATTCCTCCCAGAGCGGTGTATGTTAGAAATACACGTCGCACTAATACTTCACATCCGTATGAAGTTCAGCTTGTTACTCCGCGTACAACGCTTTTTAAGCAGTCTTTTATATGAAGAACATCATCCCTTTGGGATAATTTGCCCAGGGCTGTGTTTCCCACCGAGTACAATTTACAGCGATTCAAAAACAACGTGATTCGCTTTTTCCGCATACATGCCGCTCCTGTAGCGCTTTAGGGACTTCCTTGTAGCAAGTGTGCTAGACCCATAAAAAAAAGAGAATATTGGATAGTTTCAAAAGTATTATAAAGAGTTTTCCAAGTTTTTTGAATGAGATAATGGACAATTTTTAAGCTGAATAATTTGTAATAAAACATATAAAGTGCCAAAAGAATGGAGAGGGGAAAAAGAGTATTTATGTTATTTCTCTTTTTCTGGAATCTAAGTCAAGGAAGCAAAAATTACATTTTTTCTGGTTTTTCATGAGTATATTGTGTATCGTATAATAACTCTCCTAAGATAAAAGGGTGATTGCGTGTATGTAGAAATATACTACCATTTCAGTATTGTCAGTTTTGGAGCGATATCGCTTACGGTGAAGGGGGTGAAAGCGGTTGGAGTCGATAAATTTCGTATGGTTTTAGTAGTAATATGGCACTTTTTCCTAGTTTTTTTGTTGAGAGAAGGAACAAATATTTTGCGCAAATATGTGCAGTAAAACATAAAATGGGTGAAAAAGGTAGAGAAGAAGACTAGAAGGGTTGTTTTGAATATATAGCGTCATATGTCCTTTTCAAGATTTTCAGAATCGAGGAATTCATTTTTTTTTTTGAATTCTAAAACCAAAAAGGAGGTGAGAGGTGGTTAAATATTATGTAATGTTAATAGTATTTCCAGAATTTTTTCACCTTTCTTGGTTGATGTAATTATAATATAAATATAACATTATTTATAGTAAAATATATCAGGGGTTAATGGGTTAGGGTGGAAGGCGAGAAAGGTTACTGCATATATATCGTGCTATATATCCTTTTCAGGATTCTTGGACTATAGGAGTAAGAAAATTAGGTTATTTTTCATTAAAGATGGAAGAATCTTATATAGTTTCAATAGTAATATGAGAATGGGTAAATTTTAAGCATAATCATTTATATAAAAACATATAACAAAGTAAAGGGGTGGAAAAAGGAGGTAGAACGGTGACTTTGTATTTATCGTGTTAACGGTCTCTTCCGGGATTCTGACAGTCAAGGAATCAAAATATTACACTTTCTTTTTTTCAATATTTTCATTGTTAACATGGGAAAAGAGTGAAAGTGTAGGGGGATAATTGTATCGTTTCAATAGTATTATGATAATTTTTCCTTATTTTTGATTGGGCTACTGGACATTTACTAAAAAATATTTTTTTTATTGTAAAACATGTGGGGGGTGAAACAAGTACAATGAAGGGTGATTGGGTATATATCGTAATATACTTCTATTTCAGTGTTTTAAATTTTCTATTAGTTCCAATTTTAACAGAAATTGTACGTACATAGAAGGGGTTTAGATTTGATTATAAAGTAACTTAAATAATGTTGAGATGAATAAAAACCAAACGATTGGCAGAAACGTAGTTACCACCCAGCAGGAGAATTATTGTATTTACGTCCCTTGCTAACGGGAAGCTTTGTATTCGTGAGTAAATTCGAAATTTTTGCCTTTTTTTCAGGTTTTATTTTCCCATTTTCATCGGTCTGTCTATGTGAATATCGGCCTGTCGATCTGTTGGCACGGTAACTCTCGAATGAGATGATAATATAATACTTGAAGTATGAACGAAACCTATAGTTCTTAATTGATATCGTTTCTGATCAAGGGGGTGAAAGAGGTGGGAATTTACTTACTCTTTACTTTAGTACTTATTTTGGAACTACGTGTTTGCAAGGAAAGTACTGGGTATATAGTTTGCCGCTTTATTAATTTTGTAAACTGTTTTAAAATTAATAATAAAATATCTATTGATACCTATAAAACAGCATATATATATATATATATATATATATATATATATATATATATATATATATATATATATATATATATATATATATATATATATATATATATATATATATATATATATATATATATATATATATATATATATATATATATATATATATATATATATATATATATATATATATATATATATATATATATATATATATATATATATATATATATATATATATATATATATATATATATATATATATATATATATATATATATATTATATATTTATATATATATATATATATATATATATATATATATATATATATATATATATATATATATATATATATATATATATATATATATACAGCGAATCGATTAAAACATTACTAATTCAGGTAAAAATAAAAAATAGCGCTAATATTTAACAGAAAATACGATGTTGCCGTTTACTCCAATTATTTCAGAAGACTCGAGAAGAGTGATAAAGATGGCTATGAAATAGAAACCCGCATTCATAATCGCTTCTTGCAGCAACACTAAAATGCGATTTGTTTAAGGCCTCCTTCAATATTAGATGTAGTCGTTATGAGCTTGAGAAGGCTTCAAAACATTGAGTTTGGAATGAAAGCTTGGTGACATAAAAATTTCTGTACAACCGAAAAAAAAACTACTTGGCCTAAGAGCCGAATGCTGCAAAAAGTAATCAGGTAAAATTAAGCTTATAATAATAGAAGATACAACACAAATTACGCCAAATTTTTAATTAGCTATGTGCCCGAATGTAGAGAAGACTAAAATTTTTCAATGGTTTTCATACAACAGAAGTTAATTTGAGCACCTACGGTCATTTTCATTAACTAAATTATTTTTATACTTTATAGTTTATTTTCATTTAATAATAATCTCATTGTCAATTATGTTAAATAGACCAGTTAATAATTAAGAATCATAAATTATTTTTGTATTTAAAAAATACATTTTAGAACATAACACTCCTGAAAGGGCGAGGGCAAAGCTCTCTAATATTATAGTATATTTTAATTAATTAATACTAAGTAATGCTAAATGGGGACCCCATGTCTTCCTAAAATATAAAATGATGTGTTAAAATTAAATTTTGTTTATTTTGTAAAGGGCTTTAACATAAATAAAATAATAATAATAATACCTATTAATACCCACGAAGTATAATAAAAATCGTAATTCAACTGAAACTACAAAGTTCCCGTTTACTATTCAAGATGACTAATAAGATTGATTGTAAAATAAAAACTTAAAGCAGAGGTCAGGGTACCCTTGAATAAGTGAAATTTGAACGATACTTTAAGAAATGATTACAAATACGGGAGTTAAAGGACATTTAACTCATTTAAGGTATGTTAGATCAGACAAGTCAAGCATTACAGCACATGCCCTTGACACAATAATGTATGTAATTTAACTACTCAGTATATATAACCACTACACCAAACACTTTATTTTTGCACTCGACGCTCGTTTCGCTAACAATGTTAGCTTCATCAGGAGCGATAATTGACTGTCAATCATCGCTCCTGATGAAGATAACATAGTTAGCGAAACGCGCGTCGAGTGCAAAAATAAAGTGTTTGGTGTAGTGGTGATATATACTGAGTAGTATCATTGTGCCAAAGATTCCACATTCCCAACTTAGTATGTAATTTAAGGTTAATTGAAATTATATTTGATAAGAAATTATTAGACACAAACAAAAGTACTAAAATTATAAAATATAAAAATGATATAAATAAGTAAAGATGACCTATTCCTCAAACTAATTGACGGGAACTAAACCGTCGCATATGATTAGTCGGTTCCGCTAGAGTAAATCACAATTTTAGTATAAATAGTCTAGTGCTAAAATATAAAAAAAAAATGTTTATAGTAGTGTTGATAAGTGGTGTGTATCCCTCAAAAAAAGTTTTATGTTTACCTATCACAGTAATTTGTATATATGTGCCATCTTATTTTTCAATAAGTACTTCTGGTAATTATTGAGATAATAATTCACAATTACCTTTATTGCTTTAACTCTTCTTTTTTTTTAGACGAATCTACCTGCTTGTACTTACTGTAGTCATGGCATTTTTGCAAGATTCTAAGTTATTGTACGTGGAAATAAAGTAGAATGCATAATTTTTAGAAAGGTCCAGAATATTCTACTGTATGTTACATTTTAAAAAAAAATCCAGAACGTTCGATGTGCAAATTAGGTCAAAAAGAATTTTCTCATGATATTCCCGAATATACTGTCACTGTTTTCACGAAATTTTAGAAGTAAAATTAATTCCAAAGAAGTAAGCGCGTATGTCCTCCAAAACCGCAAATATCAAAGCAATGAGACTCTACACGATGTGCCTTTACTTTTTATATACAATGGCAACAATACTTTTTTAGTGTTCCATACGGAACACTTATAAGATCACTTCGGTATCTGTCCGTCTGCCTGTCCGTCTGTCTGTCCGCCTGTCTGTCCGTCTGTCTGTCTGTCCGTCTGTAACACCCGATTTTCTCCGAAACTATTTGACATAGAAAGTTGAAATTTGGTAATAATATAGGAATCGATGGTCTCATTAGAGCCGTGTAGTTTTGAAAGTTAAATTTTGACTTAAGGGGTTAGTTTTGGGGGTGAAATCGGAAGTGAAAAAAAAAAATTTTAATAGGTCATCGAGTGGGATGTCAAATGAAAGCTTGTAAAAACACGAGTAAAAAATGCATATATAATGTAATACTTGCGCACACTTTTCTTTGTATTATTTTTAAAAAATTTAATTTAAAAAATTGAACGAAAATTATCACGAGTGCATTACCTTTAATAATTTATCTGGTATATAAAAAAACAAAAACTTCAAGGTCATCAGTTTTCAGTAAAGATTGGAAACAAACTTTGTTGAAAATTCATTTGGGGTGTGTTTTGTGAAGTCACTGATCATTTTAAACCTCCGTAACAAAATTTTTTATTTTAAAAGCAATCAACGTACGAAACACTAATTGCGCAAGTTCAACTTGCACTTGACCGGTTTTTTTATTATTATATTTATTTTATTTCTAAATTTATCATAATCTTGTAACACTAAATTAAATATAGCCATACTATACTTTTTTTATCGCAATATTATAATTTTATTGACATTACAAATAAGGTTACCAGACCGTTAAACATCTTTAACTATTGCTAAATATATCTCGTAACGGGTTCTCGAAAAAGATCGAGATCCTTGGAAGGGAGCCATTTTAATCTTTTAAAGAGGACGTTCTAAAACTAAGATTAATTATTGTAGTTCATTAGCTAGCGTTAGGAAAACTCGTAGTTTTTCAAATAGTTATTTTTTTCAGTTCATGATAACAATCAAGTGTCATTTTCTTTAGTGTATGAAGAAATATTTTCCTTTTTAGGGAATCTTTAAACATCTGATCACATTCTCCATTTCCATCAACAAATGTTTCCTTTTAAGGTTATAATAATTTCTTTATATTACATTTTTTAAGGACGAGTTTTCCTAAGTAAAAATATGATTATGGTATTTGCGCAGGGTTAATAATAGCTTCCTTATCCAAGCAGCATACTGCAGAAAATTGATACCTTCAACTAATCTAAGGAATTTTAAAATACAAAAACAACAAAAATCTTGCCATTTACTACCAAAAATAAGGTTTCCGACGTTTGTCTTCATACAAGGCATAATCTTTTGAAGCGTTCGTTCCCGAGGTGTGGCCAGACTCCCTAAGGGAATCGCGACAGAATTTCCAAAATAAAACAAAAATTTATTAAGACATTTCTTTCCATTTATCATACCCAACAAAAATAATTCCCTACCTACTGTGTGCAAACTGACTTACAGGTTTGCAAAAACATACTCAGAATTTATCATACTATATATACTTAACTAAATTAACTTTTTGAATGCACCGGAATGCCCCCTCTGTGTTTGACCATAAATAATTAAAAATTATTAAAAAATAACACAATTTAAAGATTCCTCGATTCCGAAAACCCTGAAAAAACTATACCATATAACGCGTTTCCTCTAACCCTCTTCTTTACTTCATTAACGTCTTACCCCCTTTGACCATAAACAAGTCAAAATAATGAAAAAAATAACACTTTCAGATTTCTTGACTACCAGATCCCTGAAAAGGACGCATAACACAATATATACGAAGCAACGCCTCTAAGCCTCCACCACTGCATTAGCCCCTTCTAAAGAAGTAAAAATAATGAAAATAAGATAATTTTTAATTTCCTAAACTCCAAGAACTCTGAAAAGTACACGTAACACGATATGTACCAAGAAACCGCTCTATCCCCCTCCCCCAATTCATTATCCCTTTATAAGTTTCACTATAAATAATTGAAAATAATAACAAAAATAATACAATTTTCACCCTGAAAAGAACATATAACACGATAAATACGAAGCAACCCTTTAAAACCCTCTCCACCCGTTATGTTCTTCCTATTCCAACATCATACGAGTAAGTGATGATTTGTCTGTGCCTTCAAAATAGGCCTCAGTTTCGGCGATAACTGGTTCACTGGAGCCAAATCTCTTCCCTGCGGGAATAGATAATAGTCGCTGGGGGCCAAATCTGGATGAGGAAGCAATTCGAACTTCAATTCATGCAATTTTGCCATCGTAACCTTGACTTGTGACACGGTACATTGTCTTGATGAAAGAGTACTTTTTTCTTGTTCATTTGCGGCCGTTTCTTTGCGATTTTTGCCTTCAAACGCCACGTTTTCATCCATTCCTGTTTTAATTGGGTGTGACTGTGTGTGTCTGCTGGGTGGGTCTGCCCGGGATAAGTCGAGAGGTGTGTAGTTTTTGTCTACTTTCACTGTTGCTGTGTGGAGGCTGGTGTGAAAGAATTTCCTAAGCGCTTGTATTTGTCTTATGTGTAGTGATCTTATATCTATGATTTCTCTTCCTCCTGCCTTCCTGTCGATGGTAAGTCTTTCTTTGCTTGCGTTGGTATGTAATATCCTGTATTTGGTGAATTAAGAACGTATAAGGATGTGAATGTTTTCTATGGCTGCGTGTGACCGTTTGATGATAGCAAATGAATATGTGAGTATAGGTATAGCGAACGATGGCTTTAGTGAGATTTTTTGGAGTTGAGTTTTGTTTGTATAAGTTTCGTGACTCTGTTTTTGAATTCGGTTCTGAGCTCTGTTTGGTTAACTTTGGTGCCTTGATGGAAGCCTAGATATTGGTATGTTTCTTTGTCGAGCATGTTATCGAGTGTTTCATTCATTGGCCTTTGTTGATGTGGAGCACTTTACATTTCACGCCCTTATTATTATTGTGTTTTCCTTCCTTCCTATTATTATTATTATTATTATTTAACACCCTCTTCCACTCTTTTAAACCTTTTATACGAGGCTGGTTTGAAAAGTCCGTGCAAAGTCCGAGAGATGGCACCACCGGCGCGTATCGAGGTCATGTTTAGTTAGTAGCATCTCTTGAATGAACGCACACCAAGTTTCAGCCATATTGGTCTATTTCTTTGTGTTTGGCATTCGTGTGAATCAAGGAAGTCGAGTGATTTTCAAGAAATGGACGAAAAAGAATTTCGTGTGGTGATTAAACATTACTTTATGAAAGGCAAAACGCCTCAGGAGACTAAAGAGAAGCTTGATAAACATTATGGTGACTTTGCACCTTCGATTAGAACAGTTTATAAGTGGTTTCAAAATTTTCGGACTGGCCATATGGGCACAAGTGACGCTGAACGTTCTGGACGGCCTGTGGAGGTTACGACTCCAGAAATCATTGATCAAATCCATGATATGGTGATGGATGACAGAAGAGTTAAGATGCGTGAGATTGCTAGTGCTGTGGGCATCTCGACTGAACGGGTACATAATATTTTGCATAAACATTTGGACATGTGAAAGCTATCCGCAAGATGGGTGCCGCGATTGCTCACGCTTGACCAAAAACGGAATCGTGTGAAGTGTTGCAAGGATGGTTTGCAGCTGTTCCAGAAGAATCCGGAGGACTTTAAGCGTCGTTTCGTCACTGTGGATGAAACATGGATACATTACTATACTCCTGAGAGCAAACAACAATCTAAACAATGGGTTACCAAGGGGAATCTGCACCAAAAAAGGCGAAGACCGTTCCTTCGGCCGGAAAGGTTATGGCGACTGTCTTTTGGGATTCGCAAGGGATAATCCTCATCGACTATCTGGAAAAGGGTAAAACTATTACAGGTGAATATTATTCATCATTATTGGACCGTTTGAAAACCGAGCTGCAAGAAAAACGCCCGCGATTGGCCCACAAGAAAGTCCTTTTCCATCACGACAACGCACCAGCACACACCTCAGCAGTTGTGGTCGCAAAATTAATGGAAATAGGATTCCAACTCGTTTCACATCCCCCCTATTCTCCAGACTTGGCTCCCTCGGACTACTATTTGTTCCCCAATTTGAAGAAATGGCTGGCGGGACAAAGATTTTATTCAAACGAGGAGGTGATTGCAGAACCTAATGCATATTTTGCAGACTTGGACAAATCCTATTATTCGGAAGGGATCAACAAACTAGAACATCGTTGGACGAAGTGTATAAGCCTAAAAGGAGACTATGTTGAAAAATAAAAAAAGTTTACCCCAAACACATAAGTAGTTTTTATTTTTGCACGGACTTTTCAAACCAGCCTCGTATGTATATTTATAACATGTAGGCTGAAAAGTTTTGGTCTAGCTACTTAAAACACGTTGTTTTTGCAAAATTCCACTTTATTCATCAAAATAATCTCCTTCAAGAGCGATACAATCAGTCCAACGCTTTTCCAACATTTCTGTACCTTTCTTGTAGAAGGATTTGTATTTGCCTTCAAAATAGGCCTCAGTTTGGGCGATAACTTCTTCACTGGAGCCAAATCTCTTTCCCGCGAGCATTTTTTTGAGGTCTGCGAATAGATAATAGTCGCTGGGGGTCAAATCTGGAGAATACGATGGATGAGAAAGCAATTCGAACTTCATTTCATGCAATTTTGCGATAGTAACCATTGACTTGTGACACGGTGCAATGTCTTGATGAAAGAGCACTTTTTCTTGATTATTTGGGGCCGTTTCTTGGCGATGCCTGCCATCAAACGCATCAATAACTTTATATAATATTCGCTATTGATGGTTTTTCCCTTCTCAGCATAATCGATGAAAATTATTCCATGCGTATCCCAAAATACAGAGGCCAAAACCTTGCTAGCCGACTGTTGTGTCTTTGCTCGCTTCGGGCGGCTTTCACTGACTGCTGTCCACTAAACTAACTGTCGATTTGATTCCGGTGTGTAGTGGTGGACCCATGTTTCATCCATTGTCACATATCGCATGAAAAAGTCCTTTTTATTGCACTTAAACAGGTTCAAACAGCGCTCAGAATAGTCAACACGTTGTTGTTTTTGGTCCACTGTGAACAAACGCGGTACCCTTGCCTGATACCTTTTAGGATTCCTTCTGCAGTGGATATTCTATCGTCGATTTTTATGACTACTTTGCTGTTTGCCATATTTACAAGGGTTTCCGACAATTTTGGCTATTTAACATTGACAAAGGCAACATATGTACAGGGTGGTCCAAATTGGACACTTTTAAAGGTAAACCCCTTTATCTAAGGGAGATAGACGAAAACTGATGTCGGTGTCTCAGGCTCAATTTTTATGATAAACTCAATGGTGAAAACCCCATATCGATATCTAGTACCGTTTCAGATATACAGGGTGTTTTTCAAAAATCTGCATTTTGGAAAAATGTTTGTAATTCTTTTCCTATTGAAAATTTTTGATTTCTGTAAAAACATTCTCAAAGCACTTTTTCACGTGGATTTCAACAGTGTAAGTTACATTTTTTTACAACTAATATTTTAAGAGTTATTAACACAAAAATATATTTTTTAAATGTATATTTTTCCTTATCCGAATAGAGCTTTAAATTACTGTTCTGAAAATATAGCACACTTTATATTTTGCTTGAAGCTACCATAAAATATAAAGGTTTTCAGTTTTTACGTGAGCTTTAAATGCACATTTTGTGAAGCAGGCTTTGGACGGAGTGGCAATATCAATTGTTTACCGATAGCAGTCAAATCGTAAAAAAAAATCCAAAAGTAACTCTTAAGAGTCATACCTACAATGAAATTTACTAAATGTTATAGTACTTTAAACTATGTAGAAAATAAAACAAAACAACAATAAAACAATTTATTCCGAGTAGAGCAAACTAAAACAAAACAATTTTCTATAAGAGATGTTCGAAATGTCGACCAATTTCATTTACACATAGGCGGCACTTTTTCTGGACACTTCTTACCGAGTCGATTAGTTCAAGAGGAGTGAGAGCTGCAAAACTTTGTATCACTGCGACTTCTAACTCTTACCTGGTGTTTGTCGGCAATTTAAAAATTAGGTCTTTCAATCTTTGCCAGAGATAGAAGTCCATGAGTGTTAAATCCGGTGACCTTGCCGGCCAACGGTTCGGACCTTGGTTGGCTATCCAGTTATTGTCGAAATTGGCCGATAAAACATTACTAATAACTGCAGCGTTATGAGGGGGTGCCCCGTCGTGTTGAAAAAATATATTTCTAAAGTCCATTAACGGCAGTCCATCAACAAGAGGTTCTATTTGCTGCCTTAAAATTTCTAAAATATCTCTGAGAGGTGAGCGTTCCTTCCTAAATAACCCTGCCAACCGTTGGCCGGCAAGGTCACCGGATTTAACACCCATGGACTTCTATCTCTGGAGAAGATTGAAAGACCTAATTTTTAAATTACCGACAAACATCAGGTAAGAGTTAGAAGTCGCAGTGATACAAAGTTTTGCAGCTCTTACTCCCCTTGAACTAATCAACTCGGTGAGAAGTGTCCAGAAAAGGTGCCGCCTATGTGTAAAAGAAACTGGTCGACATTTCGAACATCTCTTATAGAAAATTGTTTTGTTTTAGTTTGCTCTACTCGGAATAAATTGTTTTATTGTTGTTTTGTTTTATTTTCTACATAGTTTAAAGTACTATAGCATTTAGTAAATTTCCTTGTAGTTATGACTCTTAGAGTTACTTCTGGAATTTTTTTTTTACGATTTGACTGCTATCGGTAAACACTTGATATTGCCGCTCCGTCCAAAGCCTACTTCACAAAATGTGCATTTAAAACTCGCGTAAAAACTGAAAACCTTTATATTTTAAAGTAGTTTTAGGCAATATATAAAGTGTGCTATATTTTCATAATGGTAATTTAAAGCTCTATTCGGATAAGGAAAAATATACAGGGTATCCCGTTTAAAAAATATATTTTTGCGTTAATAACTTGTAACATTCATTTTTTCCTGGATTTTAAGACCATGCAATGTTACTGATTCTTCACTTCAAATTGTATTTATTTTTATTTTAAAATATCGACCGGTATATTAAACAAAAGTTTCAGGACATTCAGTATATACTGTGTGGTACGGGTTGCTGATCGAACCTACCGCCAGGCCGCGATTGGCGAAATGTTTGACCCGGAGTTTTGATTGGAGCGTCCGGATATTACCGGTAAAAATCGCACGATTATTTAAGGGCCTGAGAAACTACCAGAAGGGCTTATTTCCATCGAGCCGCAGACCGGGGCTTTTTTCGATCGAGCCGCAGACCAGGCAGTACCGTCTAGCCGAGAGGCTATTTTCCATCTAGCCGAAGTAGGCTAATTTTCTTCAGAAGCCGCTAAGTAAAAGTACCAGTTTCGACAATAAAAGCTGTAGTGAGCTTTCTAAGTGTTAAGAAAAAGTGTGAAATCGGGCGAAGTCCATCACAGCAGGACTGAAAAAGAGTAAGTCAACAAAACTCCCTCCAATAGACTTATTTAAGAGCAGTGCATTAACAGCAATGAATAACAGACAAAAAAGTGAAGTGTAAAACACGATGTCTCGCCTTCGGGGGTTGTAAAAGTTTAAAGTTTAAATGTAACAACTACTATTTAGGCTAGAATTTTTTGGTATAACTGTAAAGGTTAGAACTTTTTATTTTCATTTTAAAAATATGAATAAATTCTTTTTTTGTTGATTAAAGCTAGTGTCTCACTGAATAGTTATTTTTCTTTTCAGGATCAGTTGTGCTAGACTAATTTCTTTTTAGTAATATCCATAAAACACTTCAGTTTTTTCTCATTTTTCTTAGCTGAAGTTAAATCCTTTCTATTTTAAAATGAGTGGTGCCCAAAAAAAAGTCGTACAACTGAGGTTTCTTTAAAAATAGAATTAAATTCCAAAAAGACGTACAAAAATTATCTCTTACCCATATCTCTCCA
>CM032446.1:118947205-119038630 GCA_019049505.1 Pachyrhynchus sulphureomaculatus | reverse complement strand
AAAAGCATAATCCAAAATTTAAATATCAAAAAAAAAGTCCTAGGGCTAGACAACATTAACAATTTGGCTGTAAAAAATTTACCACATGGGAGACATTGTGAACATATCCGAAGCTGTTATTAAAAATTGTTATTTCCCCAATTTTTGGAAAATAGAAAAAAATTATTTTGATTTCCAAAACAGGTTTGGGCAGCTGGGAGCTATCGCTAGTTCAGACTTCTCTCCAACATGAAAAAAATTATTGGAGAAGTAATATAACTCAAAAAAATAATAACGTTGTATTACTCGACGAGCGGTTTGGTTTTCTATCAGCCCAGTGTCAGACAACCAGACTGGTGTTTAACATTTTGCAAAAATTCCACAGAAGGTAGCACAGCGGCGACGGATTCTTCGATATAAACGAGGCCTCTGACAAGGTCCAGATAACGGGTTAGTAATTAAACTAATTAGAATTGAAATGGCAAATTATTTAATCAAATTAATTTCATCTTTTTCGGACAATAGGAAATTTTTGGTCTACGTAGAAAACAAAACTTCAAGTGTCAGAAAAATACGGGCTGGCGTACGAGAGTTCCCCTTTGTCGCCTACTTTATTCAATTTATACACATTAAATATACCAAAATTTGGTCCAAATATACCTTACTTGTTTGACGACAATCACTGCTGTCATGAGGCAACCAAGAATCATTGTTTCAGGGCTAAAAAGAAATATATATCAACTAAAAAAATGGATCCTCAATTCGGAAAAAAAAAAAAATCCTGAACAATAAGGAACACAATCTATTAAATCTGAACAATATAAGTCACCAAATCTATCTGTAGGCTGCCACTAACTAAAGCTAAAGTTTATAGCCAATAAATCGAAAGGCAAAACAGTGTGAAATATTTACGACTCTATTTTGTTTAAGGGCTGAGTTGGAAAAACAACACAGATAATATTTTTAAAAAAGCATTCAAACAGATACAAGCCTCTATTAAGAATCGCAGTATAATGAACACAAAAGTAAAAGTTTTACGTTATAAGACAGTAACAACCGCCCGCGACTATGTTCGAGTGGAAACGTTTTTTTTTTTGTTAAATTTAGGCACCTGTGTTAATTGGTTAGAGCTTCTTTGGATACTATGTTTGATGTTTTATTATTTTCTGGTAGCAAATATAATAATAACCTGACATATAACTGGCCATGAGAAAAACATTCCTTGAGCTTGTTTATTGTGAGAGCAACCGGAAACTACAACCGCTTGAAATGAATTAGTAGATCCACTGGGATCATAGGAATATGAGGAATAAATACTATTGTTCTTATATATATATATATATATATATATATATATATATATATATATATATATATATATATATACATATATATATATATATATATATATATATATATAGATATATATATATATATATATATATATATATATATATATATATATATATATATATATATATATATATTTATAGCGGCCCGTCAAGCCGCTGCACAGTGGGTAGAAAATAAAAAAGATTACAATTCATTTCATCGGATCACCATATATATTTTTTTAAATCATCGTAAGAAAATTTAGAAAAGAACTATCTAGCAATATTTTAGAAAAATATATTTTAAATGGCCTTCTTACGCAAATACTGTGCTAAAAAAACTGATCAATCCAAGAAAAAAAATACTATCGACTTTACTATTGATTTACCATTGTCCAGATATATATATATATATATATATATATATATAATATATATATATATATATATATATATATATATATACTCCTACGTATTTTTGGTAACTGAATCCAAATATGATATCCGATTTGCTAATAAACCTAGTGGATTCGAGTGGTGGTCCAAAAACGACCTCAGATTTTTACTTTACTAATTCATATCTTAGCACTTTACCTACAATAAAGTTTTATATGACAACCAGATATAAAAAGTCTCTCCTCTTCTCCTTTTTTATGATTTAATCCGTTACGTTATGTTAGGCTTAAGGCCCGTTATATATTTAATTATGCTCCTTTATGACCTTGACATCTTATAGATACATGAGCAAATCAGACGTTGGATTTGACCTTAGTGACCAATATAACATATTTGGCTATTTTTATAATATTTGGATTCAGTGACCGAAAATACTTCGAAATATGTTTCCTGACTCAGCCACTTTTGATCATTTTGAGGCCATTTTTGGACCTTAATTCGAAATCAATAGGTATACGAGCAAATCAGATATCATATTTGGATTGTTAGATTATTCATCGGAATATCTATATCTCATTATCATTGTTAACTTGACGACTTTTGACCACTTTGAGGCCGTTTTTGGACCAATACTCGAATTCAATAGGTTTATTAGGAAATTGCATATCATACTTGGCTTCAGTGACCGAAACAACCTAGGAATACATATGTATGTTTGGTCAATAGTAAATCAATAATAAAGTCAATAGTATTTTTTTTATCTCGGACTGATCAATTTTTTATCACAGTATTTGCGTTTAAAATGGCCATTTAAAACATGTATTTCCAAAATATGGCTCGACAGTTCTTTTCTAAATTTTCTTACGATGATTTTTTTAAAAAAAATATGGCAATCCGATGAAATTTGAGGTCTGTAGGGATTTTTGAACGGTAATGTTTTTTTTCTGCTCACTGTGCGCTGTGAGTATTCTGGGCTAGATTCTTCAGTTCGACATATTCTAGCCGCCCTCGCCGCGTACGTATTTCTAAAAAGTTGCGATTTTCTTTTAGGCATAATGTTATCTTTAGATACTACTTAATCTTTAATAGCAGTCACATATGCACAGTTTCCTAAAAGAAAAAAAAAAAAACTACTTATTAAAAATTTAACAATTGCATCATACACCTCAAACTGCAATTAACGACGCAATAATTGTGAAAGAAAATGCAATAATTGCACCCAATTTTTAGTAGATATTTCAGAACACGCTTACTAAATGGCAGAGAACTCAAAACTAATTTAAGTAGGTACTAAGTGACAGTGAAACAGTAGGTATACCTAAATTAAGGAAGGTTACTAAAATAATATTGGCCTAAATGAATCTCAGACTATTAGGTACTTATTGAACGAAAATACACTAACAACAATAAAAAAAATATATAAACAAATGGTTTTTTTTTCTTATTTAGTACCTATTGACACCAACAAATAAAAAATGAAACAATAATTATTTACAAACAAAATAAAAATTCATTTCTCAGAAATTTAATGGGGTTAAAAATATTAAAACACAATAAATTTCAATTATTGGTTTTATTTTACATTTTGAAACGAATATAGTACATGTTTTTATTAAATAATTTTAAATGAAGTAAACCCTGCAGGGTTTCTGTGGAAAGCCTGTTTCGAGTGCAGGTTTTCATCAAATGTATTATTTCAACATTGGCGCTGCCGTGCGGCAACACCAGCAAACTCTTTACAAATTGGCTTAGTAAAGAGAACTTTTGGAACTCATCGCCCTTTTTTTAGTTTGGAAATATGACGTCAGAAATCTTCAGCTTCGATGTTTTGCCCAATTGTAAAAGGAAGTGTAGTATTTCGTAAAAGTCTCCATTCTCTGTCAGATTTGATTGCCCTTGATGCCAAAGCCTTAATAAATTAAAAAAAAATTAATTCATTCAAAACATCACCTAGTGACAGTTCGTTTCATGACTGTTTTTTTAATTCTATTTTATATTTTCTTTATTCACATTTTTTTTATCAATCTTAAAAGTTAGAAGATTCTGGACATAAGATTTGAGCAACCGGTCGAAAGTAGGTAGAGTTGGCAACACTGCATAAACGCAACACCGCGCGAGCGAATCTGCTGGTCTGTCGGTCGCCCAGCTTACAAATTGGCTTAGTAAAGTGATCATTTGTGACTCATTGCCCTTTTTAGTGTTCCGTACGGAACACTTATAAGATCACTTCGGTGTCCGTCTGTCTGTCACACCCGATTTTCTCCGAAACTATTAGAACATAGAAACATAGAAAGTTGAAATTTGGCACTAATATAGGAATTGATGGCCTGATCAGAGCCGTGTAGTTTTGAAAGTTAAATTTTGACTTAAGCGGCTAGTCTTGGGGGGTGAAATCGGAAGTGAAAATTTTTCTTTTTACCAGGTCATCCAGTGGGATGTCAAATGAAAGCTTGTAAAAAGGCGAGTTCAAAAATATATATAATGTAATACTTGCGCACAATTATATTTGTTTTATTTTTAAAAAAGTGCGAATAATCGCTGTCCCCCATCTTATCTCGAAATGTACCGATCAAAAAATTTTGAAAAAATTCTGTAATATACTCTACATAGTGTAGATTGAACGAAAATTATCACGAGTGCATTATCTTTAATAATTTATCTGGTATATAAAAAAAAACAAAAATCTCAAGGTCATCAGTTTTCACTAAAGATCGGAAAAAAATTTGTTGAAAACTCATTTGGGATCTGTTTTGTGAAGTCACTGATCATTTTATACTTCCGTAACGAAAATTTCTATTTTAAAAGCAAACAACGTACGGAACACTAATTGCGCAAGTCCAACTTGTACCTGACCGGTTATTTATTTTGGAGATGTGATGCTAGTAATATTTAGCCTCGATGTTTTGCTTAATTGTGAAAGGAAGAGTATACAACTATATTAAGGAGATTAAGAAATCGTGGTTGGTTATATATCCAAATTTTCTTCTGTCTAATTAAATGTTTTCAAGAAATCTGACTAGTATTGTATGACTGCATTGGTCAATGTATTAGAATACTGCCCAAACCTTTCGACAGCATTTATTTTAGATACACCGGGCTCTCTCACTCTCGAGGTATCCTCATAAAAGATTTGTACTGCATCTTTAATTTAATAGATCATACCTAGAAAGTCAAGACTGTTAGGAGATTAAATTCATAATCCAAATTTAGTGGAACTGGAATGGAACTAATATACGAAAGGGGAGCAAAAGTGGGCGCAATTCTGAAAAAGTGCGTTTAATACGCGTTAACGACTGAAGACCTAACCAACGGATGGAGATGATTCTTATTGATCCCAATGAAACTGACATATAGAGTAGTGAGTGAAGTATTTTTTTACTGTAAGGTAATTTTACCTAAATACAAATTATGTACGTGGAATTTTAGTTTAGTTTGCTAACTTGGCAAAAGGTTTTATATAATTAACCAACAGGAACAAACTTTGTTAGATACAAACATTAAATAATTTATCAACCACCAGCTGTTTCCTGGAATTTAACTTTAAATGACTCTACACCTTTTTCTAATAGTTACTTATATACTTTGAAAAAGATGGCACTAAATCGTATAATCGATTTTTGATCTATCCTTAACGGAGCTTAAATTCATGAATTATGATGACCTGATTGTTACTACCATCTGGTTAAGGGTGGTTATAACCGCTTGTTGTAAGGGATCGAATATATAGAGTGGCCAGAAGAGTTTATAAAAAATTGGGAAATTTTAGTTTTCAATAAAAGCCGATGTATTCGGAAAAACTATTCTTTGACTCGAAAAAAATTTGTATGTACTCTTAGCACAAACATATTTACAACACAACGTGCAAGAAAATATTGGCTGCAGAAAAAATAAAGAAAGTTACTTTTTTTCAGCTTTGTCTAAAGAAGGAAAACAAAGTGCAAACAATTTTTTAATTAGTTTCTAATAATGATTCTACTATATATATTGGAAGTCACTTAAAGATCATTTTATCTTAAACGTATTATATTTTTATTTCGGTTAGATTAGGAAAAGTACTGTTGCTAGAAGTTTTAAAACTTCAATTGCCAGTTAATAAATAAAACAAGAGAGTTTTAACGTTACAGTAATATTTGTCTTTGTTAAAGAATTTAATAGTAATAATACTAACAAAAATGCAATATTTGGCTATATTTAGTCCCACGTTGAATGAGTGACAACCAATTCCTAAGAGCAGTAAGATATAACAAATTATATCTCTGGCTTGAGAAGGCCTAAAATTTCCAAGGAAATACTTGTACGAGTAGAATAGACCCAAGTAGCCAAACGTTCTGCGACGTTTTAAGGTATCAAGGTTTCTGGTAAGTTGTGGGTCTCCAATCAGGCGAACAGCTATCTTCTAAATAGAATCCAACAAATGCAGTGTATGTTTGGGAGTAGAGCCCCAAACATGGAAGTAGTAAGCCATCGTTGGTCGAATTTGAGCTTTAACAGAATTAACAGTTCTTTTGGAGTGTAAAGCTTTCTAGTTCGAAATAGTATTCCCAGGTCTCTTTGCTATGTATGCTTCATGTTCGTGCAAAGAGATATGTACTCCCAACTTAACGCCCAGCATCTTGAGTGACAATGTTAGAGGAATGTAGTGTCCCGACATAACAAGTCGGGTTCCGCAACGTTAACTTTTTTAGAAAAAATTTCGCTTTGGTTTTTGTAGCGTTAAATTCTACTTGGTTCCTGTCATCCCAAGAGAAGTTTTTCCAGGTCTTTATTAAGTTGAACGATTTCCTGCTGTCTGCGGATATTTGCACGAGTAGCCATGTTCGAGCGTTCAACGTGAATGAAGGAATTAGCACACTGTCAACTGCAAAGCTGCAGATTGGATTTCTGGTCCTTTTTAGCAGATCGATCGTTAATATAAATGAAGAAGAGAGTAGGCGACAGTATGGAGCCTTGAGGAACACCGGCGTTGATAGTGAAGGTATTAGAAAGAAATCCGTCGACCGTTACTTGTAACGACCGCTCTCTGAGAAAACCCAAGAGCCATAAGAGCCATAAACACAACCCTCCAGACATACCATAAGAACGTAACTTAGCCAACTACTCGTCATGCCAAATACGGTCGAATGTCAAGTGCAACCGCTCGAGATTTTCCGAAATGTTCAATTGCGTTGTTCCAACAAAATATTTACTCGTGTTATCTATAATAGATTACTCAGCACGATTGGATAGATTCTTCAAGACATTAGCGAGCAGCATGGAGAAAAAAAAGGCCTGAGAATTGCACGGAAAATCTTCTACTTGGTAGATGTTCAAACAGGATTCCGTGCATGGCATCGGCTATCGAAAGCAACACCTCACGAACTGATTCTTCACGTACAAGGAAGATTAAAAGCATAGAACGTTTAATGCCGCTCTGACAAACTAAATTTGCCATAACATTAGGTACTCAAATGGTAGAAACTGAACCGGTGACTTTTAAATCTACTCTTTCAAAAAACGGTAAATACATTTTTGTTCTGTATTTTACTGCTTCTTCTTTTAGTTGCTCATCAAAAAATCGCAGATATAAGGTTAATCATCTATTTTATATGGATGACCTTAAACTTTATGTTGCTTCAGAATGGGACTTAAATAAACCATTTGGAGTAGTTGAAGCTTATACGCTGGATACTGGTGTGAAATTTGGATTTCATAAATATGTCGTTATCAAGCTCGAGTATTGTTAACAGCCAGAGAATATGCAGTTATCAAATGGGAATATTTTACATTATTTTAATGCCAAGGAAACCTATAACTATCTAGCACTGCACAATATGGCATGCAGGATACAGTAACTATTAAAAATGTCCTTCGCAACAAGTGTAGAAAACTAATAGCTCTCAGGACGTAATAAAATTACTGCTACCAATGTACTGCCTGTACTGGTAGTTCTCTATTCGTGTAGAGTGGTGAAGTGGACGAAGGCACAATTGCGAATTTTGGATGTTAGCACATGAAAAATCGTGCATATGAATTGAATTTGCTATTTTCGATCCTCTGTTCCTCAAATTTACCTTTCACGTCATCAAGGTGGGAGATGACTCTTGAGCTTAGAGTGTCGGCAAAATCAAATTGTGGTGAGACTAGCGGGCAAGGTGGCAAAGAAGGCCAATTCTCTCCTGGAAATGGTCTACGGCCATAAACAGAGAAGAATGGAAGACTTTCTGTTTAGGGTTGTGGAAGGCGCACTGGAACAAATTGGTCTGGTAGTAAACTTTGGCAACGTTATCCAACAACAAAACAGCGATATTGGTATCCTACATTTAGAACTGTCTAGACTTAATACAGTTATTAGAATAGTAGAACAACAACAATTTTAGAGGCAACAAACAGAAATATCGATTGGCTCTAGCTGTCGAAAACACTAGCATTTGATTCTCTATAGTCGGCAAGTCTTAAGTCAAAGGCAGTGATTTATACTAAATTATCAGGATGGTGTGAATAATTGCTTCTTTCATCGTATTCGATTTATCAAGCTGATGGGCCTTAAGTATAGAATATGCAAAGAAGAGCCAGAATCACTAATACATTTACTTTCGACGTACTCACTTCATGCTATATCTTCGTACGGCCGTCGGCACAATGCAGCATTGGGTATCTTATATTATCATCTTAGACATTCGTATTGATAGCGTTCTCAGGCTGCCGTATTTCTCAGAGAAGCTCGAGCAGGTTGTGGAAAATGGCAGGTGCCTTTTCGACCAAAAGGCGCTTGAAAGTCAACAAGCCTGTTATGGTACTTCTCGATAAAATAACAAAAACGATTTTCGTAATTGAGTTTTTGCCATCTGCAGAAACAAATATATGAGGAGGAAAAACGTTCCAAGTACAAAGATTGGAACGACGAACTTCGCCCATTGTTCTCACGACATTCAATAACAATGGTGGTCCTAGTCGTCGGAGTTAAGGAATTAAAAATCCACTCCTAATAAACCTGAAGAAGTTACCAGCTTGTAGTGCCTCGGCTGATTCGTTTGGAATCAAGATACTGAAGGCAATTATCCTTGGTTATCACACACGTCTTCGGTAGATGAGTTTGATCGATGATTGTTAATTGAACGGACCTGAGAGGTCATCGTCATTACCTGGCAATTCCACATGGCAGCTTGTGCGGCAGGCTTTATCAGTTTAAGAATCAGAAATAATTATTACAAATGATGAAGCTGAGGTAAAATTTTTCCATATCAAACTTATAGCAAAAAGTATTTTTTGTAACAATCAGAAATAATTATTTCAAGTAACAAAATTGAAGCAAGGTTTCGCTTTAAAAAACCGATCAAGTGCAAGTTGGACTTGCGCAGTCAGTGTTCTGTACCGTGATTGCCTTTAAAATAAAAATTTAAAAGGACAAAAAGTTCCTGACATATATATATATATATATATATATATATATATATATATATATATATATATATATATATATATATATAAATATGTATATATGTATATACATATATATATATATATATATATATATATATATATATATATATATATATATATATATATATATATATATATATATATATATATATACACCTTAAGATCCAATATGTATTTTCACGTTTTTTCTTGGTCAATAAAGTATAACAGTGATAGCATAGTAGCTACCTAATAGCCAATAAATCAATCTAGCTCAATCTAGAATCTAGCAATAAAAGTGTAAAACAAATATTTCATCATCATCATCAGCCACTCCTCGTCCACTCCTGGACATAAGCCTCTCTCAAGCTCCTCCACTCCTTCATATTCTGAGCCCTCTGACACCAATATTTTTCACTTATTCTGCGCACGTCGTCTACTCATCACGTTGGCGGTCTTCCTCGTCCTCGTGTTATTTGCCTAGGTCGGCAAAAGGTTAATTCTTGATGTCCATTTATTACCGTTATCCCTTGCCGTATATCCTGCCAAATTCCATTTCATTTTTATAATCGTTCGATAACATCTTTTGTACCCATCCTGCGTCTTAACCCTTCGTTTCTGATCTTACCTTTGAGAGAAACTCCTAGCATTGTTCTCTCCATGGCCCTTTGCATTATTCTCAACCTATTTGCACTTTTCTATGTCAGAGCCATAGTTTTGAGTACGTAGGTGGCCATGGGCAAAATGCAAGAATCAAACACTTGTCTTTTTAGATTTATGGGAGTTTCTCCATCCTTTTATATATAGTTCAGGTTATCTCCCGAAAGCAGCCCAAGATAGTCCAATCCTACGGGAAATTTCTAATGTTTGGTTTTCTTTCCCGATTCTAATATTATGTCCTAGGTATCTATATTTGTTTACGTTTCCAATGTTGTTACAATCTATCTTGATCTGAAGATTGTACTTGCTCATTATCTTTGTTATTAAAGTTCATTAAAGTTCCTCCTAAGACCAATTTTCCTGATGCTGAATTTAGTTATATTAGCAGCTGTTCTACTTACTTGATGGCCGAAGAGATAAGAACTCGTCTGCAAAACGCAGATCGTTCAAGTAAGTTCCATCAATATTTATGCCCTTACCTTTCCACGAGAGTTCCTTAAAAACATCTTCCATAGCCAAGGTGAAGAGTTTTGGAGAGATCGTGTCGCCCTCTCGGATCCCTCTTTCTACCCGAATTCTATCGGTTTTTAGTTGTTCATTAATTTTTATGTGGAAAGTAGCATTTTGCTACATATTTTCAATAATTCCAGTATATCTGGAGTCTATCCTGGCACTTTGGAGTGTTTTAAGTATTGACCATATTTCGATACTGTCAAACGCCTTCAGAAAACCAACAAATGCAAAATAGATAGGGATGTTGTATTCATTTGCCTTTTCAATTATTTCTCTCATAGCATAAAGATGGTCGATGGTGTTGTATCATTTTCGGAATCCGGCCTGTTCTACAGGTTGGCAGAAATGTTTGTTAGCCGGCTAGTCAGTATTTTTGTAAATAATTTGTAAAGATGGGATAACAGGCTGATGGGTCTATAGTTCTCTATATTTGTTATGTCTGCACCATCTCTGCGTTATTCCAAGCTGTGGGTGTTTTCCCTGTTTCTAGACATCGGCTCATAAGTAGTCTTATAGGGTTTATGACAGTGTTCCCACCTAGTTTAAGTATCTTCGACGTTGTTAGGTCTTCTTTAGGGCATCTTCCATTCTTCATTTGTTTTAAGGCTTTCTATATTTCAGAGTTAGTTGTAGTTATTCCGATCGTGTATTTTTCACGGCTTTTCTTGTTTTGACATATGTGAAGTATAGAGTTGACTGTAGAAAGTATGCACTATTTGGGTAATTTCGTCCATGTTTGTAATTATCGTGGTGATCTGCGTTCCACCCCCCCTTCCCGGAAAATCTTGATCTTAAAACTCTCATATTGGAATTGTTCTCTATAGTTCTTTTTTATCAAGTTAGTTCTATGTGCTCTTCTATCTGTTCTAATTTATTTTTTTATGACTTTGTTTAGATTTCTATATTCGGGCGTTTGTCTTTGTATATTCTGTCTCTTTTTCATAAGGTCCGTTGTGATTGTATCTAGTCTAGATGGTGTTGTTCTTTTATTTGCCTTTGAACATATTTTCTTGGATGCAACGTGTATACCATTCTTTATTGTGTCAGCTAGTTAGTCGGTACTTAGGTGGTTTAGGTTTTCTATCGGTGTTAATTTCTTTTTGAGTTCCTTTTGGTATTTTTCTGTTTTTTTTTTTTAATTCTGTGTAGGAAATCTAGGTATTCCAAATTTTTTGGCTCGTTCTTTTTGTAAATTAATTAGAATTCGTCCCCTGAAAATACGGTGATCACTTCTTGTGTGAAACTTATTCAGTACTGACACGTCCTTACATATTTGTTTACTGTCCGATATTATATAACCAATTTCATTTTTCATCTTATGATCTGGGCTGATCCATGTTCATTTACGTTGTTCTGGTTTTTTTCATAAAATGTTTTTAGACGACAGAGATTTTCACTCCAGTAACATTTCTCCCCTGTTATTTCTGTTTCCCAAGCCAAATTCGCCTATATGTTCTCTTCTTGTTTTCGTTTGCCGATCTTAGTATTAAAATCGCTTGTTATTATTATATGTCGAACTTTTTTTAGTGATCTTGCTGTTCTAATATTTTCGTATGTCTGCTCTACGTCTTCATCTTCAGAAGAGGATTTTGGGAAGTATACATGAATTATTTGGATTTCATATTTTTATCTTAGTTTCAATTTTATTATTACACACACAACAAATATTTATTTAATTGTAAACAAATAATATATCTCGGTACAAGAGCTTCTCGCTACTCAATTATAAAAATGTACTTAAAAATATATTACAAATACCTCTACCATACGTTATCGTTACCGATTTTTGGCAATTTTTTTAAAATAATGCAAAGAAAAGTGTGCGCAAGTATTACACTATATATATTTTTGCACTCGTGTTCAGCTTTCGTTTCATACCGGACTCGATGACCAGGTAAATTTTGTTTTTGACTTCCGATTTCACCCCCTAAAACTAACCCCTTAAGTCAAAATTTAACTTTTAAAACTACACGGCTCTAATTGGGCCATGAATTCCTATATTTGTGCCAAATTTTAACTTTCTATGTCAAATAATTTCGGAAAAAAATTGGATGTGACAGGCGGACAAACATCGAAGTGATCCCATAAGTGTTCCGTACGGAACACTAAAAAGGAGACAGAAGTTATGAGTAAAACCATACCAAAACAAAGACATAAAATTATTAAAAATATATTAAATCCTGTTTCCTAATTTCTATTAAGAAACCGAAATATTTACCAATGGTTTTGTTACTTGTTGGGGTATAAAGTAAGGCGTTGTTAAAAATTAATTTTGTAAGGCCCCTCCATGTTTAGCTAATTAAAAGGTGAAGTCAAAATTGTCGATATATAGTTATGTTAATTGGTGGCGCCTTGAATGGTTTACAGCAGCCTAATTTGGAGGATTTAACATCTGGCATAGTTAATTGTCCGTGCTCCCTTAAAATTTGAGACTTATTAAGATGTTTAACACTCCTATAATAAGAAAAATAAAGATTTTTTGTGTGATCTTAAACTCATAATATAACATAACTAGGGATTTAGGTCAAAGGTTGAACCTATTCGTTTCATAATATTCACATTTTCATTTTAAAACGTTAGAAACCAGTTTATATTTTTTTTATCTCAAAAATGTAAAAAGTGTGCTGGTAAATTAATTACAGTGTAGGTTTACTGTGTTTACCTAAATAACATAACAAAACAGTATGAAAATATCATCGTGGTATCATTTTTACGATCGTAAATAAAATTTTCACCAATTGATGGTCATTAAAAATAACATAACCCTATAATAATTTGCAAGACATCTATAGCCAGATTCACTACAAGGGTTTTAAAAGTTAGATCTAGTCTAGTTGTATAAAATTTAAAACCTTTAGCTATCCAGTTGATTGTTGCCTTTTGAAGTGAATAGGTCGGCGATATAACAATTTCGACAATTTTTTAACACGGTATTTCATTCTTATTTGTTTATTCATAAATGAAAACGCTTATTCTCACATCAACATTGCTATAATTAATCAGTATCGACTACTAAAATTAAACAAAGTCCATATTTTAGCACTTATTCACTGTTCCCTTACCTGTCAATTCATATCGGGATGCATTTCACGGTATTACCGTCCATCAGGTGAGCTAGGAACTACACAAAAAACAGAAAACTCAAAGTACTTATCACAGTACTAGAGCAAAGAATAAGTAAGATACAATAATTTGCATCTCTGGCCGCTGTAAGCCTAGATTTGAAGCCAAATCTGCTCTCTGTCGGGGATTGTTGAAGGCTACATACCGACAAAGGAATTGTTCAGCGATTTGCTAACAATTATCAGTAGGCAGCGCTTGCCCCAGGGTTCTGTCCCACGTATAACTGCTGAAATATGGATTTTGTTTAATTTTGCAAACCATCCTTGCAACACTTCACACGATTCCGTTTTTGGTCAAGCGTGAGCAATCGCGGCACCCATCTTGCGGATAGCTTTCTCATGTCCAAATGTTTATGCAAAATATTATGTACCCGTTCAGTCGAGATGCCCACAGCACTAGCAATCTCAAGCACCTTAACTCTTCTGTCATCCATCACCATATCATGGATTTGATCAATGATTTCTGGAGTCGTAACCTCCACAGGCCGTCCAGAACGTTCAGCATCACTTGTGCCCATATGGTCAGTCCGAAAATTTTGAAACCACTTATAAACTGTTCTAATCGAAGGTGCAGAGTCACCATAATGTTTATCAAGCTTCTCTTTAGTCTCCTGAGGCGTTTTGCCTTTCATAAAGTAATGTTTAATCACCACACGAAATTCTTTTTCGTCCATTTCTTGAAAATCACTCGACTTCCTTGATTCACACGAATGCCAAACACAAAGAAATAAACCAATATGGCTGAAACTTGGTGTACTTTCATTCAAGAGATGCTACTAACTAAACATGACCTCGATACGCGCTGGTGGTGCCATCTCTCGGACTTTGCACGGACTTTTCAAACCAGCCTCGTATATATATATATATATATATATATATATATATATATATATATATATATATATATATATATATATATATATATATACATATACATATACATATACATATACTTTCATTCTTTTGTATCCCAATTTACCCATTAAATCACTTAGGTAACAATAGGATTTGAAACAATGAGTAAAACGAAATTAAGTGAAAGTAACATAATATTTAAAATTTTGTAATTTAATTTTAACTTTAATTTTAGGATAAATTTAGCATGGTACTAACTCAAAGGCAACTATATTATTCATTCGATTAATTTGCTATAACTATTTATTAAAAATTTGATAGTGGTAATTGTCACATTATTTCTTGTTTAAAAGATATTATATACTCGTACTAGACAGAATAATACGTTAATAAGAAAGTTGTCTGAGGTAAAATCGGACTGATTAAGTAGATCATAAGGCTGCAGTTACTTAGAATTAGTAGTTGTATTACCATTTGAAAGGGCCGTAAACAAATAAGTAAATCAGTATTTTACCACATATTTATGAGCCATCATTGGGCCAAACATAGCTTCAAAATAATTATAGTTGTCAGATTATATAATTTTCTTAAAAATTTTGTTTGCAGTAACTGCTGATAAGAAAATATGAAGTTTGGTTGTATAGCTAAATGACCAAAGACTCCTAAACATCTTTAGACATGAATGTAGTTTAATATGTCATGTG
This sequence comes from Pachyrhynchus sulphureomaculatus, assembly GCA_019049505.1. Lineage (NCBI taxonomy): Eukaryota > Metazoa > Arthropoda > Insecta > Coleoptera > Curculionidae > Pachyrhynchus > Pachyrhynchus sulphureomaculatus. The sequence continues at coordinate 119,023,672 of CM032446.1, read as the reverse complement.
CCACTCTTTATCTACGACTTGCCATCTCTGCACACTAATCGCTTAGTGATAAACTGGATGGCAAGCTATAATATTATATATATTGCTATAGCAACCTATTATTTCTTAGCTATTTTATTTGTCGGTGTCAATAAAAACTCACATCTAGAAGGTTGCGTGCTTGCGTTCAATTGTGTTTATGTATAATATTTTAATAATTTTTAAAAAACTTGAAAATACGTAATGAACATTAAATACTACAATATATTTTACGATTCCTTGCCTCCAACAATCCAGAAAAAGGCAAGTAATATTCGAAGCGACTGCTCTAACCTCTACCCAGTGGCGTAACTCGAATCAAGGGGTGGGGACATATTGACAAAAAGACTGTTTCTTTAAGGAAAAAATAAAATACTAAAGACGAGGCTACCTATAGAGGGGGTATCTATTGAGGACCGAAATCCCTTGCAGAAAAAAATAGACTCACTTGCACTGAAAATCTTAAACTCCTCTTAAGCACAATAAATTAAAATTGATGAACGTGGGTGGGGGAGCTTTTCACAAAAAAGATTCCCTACTATAATGGAGCTCTATAAGCTGAAAAATCTCTTAAAACTATTGAAATTATGCAATATTTATAGATCTTCAACCTTTTCATCCCCTTCTCTTGAAGTGATATCGCTCAAAAATATAGGATCCTGTCCGACTTCATGTATTACATGTGTACTAAATTTGAAATAAATCTTATTTTGTTTTAGAGTTTGCGCGTCGACAGATAGATATACAAGCAGACCGACGGAAACTGGAGATTGTATTTTTTGTGATCTTTTTGGCCACGAGACGTGAAGGAATACAAAACTTTGACTTTTCTACAAATACAATATTGCCCTTTAGTAAAGAAAGTAAAATAGTACATGCACAACCTATGAAAAAATGTTCTTCAATTAATTTAAGCAAATTTTTGATAAGAACAGCCTATTGTAAAAATATTAGAAGTCACACCTTTTTACGAATGGAAGGTTTTATTGTTAAAATATGAGAAGAGACATTTGATTGTTAAATTTTTTTTTTCTCTTGGCTAAACAATTTTTTTATCCAGATGGAAACTATCTGTAAGATTAAGGGTCATTTTTGATATTTTAATAACTTTAAGAATAATTTTCCAGTTATCCTGTTCTCACCAAGACCCAATGAAATCCTATGATTATTTTTCAAGATATAGCGGATGAAAAGTGTGGAAAGGAAAATGGTCGCTGACCATAAAGCAATAAATGAATGGGCTTTTCAGGTTTTTCCACTAATCTCAAGTGCACGAGCTGCACACCACTTGGGACGATATATGTGCATTTTTTGCCTGAAAAAAAAAGGGATCATAAAAAATAGGAAAAGGATAGGGAAGACAGTTTTTCGCCGATGCTTCTTGTTTAACCCTCTGCCACTGACTGGCGATACTGCTTAACAAATTACTGGACAACAATCACCACGTTTAGATGAACCACGTATTTGAATTTTTATTATCAATTTTGAATTAATAATTCTATGGAGTTTATCCTACTTTTATTTATATATTTCTATCTTTATTCCAGAGAATAATGATTTCTCCGGTGATAATGTTGGTATTCTGCCCGACGATTCGATGGGGATTGATAAGCCCGTAGAGCCTATAACCACACAGTCAGGTTAACTTGTTCTCTCATACCTCTTGCATTTTTCAAATGGAGATGATAACTTACGAGCTTTCAACTAGGGTTTAATTTTTGTTTTAGAATTAAGTTCCAAAAATGATTATCCAAAAAACATCTGACACAAGCATTTCTTCACATTTCTGCTATCCGAGCCCTATGTGTGCAAATTATAAACGCAAGCTAAAAAAGGAAGTCTGCGCTATTTCATCAATGGCATGGGGTGAGTCTGTAGAAGAAGAGTTGAGGAAGAAAGAGGCAATTAAAATTGCGAAGCAAAGAAAGAAGAAGAAAATACAATTGCTGCTACTAAAATCGAAAAAAAGAAGCAGCAGGCTCTAAAGCAAGGAAAACCCACGAGAAAAAATGGCTCCAAGAAGGAAATGTTATATTTTTGATTCTAAGTATTTTTAATGTCGTTATTGTTCTGACTACATTTAAACTCGAAATACTTTAATCATGGTTATGATTATTGTAATATAAAATATAAAGATCACTTATGAAATATAAAAAAGGTGAAAATTAACTTTTTTTTATTGGCATGGTAAAAAGCTTATTCGATAACAATGTTATTCGTAATCATGTTGGAAAAAGTAACATGCTGTTCTTATTCTCTGAAAAAATCGAAAAAAAATTCCATTACCTCATTTAGAGCTGTAAATTTCAATTATTCAGCAAGTGGTCGACTACCGGGGCATAGACATGTCGACTACTGGGATACAGTGGTCAAGACTGGTACTGCTACGTCCTAACATTATTTGGTTATTTATTCGACCGAAAAATAATTAGATAATTTTTCAAAATGCACTAATGCAAAGGAAAGGATTGAAATTCGATTCTACCTAAAGGGTCCAAATACCATGACAGATTTCATTAAAGCTACGACTAACGTAACCTTAACGTTATTCGGTCGATTACTGGTACACTTACCCTATTTTATATTTTTCATTCAGTAGTTTCAGTGAAATATATTAATAAAGTTGGTGGGACTAAAGTTCAAATAAATATTTTATTGTTTATTTATTCCATAAATTTCATATCATTTCTAGAAAAAAAAAACTTTGGTTTCTAATTTTTTTAAATATATATATATATATATATATATATATATATATATATATATATATATATATATATATATGTATATACATATATATATATATATATATATATATATATATATATATATATATATATATATATATATATATATAGTACGGTTTGATATGAAATCGCTTAAGATTTACTTATATAATTAATCATAATTCAACAAGACATGATTAACTAGTTGTATTGATAATATTCGAGAGTTTTTATTGTTGTCTTATCGATGACACTTTGCTTTAAATTAAAAAATGTCATAAGAGAGCCATTTATTTTATGGTCTGACATTTCTATTTTAAAATTAGTAGCTACAAAAATAATCTTATTTTACGTAAAAATAGGGACTAATAATAACTGTTCAAGATTATTTAAGAATATTCCTACATTTCTATTCGGTAGTTTACATATTGCTACAATTATAACTTAATTTTTAACAATTTCTTCTACGATGGCATTTTTAATAGATGACTTATTTTTCTTCGTGAATCACACATAATACTAGAATGAATATACACCGCCCTTCCCCCACATTTCCTATGTTCCTGTTAGAAAGTTGCATCAATTTTCTACTTTTTTGGGCTCAAACATAGGATTCGTTATTGAATTTATCCATCGAACTGGCTAAAGATTGAATATTTGGGTACATTACTGTCGATTTAATTAAATTCTCATTAGCCATGGTGGTTTCTATTTTTATGTTATGTCGTTTTCTATAAAAAATCATGAAATTTTATGTAATTATTATCTTTCTTCTTCGGTACACAGGGCAGCTTGTATCTGGGAGAATAATTCTATGTTATTTAGTTTTAACTTAGGACAGTTAAAATAGTTACATTCGGGAAGTGAGTAACCGGTAACCGAATATTTTTACTACCTTTACAACAAATCTTCTCAGTGCAGTGTTTCTTCACGTGCTCAAAAAATAAATTGTTTTTAGATCTCTTAATATCAAGATTTACTTTTTTTCATAATTTGAATGTTTTTGCAAATGCTAAACCCGAACTTCTGTACAATTTCAGAATTTAACCGTTTAATTTCTTTAAGAAATGTTCAATTTCAAAAACCTTTTTCTATTCATGTTACGATAAACATAGGATTTATGTTATCCGTTTCTTTAAAGTTTATATTTCTCTTGTCATTTATTGTTAATTTTAAATTTCCCTACTGCTGTTTATTGTTACTTTCATTTTTGTCTGCTCGACAGTTTTGAAACCTCAATTCTCTTGAGTATTTTTTTAAAAATGTTTCATAACTTTTTTGGGCTGGCGATCTTACTAATTTTCACAATAGATTAGTTTTCTGTTGTGTTTGGTGGTCTTATGAAATTAATGGTACTGGTTTCTTGCACTTTTACTGTATTTGTATAGGTCTGCCTTATTTTTTAATTGTTTATTACGTCGTGGTTTAATACACTCAAATTTTTCTGCTTCTGCTGTAGTCTCAATTTTATATCTTAGTTTAAGACTGAATTTTGGTTATTTTTCTATTTTGAAACTTTTCTAGAAAAATGCATGCATTTTTGATTCATACTAGAAAAAAAAAAGATTTTTCAAACAGATGTTAATGATTATACCATTAAGCTTAATAAGCACTACAATGCTTAGAGATAGGATTGCATTGTTTTTTAAGGAATATTTCAGTTCCTGGTTTTAAATATGACTTTGATCTTTTATTTTATAGTTTCGTTTATTGGCTATTAGCTAGTGTCTACACTATAACTGTTATACAGTGATATGATAGAATATGACTTACAATTTGAATCTTAAAATTACATACATGGCAGGGACTTAACTAAATTAGGTAGGTAAGGAATTTATATAAATGTATTGAGAAATTTAACTTATTACAACTGAAGATATTTATTTCATGAATATAAAATTGAAAATTAAACTTAAAATTAAACTTAATATTAATTAAGATTAACTTAAGCTAATCCGGGGCGATAGGCAGTCCTGACTGCCTGACTGTTGGAGTGGTAATTGGCTTTGTCTAGGAATTCGAGTTTAGCGCTACTGATGAATTCCGGGATTGTGGGCATCTGGAGCTCTCTATGGAGCTGAGTGTTGCGGACGAACCCTGGCGCTTGTTTTGAATGGTCTGGAGGGTGGATCTGCGGAAACGTGACATTTGGTGCCATGCTGGGCTGGAGTAGGTCATTCTGGCTCGGATGATCATCTTGTAAATTGTCAACTTGCTGCGAATTGACTGGTCTTATTCAGGAGTAGATACAGCTTGCCAAGGAGTTGGTTTCCTTTCTTAGCGGAGGCGGTAACCTAGTCCATCCATACGAGATTTTATTTCATTTTATTCTTTTTATTCATATTTATATTTTTGGCCACGTTTGTTATCCGTACTTTTATTTTCATATGGTAGCGTTCTACAAACCAACTTCGGAGGCTTAAATCAGCAGCGTAATTTTTATGTTTAATATATATATATATATATATATATATATATATATATATATATATATATATATATATATATATATATATATATATATATATATATATATATATATATATATATATATATATATATATATATATATATATATATATATATATATATATATATATCTATATATATATATATATATATATATATATATAAATATATATATATATATATATAATAATTTTGATTGATTGATTGATTCTGATTTTGATGAGATTATGGAACGAAAACTTAAAGTACATTATTTTATTGTGAAAATAACTTTTGGTAGTACTTACATTATACATTAAGCCGCACTAAATCAATGTGAAACAATGGAACTCACAACAATACATCTGTTGACTTTGAAAGTTAAACAACAACTACTACAGTAAATATTTTTTTGAACACAATAAATCGAATATTTTACAAATAGATAATTTTACAATTATTTGCAAAATAACTGTAGGACAATTAAAATGTAGAATGTCTTTGTCGATCTAAAAATGCATTAAACAAAAAACTGCGTGGCACTTTTTTACCTTTACGCAATTATAAATCACTAAATCAGTTATCAATAGTTATTATGTAGGTTACTTAATTGCCAAAGCAGATAATATTTTAACGAGATAAAAAGGCCGTGTTTATACAGTAGGTGACACTACAGACCAGATTTCCAACAGAAAAAATTCAAAGTATCACCCAAATCTACTGACTTATCGTTACTAATTAGCGTTTAAAACAAATAAATAGCCCACGCGGCTATTAATCTTAATTATCTCTCTCATCCAAAAGTGTTACTATAACTCCGCCTCTTCAATCTTATTGGCCTGAAATTAAATCTGTATATCCTCGCTTAAGCTGATTTTCAGTTGTTTACATAAATGCATCTTTAGTTTTACTGAAAATCTTTCAGCTGTTACCAAATAGGCGGATTTGTATATATTATTGTGAGTGTTCCTTTTATTAAACGATTTTCAAAATGGCGGACGATAGTGAAAGTGATTCAGTAACTATAAAAGTTGTTGAGCCAGTTAAAAAGTGTTGTCAAAATTCAAAAAACTTTCTAATTGATTCTCTTCTTTCTCCAGAAACAACTAATTCAGAAGTTAAACTGAACTTAGTAAATGTTGACAGCTCTAATATTCCAAAAAATTCGGTAGATAACATAAGGAATTGTTGGAGTTCTGGTGGTAATTGTGACTCTATTAAAGGAACATTTCTTGAATATTCAGATTCTATTAATACTTCCAGTGATACATCGAAAAACGAAAACGAAGTTGTTTCAACTACAGAAGGGTTTTTCAAAAGCAATTATTTAGAGGGTAAGTTAGGTCACTTATTTTCAATTTGAATCAAATAAACATTGATTTTTAAAGTCAACATTTTTAGAAGCATTTACAAAAAAAAAAAAATTACAAAAATCTCATGACATACACTTGGAACTCAAGCGTTTTTAAAAATTTTGTCAAGAATTTATAGAGAGAGAAAATTGTACCAATGAGTTGGTGTATAGTTCTTGGCTTCTTGTGATACAGTAGCAGGCAACACATTTTTTTAAAACTGTATATGGAGAACATTTCAATAAATGCTGATTTTTGACATCAAGACATATAGACTTACTGTTTTGTCAAGGAGTATAAAATATTTTTGGTCGTAAATAAAAACGTACCAATTAAAACCAATTTTTGTTGGGAGAACAGAATCGAAAATCGACAGCGAAGCGGAAGCGACAGTATTTAGGAGATTTTTGAAAATACAGAAAACAAAGTAAGAACATCTACTACTTGGACAAGATGTAGCATAACGAAGGACATTCGGCATAAAATATATGGCATCTATCTGTTCAAGCTTTTAAAGATGGCTTGAAAACTTCCTTTTGGTAAAGACAGCAGACTTATAATAACATCTATGTAACACAATGGTAATATACTTTAATTTCAAGCAAAATCAATCAAAGATTATAATATAGAATACTTTCAATAAACGATACATATTTAATAATAAAATGTTGGACTTAAGCAACGTTGTAGAAGCGACTGTAGAACATCATATTAATTGCGTTAAATTGCTTCAGAAAAAATCTTTTCTTGGATCCATTGTTTATTACGTCTTCACATATCTTACATGGGAAATGATATCGATTTAACATTTGCGGGGACTACCAATGCTTTTCGTTCCCATTGGTGACCGACCTATCTGCGATTCCAGCTATTCTTTCTGCTGTAATTGTATCTATATGTTTGTTCCATTCTACCTTTCTGTTAAAAACCCATATAACCTATTTTGTATGTCTATCTAATTTTGTCACTTCTTTCTTTATCCAGTAGGATCTTACTGCTATCCTGCGCATTATTTTCTATTCCTGTTGTTTCGAGTATTTATCTTATTTTTTATGTTTCGACTTAGGTTTCTGCTGTGTACGTTAGTATAGGTCTAATTATGGTTGTATATATTCTTAGGTATTTGTTTGTCCATATTGAATCGCTTAATCATGCTGCTGTTTTCGTCTTCTTTGCGGCTTAGTTTCTCATTTTGTGTTGGTATCATCAAAACTTGATATATCTATGCTAAAATATTAAAACTTCATTCTTTGTTGTATAATTTTCTTGTCAATAAGAAGTTTAAAACTTAATGATGTTTTTGCTCCAATATTTCCATTCCAAATTTGTTTGTTATTTTGTCAAATTGGTAAAGTAATCTCGTTTTCGTTCAGTAGTGCGTCATAAACATAGCATAGTATTTTTGTTTCTTTATCCAGCAATAGTTACCTCATAATAATTATTTTTGCCAGCATATTATTTTGGTATTTTCCGTATTTGAATCTCGTAATATACAGGACGAATTCTTTCACAAACTACAAAATAAAGCTGTTATTGAAATGAAACATAACCCCTTCCCCTACTCAGTAATAGTTAAAATGTACGGTGCCTGTATATTGGGGGTTCTATTCTATTCTATTTATCCTGTTAGGTATTCAAAAAACATCCTATAACTTATCACGATTTTTGAATAACATCCTACCTTGCATAACACTTCTAAATTATGATTTTTCATTATAAAAAGCTTAAAAATTTATCATAGATTCGGGTTTGGTCACCTTACTAACAACTATAAAGTCTCTAAAAAATACCTTGTGCCATTAGAGTTAGGGTCATTATCCTCAAAATGTGTGTGTTTTTCACTCCTGTTATAGAATGTGTTCTGTATTTTTAGTGCTCCGTTAGGTAGCTAAGTTGCGATAACTATAACACATTATTGACTAAGAAAAACGTGAAAATACATATTCGATCTTAAGATATATACATGTCAGGGACCTAATTAACTTAGCCTAGGTAAGGATTTTATTTCATTTTAAAAGCATCGTGCAGAAAACTAATTGAGCAGGTCCAACTTTTACTTGGCCGGTTTTTTGTTTTAATGTTCTCTAGATTTTTTCAAAATGTTTGTGTTTTTGCCGTTTAACTATAAAATTAATGTTAATTTTCATAAATCGCGTAGTACTGTAAGCGCTCATTACCGCTATTTAAATATAACGAATATGGAAAAAAGTATTGAATAATAATAATAAAAAGAGTGGCTAAGCCAGTGTAGTTGCGATAGTGTCCTGAACCTGTTCCGAGCTAGTCGGCTTAAAATGTGTGTTAAAATAATATTAAATTGAATAACCGGTCAAGTGCAAGTTGAACTTGCGCAATTAGTGTTCCGTACGTTGATTGCTTTTCAAATAAAAAATTTTGTTACAGAGGTATAAAAACACACCCCAAATGAGTTTTCAATAAAGTTTGTTTCCAATCTTTACTGAAATCTGATGACCTTGAAATTTTTGGTTTTTTTTATATACCAGATAAATTATTAAAGGTAATGAACTCGTGATAATTTTCGTTCAATCTACACCCCGTGAAGAATATTCCAGAATTTTTTCACAATTTTTTGATAAGTACTTTTCGAGATAAGGCGGGTGGACAGCGATTTTTCGCGATTTTTTAAAAATAATACAAAGAAAAGTGCGCGCAAGTATTACATTATATATATATTTTTTACTCGTGTTTTCATAAGCTTTCATTTGACACCACACTCGATTACCTAGTAAAAAATTTTTTTTCCACTTCCGATTTCACCCCCCAAAACTAACCCCTTAAGTCAAAATTTAACTTTCAAAACTACATGGTTCTGATGAGGCCATCAATTCCTATATTATTACCAAATTTCAACTTTCTATGACAAATAGTTTCGGAGAAAATCGGGTGTGACAGACGGACAGACAGACGGGCAGACAGACGGACAGACACCGTAGTGATCTTATAAGTATTCCGTACGGAACACTAAAAAATGAATGTTTTCATGATTCTTAATGCAAGCTTTATCGTTATAATGTTTATGTCTAATTAGATCATATTAGTATTTTGTTATCAACGAAAGAGAAACTTACTTATTTGCAATTTTTCTGGATTCTAATCAACTCTAATATAGTACTATAAGTTTTGTGAATTGAAAAATCAATGAAATATATATTTATTAATATTTAAAAAAAAGTGATTCGTCCAATAAAAACTATCTGAAATTGACATTCTCGAGACAGCAGAAATTTCATTTAAAGTTGGCGTCATTACGATCATGGTCACGACACGGAAATTAAAAGCATACCAGAAAAAAATGTCTCGGCAAATAAAATATAATAGGAGAGACCAATATCACATATTAGTGTGAAAAAATATTAATACGCTAATTTGTATTATTGGAGAATATTTCTTTTACATTATATGACTGCTCCATAGTAGTAGGTTGTGATAAGTGTATAAAACAAGATTTTTGTTTCCAAACTTCTCTGCCTAAAACTATTACAAAATTGTCAAAAATATCTTGACTAATTACACAAGTCTGCAAAAAAAAAAAATTGAAAGCTGTTTTGTTTTTTTTGCGTAATTTTTATGTTTTTGGGTGTACTGAATCCGAAAATGACTTTCATTTTGTCATAGAACGTCACGTTTTCTGACAATGTAGGTATCTATGTTAAACAAGTTATCATCTTAAAATAAAAGATAAAAGACTAAAATTTTTTTTTTTAATTTATAATTGCGTAACAAAACTTATTTTTTTATCTAAAATACATTCATTAGTAAGCACTAAATACATTTCTTTTTCCCAGCGAGACTCCTTTTGGTACATTTTCGCTTGTAGGAAGCATCTGGAAGGTCCCTCTGAAGCGTCCAACAGTAGTCTGCCATCATTGAGACGCTCCATCTTCCCTGGTATCTTTTTTCCATCTCCTTAATATCTTGGTGAAATCGTACACCTTGCTCTTCACTCAGATCTCCTAAAAGTAGTCTAGGTGGGAATGAAGAAAATATACTTTTAAACTCATTAGGCAACCTAAAGCTTGAAATGCTTTTAACATTCTTTTGACGATTTGTTTGTAGTTAGGGTCTTTGTTATTGCCTAAAAATTTCTCTATGACCTCTTTAAAGGCAACCCACCCTTCTCTTTGAGGATCCGTCATGGTTGTGATGAATTGTGGATCAGCCATAAGCCGTCTAATATCTGGTCCAACGAAAACACCTTCCTTCAACTTTGCCTCCGAGAGGCCTGGAAACTTTGATATTAAGTATTTGAAGCAATTTCCATCTCTTGGAAGTGACTTTACAAATTGTTTCATCAATCCCAGCTTTATGTGAAGCGGTGGTAGAAGAACTTTATGAGGAGGCACCAAAGTTTCATGCAGGACGTTCTTTTCGTCAACTTTAAGCTCCCTCGGAGGCCAACACTTTTTGGTCCAGTGATTTGCTCGGTCTCTACTATCCCATAGACACAAAAAGCAAGGGAATTTGGTAAACCCAGATTGTTGTCCGAGCAACATGCCTAAGATTTTTAAATCACCGCACACTTGCCAACCGTGGTCTTTATATTTTAATTTGCAAAGAACCAATTCCAAGTTCTTGTAGGTTTCCTTGAGGTGTACGGAATGACCGACAGGAATGGAAGCATAGAAACCGCCATTGTGAAGCAGAACTGCTTTAAGGCTTCTTGTTGAAGAATCTATGAAAATACGCCACTATGCTGGATCGTATGAGATCTTAAATGTATCCATCAAACCTTCAATATTGGTACAATAAACCAACTCGTCCTCTTGGGCAAAGTAGGAAGTGAACTGCTTCTCACGATATCTAAACCAGGAGGAAGACACTCCCGGCAAAAGTAAGTTCTTGTTTTTGAGCCTTGATCCAAGCAACTCAGCAGCGTTTTTGGAAAGATTCAAGTCTCTTACCAAATCATTTAGCTCGCCCTGGGAAAACAATTTCGGACTGCTGTCATCTTCAAATTGAAAACTTGACTTGTCATCGGGTTCAGGTACAGCACCATCTTCGTCAGAACTTGGAATCTCTTCCAAGGTAGCAGGGGCCTTGGGCACTGGTATTTCGGTCCCATGAGGGATGGGACGAATAGCTGATTGCAGATTGGGGTATGAAATGGACTGCTTCCATTTTGAATTATACCCTTTCACATTACACGAACAAAAGTAACAATCATCACTATGGTTCTTTTGCTCGCGCCATACCATAGGAATCGCATATCGGAAAGGTTTTTTCTTGCCCCTAAACCAATTTCGGAGGTCTTCAAGTATACTTTTTTTACAAAGTCCGTAGTATTAAGTTGTAGCTTTAATACCATATATTCGCCACAAATATAACAGAAACTGTCAGATGAATTCACACACTTCCGCACAGATGACATTGCACTATATTGAACCAAGATCTATAAAACAATGACGAGTTAACACGTAATTGTACCGCGCCACTTTCTACACTATCGGAGCGCGCACGTTCTGATTACAACGTTTATGTTTGTTAATTTAGCTCACACAGGGCGTTCTTTATTTAGAAAGTAATGATAGTTATGGCCTGTATACATTTAAAAAAACAGTAATCAAAATAAAATTGTACCTATTTATTTATGACTTCAAGTTAGCCCAAAAAAACCCTTTTTTATAATAAAATTTTGCGTTTTGCAAAATAACATGATGTTCTGAAATTTTTTGAGTATTTTTTTAGTTTTCAGAACACCTAAATACATAGAAATCAGTTGAAAACATCCAGACAGCATTTTTGTTGCAGACCTGTGTTATAGATGAATGCAAATTATAAACAAATTAGTTATTCTATAAACAACAACATATGCCTAATTTGTATATTATGACAGAAGTTCTCAAATTATCTGGTTATATAAGAAGACAATTTATGTTAATTATACCAGTAATCTTGTGGCATCGCCTGAGCAATTATAAGTGATTTTACAAAAGTAATTAAAAGTAATCGAAAATCAGTTGAAAGCTATGTTGACAAATTTAGCAGGAAGTCTTCTCGAAAGCGGCCGTTAGGTTCTTAATTAATTATTTGAAGGTTGCCTCCATTAACATTACTCAGTATATATCATCACTACACCAAACACTTTGTTTTTGCACTCGATGCGCGTTTCACTAACCGTATTAGCTTCATCAGGATAATTGACTCAATCATCGCTTCTGATAAAGCTAACATGGTTGGCGAGACGCGCGTCGAGTGCAAAAATAAAGTGTTTTGGTGTAGTGGTGATATATTTTGAGTAGTGTCATTGTGCCAAAGATTCCACATTCCCGACATAGTCCATTAACATTAACTGCATTAAAGATAAAATGCCATTTATAGGACAAGAATCATGGTTAATGGAAATAGACTTAACACATAGGCTGAAAAGTTTTTGGTCTGACACACAGATGTCGCTTTTTTCAAAAAAAACCATATGATTTTTAGGACTCACCAACCTTCAAAGGATACGTGTGAAAATTTCATGACATTTCGACCATTAGTTTACAAGTTACAGTGGTTTAAGTGATGCTACTTTTGATATTTTCAAAACAATGGAAAAAATCGAATTTCGTGTGTTGATTAAACACTGTTTTTTGATGGGAAAAAATACCCGTCCAAGCAAAACAATGGCTTGATAAGTGTTATGAGGACTCTGCCCCTAGAAAATCACTCATCATTTACTGGTATGCTGAATTTAAACGTCGTCGTATGGATAAAAATGATGCTGTACGCTCTGGACGCCCAAATGTGGTGGTTACACCGGAAAACATAAAAAAAATCCACAAAATTGTTTTGTATGACCGTAAAGTAAAATCGCGTGAGATAGCTGACACCCTAAAGATATCATAAGAACGTTGGGTCATATTTTGCATGAACATTTGGGCATGAGAAAGTTCTGTTCAAGATGGGTACCGCGTTTGCTCACAGTGGACCAAAAACAACAACAATGGATGAAACATGGATCCACCACTACACACCGGAATCAAATCGGCTGTCAGCTGAGTAGACAGCAGCCGGTGAAAAAGCCGCCCGAAGCGACCAAAGATACAACAGTCGACTGGGAAGGTTTTAGCCTCTGTATTTTGGGATGCACATGAAATAATTTTCATCGACTATGCTGAGAAGGGAAAAACCATCAATAGCGAATATTATATAAAGTTATTAGTGCATTTGAAGGCAGAAATCGAAAAGAAACGGCCTCAAATAAACAAGAAAAAGTGCTCTTTCATCAAGATAATAGACCGTGTCACAAGACAATGGTTACGATGACAAAATTGCATGAATTAAAGTTCGAATTGCTTCCTCATCCACCGTATTCTCCAGATTTGGCCCTCAGCGACTATTAACTATTCGCAGACCTCAAAAAAATGCTCGCAGGTAAGAGATTTGGCTCCAGTGAAGAAGTTATCGCCGAAATTGAGGCCTATTTTGAAGGCAAAGACAAATCCTTCTACAAGAAAAATATAGAAATATCAGAAAAGCGTTGGACTGATTGTATCGTTCTTGAAGGAGACTATATTGATGAATAAAATCGAATTTTGCTAAAAAATGTGTTTTAAGTAGCTAGTCCAAAAACTTTTTAGCCTACTTGTTATATTTCCAAATTTTAATGTTTTTTGAAACGACAGATTAGATAGACGCGCTAGGCGCTTAGAACAGAATATGGGGCTACCGAATCCACAATTTACGAAGTACGTGCTTATATAACCATCCGTTGGATTATAATTATCATATCTTTGCACCTGATTGCCCAACTCATATTAGTGTGCAAGGCTAACCGGAGATCTTGGATCTCTTTGTCTTTGATCACACAGAAAGAATATCACAATGAGTGGTTATTCATTATCTGCTTGTGATAATTGAATATGGCATTGTTATGGTTAGAAGACATGGATTAATTTAAAAACACAAACAAATTAGGTAAGATTCAAATTATTACTAGAAAAAAATGAGTCACTTCATCCTATTCGTAACACTAAAGATATATAATCTGCAGTTTTAACTATTACCGATAACATTAATTTAGCAGTAGCAAAATCATTAAACACTGAAGTTACACCATGTTCAAAATTTGGTATTGTAACTACGGACTTAAAAGAACAAACTAGGTTTAAAATTCGTACTAAAAATTTAGCTTATAGAACTGGCGTACTTATTATTAACAGATTAGCAAATAGATGAGTTCAAAACATAAAAAAAATTGCTTGTGTCAAATTCATGGGGCAACAAAATTCAGGTCTTAGGAGTAGAGGATGGGAGCCTTTTTAAGATGACAAAGTCTTTAACCATAGGGTCCTCTCAGTATTTACCTCGTATTAAAGATATCACAAATATTATTTTAATGACAAATACAAAAGAAAAGACAGATTTTTTCGCCAATATTTTTTTCTAGAAATCCTATTATATATTTATATATAAGGAATACAAAGAGTAATGAGGATTTAGCAAAACATGGATCATAGGCCCCTTAATAACATTAATATAAATTAAAAAGAAATCAAAAATATAATTAAAACCCTCAACATTAAAAAATCTTGATGGCATGAAGACAAACCACTGAAAAATATGTGTGAAAAACAATTTTGGATGGATCAAATTTAACTAAAGCTATATTTTCCAAAAAGATGGAAAGTAGCTAAAATTATTTTAATTCATAAATCTGGATTGGACGGATGGTGGGCGGATAATTATCGTCTGATTAACCCAGGCAAAATTATTGAAAAAAATATTTTATGCAAAATTAATAACTTTATTCAGGAAAAGAATATTGTTCCTGGCGAATAGTTCGGATTTAGACAAAATCATTGCAGTTGGACTAGTAACAAGGTGAACATAAAATATATGAATCGATTTTGCTAGAAAGCCCAGCACTGGGACAGTTTCCTTTGATATTACTTTGGCATAATGGTTGGTTTATCAAATTTATTTTTAGAAAACAGAAAATTTAAGGTATCAATAGAAGACACAGTCTCCAATGATAAAGAAATAAGCGCGGGCGTATCGCATGTCAGATAATAAATGTCCTGAAATTATCCCTCGATGTACCAAGACATATATTTAATAGAATCACACAGAGACAGTTTTTGAATATTCGAACAAAATTATTAGTGATTATTTCGAAAGAACCGGCAATTCAATAAATATTTTAATAACTCAGTCTCACATTCGTTCATCTGGAAATAGTAAATATAAATTATCTAAAAATTTTTTAAATATGATCTTTTAATATTTATGAATAACTATTAAGCAGCATCTTGCTTTCTTCTTATCATTTGTCTTTCTCTACAACAAACAACGAACGCTAGTTTTAGACAATCAAAATTTTATGTTTTACGCTCTGTAAACACAAAGAAGTCAATAGGTATGAAACCTGACTTGAAAACCACAGAAAATCGGAAGAAAATAAAAAATGTAAAGGCTCTTTTACTAACATTAGACGTATTTGGCATATAATACAAAAAAATGAACCATACAGTATTCGTTCGTTGAGAGTAAAAATTATTTATTTTCAATCTATTATTCTCTCTATGCCTAATAGGTACAGTTGTGCCAGTACAATTTAATTTTATAGTTAATTTGTGTCTTTAAAATGATTTAGTGAAAATAGAGTATTATGGGTTACTAAGATAATCTTTCAGAACTTTTTTTTCGATTGTAATTATAATATTTTTTTCAAAATATATGTTCAAATTAGTCAATTAAATTGTGTGGAGAGACAAATTATTATTAAGCAGTGCTAATTTTAAAACATTCAAACATTAATTGTTATCCATATTCAAATGAAATGTCTGCTATATATATATTCAAAAAACTTTCATTTTTCAGTCAAGTTATACTCATAACTGCATATACTACCATGTTCTGGAAAATACATTTAGAGTTGGTGCAATCCTCAATAGTTGATTAAAAAGTGATAATGTGGTCAAAAGCCTGATGCACTTAAATAAATCCAATAGTTTTTTAATATTTTTAAATATTTTATTAAATTGTTTAATAAAATAAATATAATCATGTTTAAAGAACCGTTTCAACTGAAAATGATTATTTTTCCTTTTTTTTCAATTTACTCAAGCAAACTTATTATGATAATGTTCAAGTCATTGTTGAAGAACACGTAAGTGAAATAAGGAAAAAATATTTCTATTCGACTAAGGCAATTACGAAACATGCTACTCTAGTAATAAACGCAAATATAAACATTGAATTTGTATTTAGTCTTCTGTTTAATTTTTCGAAGTTGTAATTTCAAGTGTATCATAAGAACAAGTTTAGGAAATTTCTGGATAATTTATTCTGGAGAAAGTGTATTATTGTATAGATTTACGTATAATATATATGCCAAAAGTCAATTGAGAAATATACTCAAAATTTTTTCCTTGTCTTGGCGTTCTTTTAGTTTTTGTCAAAATATGCTCTAGTTAACGGTTTGTGACCTGTGTGCACAGTAAAAATTTTGCTTTCTATAAAATAATGAAGTTTAACTGTGAAATATACGGCCCACGGTCAAAACGTAGAAAATTTAATTTCTGAGTTACTTTTTCTGGTAAATGGAAACAAAATTGTGTTAATAATTGATGTAAAGATGTAGGTTTGAAAACTCACATATAATTTGCGGTACATCCGGAAGGTAATAAATCTTGACAAGAAATTTCGTAATTAACAAAATAATACATAAAAGGAACCCCAAAATAAACCATTTCAAAAGAATTTCACAATACTTTTAATGCCAAGATTCATTAGTACTATTTACTAGATCTTCACTGTATATGTAAACAAACAGAAACCAAAAACTACTTAATTTATAATCCTTTGCTAAGTACTGCATTTTGTAGTTTATAAGGCCTAAATCAAAAAGGTTAACAAGTTTATTGTATATCGACTTCTACAAAGGAAATATGATTATATGCACGCAATAAATCCATTAAAAAAAAAATAACAACGTACCTTAAAATTAAAATTTTGAATGGAGGATAACGATTTGTTATAGGTATGTTATTTAATACATATAATAGTTACTTGTATATGGCGATTATTTTCTACCAAGTGTGCAATTTCACTCATAGTTATAAGTAGAAAAAGATAAATTCCTAGTATTATGCTGCCATTCACTCACAATAAAATACCATTACACGTTCAACAACATAATGATCCAAGGTTAATAATATTAATATCCTTCTATTTTGTGTTTAAATCAATGTGTGGCACTAATAAGTATTTTTAGTCCGTTTATGACAAGGTAGGTTAAGTTGGTTAAAAAAAATGATATACTCGTAATACCTGCCACCAGACATATATTTATATATATATATATATATATATATATATATATATATATATATATATATATATACACTGTCAAAGAATTGAGAATTTAAAAAAGTACCACACGGCATTCGATTTTACATTAAAAAAGCTAAAATTTGATCCGTTATACTTTTTGAAATCATTTAACCAGTTCTGATGGCAGCCATTTGCGTTTTCGTATGGAATGATCCATATATATATATATATATATATATATATATATATATATATATATATATATATATATATATATATCCCTCTCGGGGACTTCCATCTTGTCGTGATGAGAGGGTTCAGTAGCTTTCAATGTCCAGAGGGCAATGTCGGTGATAGCGTAGCTACTGGTAGGGTCACCCATGCCAGTAAGGCCGCGAAAAGATGAAAGTGAAGCCAAGCGAAGTCCACAACCGCAGCGTCTGGCCCAGAGTGGGCGCCTGCGAACAGCGACGGTTTTCCTTCCATGTTAGGAGCGGCTGAAGACCAAACACGCCTGGCAAACGAGGCGTTTAAAATGCCAACCCTCCTCCCATCTTATGAATAGTACTTTTCAAGATAGGCCCTCAGTCCCTGGCAGTCCGAAGACCCCCGGTTACGGTAGCAACTGGAAAAGGCAACGGACAGAGGGTGCTAAAAATCCCCAGGTTAGATCAGGCTACCATCGAAAACGACAACTGCACATCTCCACATATAATACACGAACCATTTCCTCAGACGAGAAACTGATAGAATTGGAAGAAGAACTATCCTACACAAACTGGGACGTACTAGGTCTGAGGGAAGTAAGAAGAAAGAGCGAACAGCACATATGTCTAAAGTCGGAAAATTTGTTTTACCACAAGGGTGGTTTTGTTAACGAAAAATTATTTTTGACGTAAACAATAATAATGGCCATTTTGGTAACATACAGCAACCATGACTTTCGGTTCATCTGTTTTATCACAGCCTACTAAGTCCGTAATGGAACTTGTTGATATCACATTATTGCATAATAAAACGGTTTATTTTCTGAAAATAATAATAAATCCAATTTGTTAGATAGTTCTGTTAGATGTATGTTGGCAAAAAACCTGTAATGTGTAACTAGGTTAAATAAAAAATATGTGTTCCTATCTTAATTTCGGTGATATTGATCATTATTTAAAGAGAAAATTCTGTAACTGAACGTAAAGCATAAAATTTTGTAGGAGCCACTTAACTCGCGAAAATGGCACTATAAATGGATAGTCTTAAATTCTTTCCAAAGTGAGATAAAACGAACAAAAACAATTGTTAGTATATCCGCCATGGCCGTCTAAGTCTAAGAGTTTAAATCAGTTCTTGCCGGTCACCTGTCAAACAAATGTCAACTTGTGTGATACATCGTTGGAAAGAGAATTTTAAAGCGAATTAAAATTGATAAAAAAATAAGAAAGTTGCAGTCACTTCCGGTCAAACCGGAAGTAGTTAAAAATATTTGTTAAGGGATAAAAAAGCCTAATAATGTTCCATTCTGGTATCTAAAAATGAAAATATGTAACTTTCAAAATAAAAAAATTACAGGGTGTTACATATTGGCTGTGTCACCCGGTATATATATATATATATATATATACATATATATATATATATATATATATATATATATATATATATATATATATATATATATATATATATATATATATATATATTTGGCTTGGTCACAAGGTATAGGGGGGATAAAATATTTTCATCGTAATGCCGGCGGGATCCCCCTAAAATTTGCCATTTGTCTAAAAAATAAGATTTGCACAGTTTTAGCTCAACGTTAACCCATGCCTCATCGAGGTTAAAGAAATTGTGGTTTTCCCTCATAAAATGAAAACCATTCGTCATAGAAACCTGATATTTCATAGGAAATGTTGTCTTAAAGTTCTACTCCTACCACTTTTTTGTTAAAACGTTTATATTTGAAGATATTCATCATCCAAGACCGGACATGATTCGAATCCTCAAATTCGACCTTCGACATGTTTAGAAAACGAAACTGAAAAATGGCAATAAAGATCCCTAACTTAAAAACTTTTGACCATTTTTTATTTCCTTTGTATTATAAACAATTATACAAATACATTATCATATAATATATAATAAGACATAAAATTGTTATTTGTTTTAACTTTATAAATAATTTTCGCAAGCGAGGGACCTCATATTTAGTTCTATTCTTCAAAAGGTTTGTTTTTGTTACAAAAAAGCTATTGCTAAGGACTTTTATCAGAAAAGTCTACCTGGAGTGTCATAAACCACACCCCTTCTTTTTTGTTCCTGCTCTGGCAGGCCCGGGGAGAATTCGGAGAGTTTTAGTTTATGTTTACCTTTCAAGCAGTGAACATTTCGACAACGTTCGTTTAGTGACTTTTCTGTGAGGTTTGTGGGACAATGTCTTCTACAGCATCAACGAGCTATGGTTGTTCGAGTTCGAGTTCAAGGTAGAAAGAAATGGTGTATTTAATCGGCCACATGTCTCATCAAATCAGTGGCAGTAAATTACCATCTAATTTGCAAGTTTTACGCAGTTTATTTTATAATATACGGCAAGTGAAACTAAACACCAGAGAAGCTGCAAGACTTACAATACAGGAGGTTTTAATTTTTTGGGAGAAAGCTAAGATACCAACCAGACACCTGAAAGATTGTGTTGCAAAATTAAAAAAAAAACTACGAAGAGTGGAGAAAACTGCAAAAAAAACGCTAAAAGATCTAAACGCACAGCGCAAAATAAAAAAGTAGATGCTTTCAAGTCACAGACATTTGTTTATTTATAATCAATATTTATGGAAAAGCGTGGTTCAATGCCCCCAAACTCACTTTGGCCCCCAACCAAGACCTATAATTGTTAAAATCTTTTGTAAAATACAGACAAATTGATAAAGAACTTGCAGACAAGGCACTGTCTAAAATAATAATTCATCTGTTGTATCTCGATTCGGAGCTAGTCGCATTTTCATTTTTTGATGAAACTTTAGAAAAAAATGTCAAAACAAGCATGGCTGCAAAATGTCTAAAATGAATTTCCATTGAAGAAAAAAGTTACGATGATAGGGATATCAAAGTAAGGGGCTCGAACAAGTGGATGATTTATTGGCCAAAAAATTGGTTATTTTGTTTCTCATCAAACTCTAAATTTTTTCAAGAGATTTGAAATTGATACAAACTTTTTAAATGCTGATTCCGATGAACGGTGTGAAAATTCACACTATTTAAAAGCTAACAAAATAGTAAACAGTTGGTTGTCAGGGATACAGCTGAAAGAGGTGTAAAATTAAATCAAAACTTCAATTCCTGTTTGACGAAAGATGAAGAACAACGGCAGTTTCTGTTACAAGTTGTATTTGAATGTAGGTAAATTTTTCCTGACTCTTCCAAAGGCCACCTTATCTAAGCCATTACCACCTTGATCTGATAAAAAACTGTAAATGTAAATAATAATAATAACTTCTTTTCTTTATATTGCTTCCTTTTTTATAACTAAACTTTAAATA
Source organism: Pachyrhynchus sulphureomaculatus (assembly GCA_019049505.1). Lineage (NCBI taxonomy): Eukaryota > Metazoa > Arthropoda > Insecta > Coleoptera > Curculionidae > Pachyrhynchus > Pachyrhynchus sulphureomaculatus. The sequence continues at coordinate 119,002,321 of CM032446.1, read as the reverse complement.
ATAAAATGCATTTGAACATTCTTCATTCATCATTTATATATATATATATATATATATATATATATATATATATATATATATATATATATCTATATATCTATATATCTATATATCTATATATATATATATATATATATATATATATATATATATATATATATATATATATATATATATATATATATATATATATATATATACATATATATGCATTTATGCCAACGTTTTTTCCAGTCTTCGAAACAGTTGTTTTGAATTCGATTTCTGGAATGGCCTTTAAAGCCTTCTTCGATTCGATTTTAATCTCCTCAATCGACTCAAAACGATGTCCTCGAAGCGGTTTTTTGAGTTTAGCAAATAGCTAGAAGTCCGACGGCTCTAAATCAGGCGAACAGGGCGACTGCGAAATGTTATGAGTTGAATTTTTGATGAAAAAGTCGCGAAGAACCAATGTTGTGTGAGAAGGCGCATTATCGTGATGAAAAAACTAAGAGTTATCGGCCCATAATTCCAGCCTCTTGATACGAATAGCTCCACGAAAAACCATTTTTAAAATAAAATTTAATGCAACTTCTTTGCTGAATTTTTTCATATATATATATATATATATATATATATATATATATATATATATATATATATATATATATATATATATTCTATATTTTGTCTGTTTTCGAAAAAAAAAAAAATGCATTTTGCATTAATTTTTTAAATAATTTTTTAGTTGTGATAGTGTTGATTTGATTGTGCTGATTTTTATCAGTTTTTTAAAAATAACATTTTATAATATAAAACGTAAGTGCTTTAGCTATTTTTAGATTTTTGTGTAGGTTTAATTTGAGGCCTAGGTTGGATAATATTCAAAAAAAATGAAACATGTTAAACACATTTTATTATTTAGTGTATGTAAATTCGGCAACATTGCTTACTTTCAAAGAGGGTGCATGTGAAAAACTGAAAAATGCCACTTTGAATATATTAAACTATTTTGATAACACCCTATATATATATATATATATATATATATATATATATATATATATATATATATATATATATATATATATATATATATATATATATATATATATATATAAAAGTTCCGACTTTTTATGAAAATGTCTAAAAACATTGCAAGATTCAATTACATCGGCTCTATAGATTTTACTTTATTTATTTTTTTAATATGTACTTAAAAAAGGGTTTAGCTAAAACTTTTATATATATATATATATATATATATATATATATATATATATATATATATATATATATATATATATATATATGTATATATATATATATTAAACGTTTAAATATCTCAAGTAACAACAGAAGGTAAAAAAAACGGCCAAATGTAAGTTGGACTAGTGTAATTAGTGTTCCGTATCGTAATTGCTTTTAAAATAAAATGCTTACCTAGGCTTAATTAGGTCCCTGACATTTTATGATCCAATATGTATTTTTACGTTTTTAGTGTTCCGTACGGAACACTTATAAGATCACTTCGGTGTCTGTCCGTCTGTCTGTCCGTCTGTCCGTCTGTCACACCCGATTTTCTCCGAAACTATTTGTCATAGAAAGTTGAAATTTGGTAGTAATATAGGAATTGATGGCCTCATCAGAGCCATGTAGTTTTGAAAGTTAAATTTTGACTTAAGGGGTTAGTTTTGGGAGGTGAAATCGGAAGTAAAAAAAAAAAATTTTTACTAGGTAATCAAGTGTGGTGTCAAATGAAAGCTTGTGAAAACACGAGTAAAAAATATATATATAATGTAATACTTGTGCGCACTTTTCTTTGTATTATTTTTAAAAAATCGCGAAAAATCGCTGTCCACCCGCCTTATCTCGGAAAGTACTTATCAAAAAATTTTGAAAAAGTTCTGGAATATTCTCCACGGGGTGTAGATTGAACGAAAATTATCACGAGTGCATTACCTGTAATAATTTATCTGGTATATAAAAAAAAACAGAAATTTCAAGGTCATCAATTTTCAGTAAAGATTGGAAATAAACTTTGTTGAAAACTTATTTGGGGTGTGTTTTGTGAAGTCACTGATCATTTTATATCACCGTAACATAAATTTTGACTTAAGGGATTCGTTTTGAGGGGTGAAATCGGAAGTGAAAAAAAATTTTTTTTACTAGGTCATCGAGTGTGGTGTCAAATGAAAGCTTGTGAAAACACGAGTAAAAAAAATATATATAATGTAATACTTGCGCACACTTTTCTTCGTATTACTTTTAAAAAATCGTGAAAAATCGCTGTCCCCTACCTTATCTCGAAAAGTACTGATCAAAAAATTTTGAAAAAACCCTGGAATATTCTCCACGGGGTATAGATTGAACGAAAAGTGTCATTAACTTTAATAATTTATCTGGTATAGAAAAAAACCAAAATTTCAAGGTCACGAGTTTTCAGTAAAGATTGGAAACAAACTTTGTTGAAAACTCATTTGGGGTGTGTTTTGTGAAGTCACTGATCATTTTATACCACCTTAACAAAATTTTTTATTTTAAAAACAATCAACGTACGGAACACTAATTGTGCAAGTTCAACTTGCACTTGACCGGTTTATTTCTTAGTCAATGGTTTAGTATCTTAGCTACCTAGTAGCCAGAATCTAGAATCTAGTAATAAAAGTGTAAAACAAATATTTACTACCTAAAAATTTGTTTAATTATTAACAAATAAAATAAAATTATTGTCTCCGTACAGAAGTGACATGGTATCAGTAGTGTACTGAAAAATATATTTAAAAAAATGTGCATCATAGTATCAAGGCACTTAGATTTACTTTTATACCAGATAAATTATCAAACGTAATGTACTTGTAATGATTTTCGAGCCATCTACACTTTATGAAGACTATTCTAGAATTTTTTCAAAATTTGTGTGCGCAAGTATTACATCATATATATTTTTGAACTCTTGCTTTCACAAGCGTTCATTTGACATTCCACTCGATGATTTGGTAAATTTTTTTTCACTTCCGAATTCACCTCCCAAAACTAATCCCTTCAGTTAAAATTTAACTCGCAAAACTACACGGCCCATAATTTCAATATTTATATCAAATTTCATCTTTCTGTGTCAAATAGTTTTGAAGAAAATCGGGTGTGATATACAGCCACCGAGGTGATCCCGTAAGTCAGGGGTGCTCAAACTTGAACTGCTGGCGATCTACCTCAATATTGTTAGACTACGATCGATCTACTCTGAGAGGCTGCAAGTAAGTGTGATGCAGGATTGTCGTCTAGGTGGGGTGTATCGTGGCATAGATATTAGTTTTCCGCACAATATGCATTTGTTTAGTCAAGGTAAGTGTAGGTCTGCTCTAAAATGTCAATGAAAAAACTCATAATTATTCAAAATTGCGAGTTTATTGGTTCTTACAAAACAAACGAGTTCTAGTGTCTAAACTTAACTAAAGAGTAACTTTGGATGTTGAAGCGTGGCACTGCATGTCCTCAGCATACTTTTCATAAGATGGTACGTAATTACCGAGTGCTAATCGCAAGCATGATGACATATGTTCGTCAGTTAGTCGATTGCGATATTTTGACTTAATTATCTTCATTTCAGAAAATGCAGACTCGCACAAGTAAGTTGACCCAAACATTGCCGTCAGTTGAAAGGCGATTTGCCTTAGATTCGGATATTTATCTTCAGATATAAAACACCAGAATTTTGTATCAGATGCTGTGGCTTTGAGATGTATATCTGATATAATCTGCACTAACTCATTTTCAACAGAACATGAGTCCATGTTAAACTGACTTGCTATTTCAATAGCTAATTCCTCAATGTTTTTTACACGAAAAAGGATAACTCATAAATGATGCAATATTTGCCAGTTTACTGAAATCATAAAAACGTATTTCGAATTGGCCCAAAATATTTGATAATTCTGCCTCATAAATATCATAATTCAACTGAGAAATCCTTGCTTTCAAAGACGGAAAATTTTTCAGATCCTTTCTTTTCAGTTGATCTATCATAAGTTGCAATTTACTTTTGAATGCGTTTATTGCGCTAATCATCTCAATAATAGTTTTTTTTCCTTTACCTTGAAGCTCCAAATTAATGGTGTTTAAATGCATTGTGATGTCTGTCAAAAATGCCAAATCAGTCAGCCATTTTCCGTTTTTCAGCATCTGAGTGTCATCACCTCTTTCGTCCAGAAAAGCTGTTATTTCGGGCAATAATTCTTGAAACCTTTCTAGTAATTTTCCTCGACTCAACCACCTGACGTCCGTGTGAAGAACTAAATCAGTGTGTTCAGCTAACTCACTATCTTCCAACTGCAATTTAAAGAGCCGTCGTTGCAAGCTACGTGCACGGATAGAATTCACAATTTTTATTGCAATGCCCATAATCTCCTCCATGTTTAGAACTTTTGAACACAAAACTTGTTGATGTATAATGCAATGGAAGGAGAAAAATGAAGGGAAATCATCATTAGCTCGACACAATGCCACAAAACCGTTTTCGTTTCCAGTCATTGCTGGTGCTCCATCGGATGTAATGCACACTAGTTTATATATTGGTAGCTTGTAGTTTGTTACAAAATTGAAGAAAACGTCATATATATCTTCGTCACGGGTCTTTCCTTTCAGAGGAATCATTGTTAAAAACTCTTCCTTAGCCGACATGTCATTGAATACCATTCGAATAAAAATACACAGCTGGGCAGTGTCTGTCATATCGGTGGATTCGTCGAACTGTAAAGAAAAGTATGTACATTCCATGATATCATGTTTTAGTTTATCTGCCATGTCCTGACTCATGACTTCAACACGCCTTGTGACAGTCGGACGAGATAACTCTGTTTTATTTTTAAAATCTCCAAATAAAGTCTCACCCGCTTCAATAAATGCTTCCTTCACAACCAATCCATCCTCAAATGGTTTCTTGGGTTTCGCCAATATATGAGATATTTTAAATGACGCGATCGTTGCAGCTTTTGATTGTTGGGCTGGTCTTGTGAACATGGTTTGTTCTTTCTTCAAACAAGCTATCAAATCACGTACTTTTCGTTTTCTTTGTATCGATGTATCGCCTTCAAGTTACAACTCAGACTGACTCCTATTCCTGCAGGCGCAACATTTATATCGGTGCGAGTGAAGTCTCGAGTTTCTAGAAAAATCGGCGGGAATCAAAAACGCGGCTTTTCTTTGACAAGTACCGCGCGTTCCTTTGATAAAGCCGCCTTTTGCCGCTAGCAGGGGGTTATTACCATAAAAGAAAGTGATGAGGGGGTTATTCTGGCCTAATTGTGGATCGAATAAATTTTAGTAGTTTATTCATACATTTTGTTTTAGTTACCTAAAACAAAATCTGTGAATAGCTCTATATCAGAATTTTTTTCTCGAGATCGACTCAAAAAGTACTTGCGATCGACTTGTCGATCGCGATCGACCGTTTGAGCACCCCTGCCGTAAGTGTTCCATACGGGACACTAAAAATGGCTGACGCAGCACGTGTTGATAGTTTGTCTACAGTGTTGTCAGATTTTTTGAGAGGTACCTGACATTTTTCGATTGATTTGGTTAAAAAATAATATCGTTATTTATTTCTAATAACGATATGAAAAAATAAAGAGTTACCTTCAGTATATAAGCTACAAATGTTTCATGAATCCTAACTATTCTCTTTTTTTTAACTGTGACATTAGAATGTAGATTTTTTTGTAATAAAATATATAAAATAAATAAATGCATAGGGATGTATTAATCAAACTAGTTATGTAGTTGCTTTTGGAAATTCTTTGCTCTACTTAATATATAGAGTATTCCCTTTAAGGGGTAATATGTATTCACTAAAATAAATCAGTTCGCCTCTAATTTTTACTTATTCCGGCTCTTATCATGCATAGTTAGCATTTAAGCGACAGTATTTCTGGTGTATCAATATTTGTGAGTCAAGTAAGTTTTAAAATGACTCCTCAGACAAAAAGTTTACGTGTATTGTAATAATACTCTCACTCCACATGTAACGGGCACACAATTGGCCGTGAATTCATATAAATAAATAATACAGTTGTCAGATTTGATATGGTAAATACGAAATAATGCTTAAATCGTAACGTTAATTTTTTGCACTAGCAGGTGAAAGATAGCTGTCGGCTTAAAAAAAAATGATCAGAAAGTGATTATTTCTGGGATGAGCGCACAAAATAATAGGTCTTTTATGAAAAAAAAAAGAATATATACAACTTCAAAAGGAAAAAGTTGCAACAGTAACAAGAGCATCAGAGTAAATGACCAGTAAAAAATAGCCAGCAATGAATATCTTCAACAGGCCTTATTGTCGTGATGTGTATTTCCAGCATGCACCACTCTGGAAGGAATTAAGCCGGCTACATCCATCAAACACTTTCCATGAAAATACTTGTAGATTGGACTCAAGTAACTAACGTTCGTTAATGTTCTAAGAAATTAAGGTTCCTGTAGAGCCCTGGGTCTTCCATTAGGCCAACAGCTCTATTCTGGTTAGAATCCAGCAAATGCAGTGTGTAGTATGTTTAAGAGCAGTATTGTTGGTCTAATTTTAGCTTTGTACAGAATTAATTAATTCTAGAGTGTAAAGCTTGAATTAATATTCCCAGCTTCTGAAAAGCTCTGTTTGCTATGCCTGCAACTTGTTCATGCCAACGCGTATATATATATATATATATATATATATATATATATATATATATATATATATATATATATATATATATGTATATACGCCTAATCACATTCAGACCACTTGTCGTGTCTAAGTGATCCAAGTGCTTCCTCAACTTCTGATTTAAGTATACTAGATTCTAGAGTAACGTTGTCCCATTCCACTCCTTCAAGAGTTACTTGATCATCATTATCGTAGAAAAGAGTCTAGCAACATAGTACTTGTATATATATATATATATATATATATATATATATATATATATATATATATATATATATATATATATATAAGTACTATGTTGCTAGACTCTTTTCTACGATAATGATGATCAAGTAACTCTTGAAGGAGTGGAATGGGACAACGTTACTCTGGAATCTAGTATACTTAAATCAGAAGTTGAGGAAGCACTTGTATCACTTAGACACGACAAGTTGTCTGAATGTGATAATATTGTGGCCGAATTTCTAAAGCATACAGGAGAGAAGGGACTCCAGTTGTTTTACGATATTTGCGACCAGATTTGGTAAACGAGAAAGTGGCTTGCAGAATGGACTACCTGAGTTATCATATCGTTACCTAAGAAAAGGTCAACTGCAAAATATGAGACCTACCGAACTATTACTCTTCTGCCACATGCTAGTAAAATCATTTTGCATATTATAAAACAACGACTACAGTCATATGTAACTACTCAAAGCCCTGAAGAGCAAGCTGGATTCGCAAAAAGCAAAAGGCACGCGAGAACATTTTTGAACATGCGACGATGAATAGAAAAGGAAAGAGAATATCATACGCTCTTTATACTTTGCTTCCTGGATTATACAGAGGCATTTGACTGTGTCTAATGAAGCAAAATCTGGAAAGTTGAGATGGGATTACCGCAACACCTCTTACTACTTATAAGAAACCTCTATGAATGCAATGTGGCTGTGGTAAAAACAATTTTCCTCCATTTGAAGTGCATAATTCTATTGTACCAATCAAAGAAATATATTTCATATTCGAAAAATAAAAATTTCCTCGTTATTATATTTTTATTGGTCAAAAAATGACAAACTACGATTTTTGTCCAATCTATCTAAAATCAAATTCTTAAAAATATGCTTTGATAATATAAATTATCACTCAACTGCAGCTTCAATTAATGATTTTATTATCACTGGCCTACCATACGTTCTAGAGAAATATGTCACAAAGCCAATAACTGTTTGATAACTAACGGTAATTAAGAAATTATAAATATATCGTTGACATTAGGTACCTAACTAATTTTCTTTTTAAAAATTGAAAATACTCGTAGACAAATTTGTGAATGCCAAAGATACTTTAAATCTTGGCATACCCACTTTTGCTTCTATTCGGATCTTTACTGTGCATACACATGTATCTGCGGTCATACATCAACGCCTAATTGACAGGAAGTGTTTTAAAAGACAAAGTGACACTAAATACTGTCTAATTACCGGCAATCTACCTAGCCCTGTGTTTCTAACTTTATCTCACTGCTATTTAAATTCTATTTGCCATTGTTTCATTTTTGTCGACGTGTTGAGAGTTACTCTTGGCACGAAACAAAGGATTCTCTGTCGATGGATGTATTTCATACAAATATGTATGCTTTTACTAATTGCCCTTTTATAAAAGCTGTATTGCATTAAATACAATGTTGTGAAATTATAGATTCATTAGATGTACGGAACGGATGTACTACATAACCTTAAACAGACTTGGTATCCCCGTAACCCCATAATTTTAACTGTATATTTTTAAATATACAGGTGTTTCACTTAAAGCAAACATTATATGTATACGTTAAAAGGTAATCAGGAAAAGAATCTATTCTACTTGCAAACAAGCACATACTAACGCAATTTGATGCAATTAATTACACGCGTACATTTCTAGGTAAAAGTTTTTAGCTGCTCCAACTGATAAAACACCTAAAAAATAACACTTTCCTATAGTAAAAGAAAGCGAATAATCATTGCAGATCAGCTGAACATCCAGCTTATTATTCAATGATTGGTGTGCAGAGGTGAGATGTACCTAAAAAGTTGTGTGTGCGATGAGTTGCGTCGAATTGCATTAATGTCTGAAGATCTTAAGGGTTTTTTTTTAATAGCTGTGCCAAATAATTCTAATATTTGTAAAAGGACATTTACATTTTTATTTTCAATATATGTAAACTGTATTTAAATTTAAAAGTTTTGCCATCAGAAAAGAAAAAGTCGTCTATTTAACTATATGACCAGGAAAGCTTTTAAACGGACGATCGTGTATTCCAACAACGATTTTAAATGAGACATCGCCTCCTGGCGTCTGAGCACCACCACTTAGAGGCGCGACAGAGTTGTCCGTGAAAAAAGTCAGTGAAGAGTTTTTATAATATTATATTTTACTAACGTTCTAATTTTGAAGTAGATTTCTTACAAACTCCTAAGGGTTTAGTTCAAGAACGAATTTAGTTCGGATTAGGGATAATTTTTATTCTGAATAGCTTCTTGTTTCACGAGACACCTTTTATGTTCTGTTTTTAAATTAGATGTACAACATAATCCATTTATAGCTGAAATACTTCCAATATATATTTTTTTTAAATTTAAAATGGTTTAAAGATGTTTTTTGATACAAAAATAGTTTTACATACGGACATTTACTGACAAAATCACGTTTTAATACGTACCGATATGAAATTTTTAGATACAATAAACAGGCTAGAAATTAAAAAAATAAACTTGATTTGGATTATAAAAAATACTTTATATTTTCCGTATTGAGAGGGTGGTATACAGATCTAATATTGTCGGAAGAAAATTCTCAGTCAGGGCGAGATAAACCGTTATAACTTTATTGTATTATAATATTGAAATTACCTAGGTTATATAATTTCAGTGTCCTAAAAAATATTATCTGACCGATAGAAAGGAAATAGGTTAAAGAGGCCGATTTTAGTGGCTATGACTACTAGGTGCTAGAGCTAGGCGTTAAATATAACTTAGCAACTTAAAATATTACCAATGTTATGGCAGCCTCTGGTCAAATCATAACATTTCTTCTGGTAGATATTAAAGACCTGGCTAAGGCAGAACAAAATTGAATTCAAAAAAGTAAAAGACACATTGAATGTTCACTCCAGCTACTAATTTCGTTAGCATAATTTAAGGTAAAGTCAAACACAATGATTTAATTATGACTAAAGCGTATAAGAGTCATTTTTTCAGTTTTTTAATAAAAATTAGGTAGAAACGTTATTTTTTGTTTAAATATTTAAAATCATACTATCCATATTCTAATTCTTTTAAAAAAAATCATTTCTAATCATATTTAGTGGTTCCTGGTAACCCTAAATTGTATTGCTTGCAACGAATCATTAGATCATAATAAAATCAGTTGTATTCTTTGTAAATGCACCGCTTATAAGCTAGCTGATTGGTTGCATTGCATTTTAAGCAAATGTTTTAACAACATACATACAATCGTTAAAAAATATGTCTATTTTACTAAATTCTCAGTAAGCCTTATTTGATGTCAAAAATTTATTTCCTCGTAGACCCAATGCAATAATCTAATAAAATATTTATTAGCTCGTAAAAACATGTTAAAAACATATGTCAAGGTTAAACTAGTACTAGAATAAATAATTTTTCGGCTTAACTCAAAATATTATAAACAAAGGATATGACTTGCGATAGATTCTAACCTATAACCTTTGTTGAGAGAAATATTTATGTACAATCTTCCTAAATTACTAGAAGGTTAGACAACGCTGAAAGCCCTACAAAGGATATCTAGATAACTTTTTAATTTTTTTACTCTACGGTAGATACCATTAATCCTTTTTTGGATGCCATCAATTCCAGGCATCCTAATATTAAATGCAACGTGGGACTTTGGGATCGGAAGGAAGTTTTAATTAAATTGGGTAATAATTTCAAATTCAAAATTTGTAGAAAACTCACAGTAAAAAGACTATCCTAACTATTTTACAAGCAATTGTCCGTTTTCACTTTAGTCCACATCCAATTCTTTTTTGAATTTTACAGTCTTGTTTAATCGGGAGTCTATTTAGATGTAAGATTTCACCTACGCCAACACGTAAACACAGTACGTTGCTATAGTAAAAACAAACGTATGATCATTGCACACTAGCTAAGCATCCAGTTCGTCATTCATCGATTGGTATGTAAAGGTGAGAAATCGTAATTAAAAAGTTGCGCCTGCGATTAGTTGCGACAAGTTGCATTAATATGTGAAGATCTTTAGAAATACTAAAACTTAACAAAAGAGAACTTAACATATTAAAGGGATTGGTAATCAATTTTTCGCTTACTTTGATCAACATTTTTAAAAATTTTTAGAACATGTTAATCATTATACAAGATTGTTTACAGCCCTTCACCAGTTTCACCTTTTCATCGTTCCATGTATGACTTCAAACAGGTTTTTACTAAGTCTTCTATAGTTTTTAGTAGATTAAATGTAAATACTCTACCTAAAAAAGAATAGTTTGCTCGGGAGATAAAACGCCATTATTACAAAGTCCGGGGATATATTGACTTCAATGTTGACTGTATGTAGGTGTCCCAAAATTCACGCAAAATTTGAATTTGGCGTCATTTGTATGGTAAAGTGTTGCCAACAAAACAAAAGACACAGCGTGGCATCTCACAGTTCAGGGTTATTAAAAAATGGAGCGCTACACGTGTTTTTATTGTTGAGCAATATTTTAAAAATAATGAAAGTTTGGCCACTACGGTTCGGAATTTTCGTACAAAATATGGTCGGAATACTGATTTAACCTCATGAACTGTGAAGAGGGAGACTGGATCAATTAGTGATCTTAAACGCTCTGACTGTCCTTCAACAAGTCGTTCGACACAAAACATTGAAGCAGTTTGTGAGAGTGTTGCTGAGACTTGGTTCCTGGAGTCAATTCGGCACCGTGGTCAAGAATTGGACATTTCGAGAAGCTCTCTACAGCGTATTCTCATGAAAGATTTGCATTTTCATGCTAACAAAGTTCAATTGACTCAAGAACTGAACCCTAGTGACCACGTACAACGAAGAGAGTTCGTTGAATGGATTATGGAACAACAACAAGTGGATACTGATTTTTCGAAGAAAATCATCTTCAGCGATGAGGCTAATTTCCATTTTGATGGCTTCGTTAATCGACAAAATTGTCGCATTTGGGGTTCAGACAATCCACACGTGACTGTTGCGAAACAAATGCATCCACAACGTGTAACTGTTTGGTGCGGATTTTGGGCTGGAGGCATCATCGGACCATTCTTCTTGGAAAATGCGGTTGGCCAGGCAATAACAGTTACTGGTGATCGTTATCGCAATATGATAATCCATTTTTTGTGCCTAAATTGCTAGATATGGATGTGAACGACATGTGGTTTCAACAAGACGGTGCCACATGCCATACAGCCCGAGAAACAATTCAATTACTGCATGAGTCATTTTCTGGTCGTGTAATATCCCGTTTTGGTGATCAGAATTGGCCACCCAGATCATGCGATTTAAAGCCGTTGGACTTTTTTCTTTGGGGTTTTTTTTAAAGTCTAAAGTTTATGCTAACAAGCCCACGACCACCCGCGACTTAAAGGAGGAAATTAAGCGCTGTATCAACGAAATTCAGCCACATTTATGCAAAGCGGTCAACAATCAATTTTGACAAAAGAGTGCGTATGTGCCAGCAAAACCGTCGAGGCCATTTACCCGGTATGTTATTCTATACATAATCTTATACTGTATACTTTATGAATCAATTAAAAAATCACAATTTTTAATTAAAAACCTGTGTTTTCTATTAAAATTACTTCTTGCGTGAATTTTGGTACACCTTTTATGATAAATTGGCCTAATGAGGAGAACGCTAGAGAACGCTAGATTTAATTATCACTAAATATATATGGAAAATTATGAAGAAAAGATATTTTAAATACTAATTCGCCAGCTACGTTTTTGTTTCAAAATATATTTTTAATCTAGAGGATAACTTTGAGCCTTCCTACAATATTGAGAAAAGTTTGGTCTAGCTGGGTAATATATAAGCCATAAAAGGTCGCAAAGTTACTTATTTAAACAATCAAACTCATTATAATCCCTTCAAACCCGAGTTATTTTCAGTAATCCAAAACTTTTTTAACTTTGCTAGGTTTTCATATTACGCCCACAGATGCTCTGGAATTTTTTTCATATTTTATCGATTATCTGTTTTCGAATTGTAAAGTGTACAATATATTAAACACTGGGACTATATTAATGGGAAATACAAAATCATACAGCTCAAAAAACATGTATATTTTATTTTAAAAAATACAAAATTAGATTAATAAAGTTATTTATGAAATGCATAAAAGCAATTTCTTGATCTATTTAGACATAAATGCACTTTGCACTTCCAGCAATATACAAAAGATCGCCCTTTGCAGCCTTCAGCCTTACAAAGCTGACCTATTTTCTTGTTATCAAACAGTGGGAAGTGGTCCATACAGTCCTTCCGAACTTGGCATTGAAGAAGCACACGGCCACCCACGTTTCTAGAACTGCCTCCCTTAAGAAGCCCATCAGCTAACCTCATTCTAAATTAAAGGAGATCCATTATTTCCTTAGCTGGTAATTTTTCTCTGCGTGTGTCTCTCCCTATATTCTATCCTTTTTATATCTATATGACAGCAAAATCCATGGCATAAAAAATTAATCTATTTTTTTGATCTGATTAACGTTCGATATGTACTGATCATCGGATCTAGTAAATTCACTTCATCCATTCCTTGGTTGTATTTTTTTATAATTGCTAGACGGTCTATAGTAAATGTTCCTTAGATTATTTGCTCCATCGCTTACCCTGATCCTAGTTACCTCGGCTGACGTAGTTTGATGCCACAACGACCGATTTGTTGTCTCTTTACGACTATAGCATTTCTTCCGTACTAGCCACCTCATCCGAGTTTCCACGTTCTTCCTTTTTCATTATTTTATCTTGGGGAATTGGTTGTTTGGAGAATCTATTAATTCTCATAGTGCCTGCTGCATAATTTTGTTTTCGTTTTAATATTTGTAGTAAGTAGTAATTTGAAAATAGTTGTGAAAGAACAATTCATGCCCAGGGTTGTTAATCCGTTTACATAAGTGATTAACCACAGACCCATCTAAGCCCAGTGTTCCCTTTATAGCAGGCCAAGTTCGGTTGTATCCCTCTGATAAAGCAAAAAGTCATATCCAATGCCAGATTTTCCACATAAAAAAAATTTTGATACTCCAGGGACAGGGTTTACCCTTGACGTATTGCTTAACTTTAAGCTTTCCGGTAAAAGGGACTATCTGTTCATCAATTGCGAGAACTTGCTTCAGTGGAAGTTGAATGTACTGATTTCTGATGGCGTTATATAATCCTCCCACCTTCTAAAACCAGTAATATGTACCTTGAGTTGGCGCCAAATTATTAACAAAATGAAAGTTATACCTCAATGAAAAAAACTTGTCCCTAGTAATACGTTCACAAAAGTCATTGATCTCCAACAAACTCTCCCAGTAGAGAGCAACATACAAATTTTAAAACTCCCATAATAATGTGGAGGGAAATAAGATCCTCAATTTCTCCAGCGGTTGCTGGCTTAAAATTTTTGTTGTTTTGAAATGCATAAATATTGGTATATTTCGACGCATCTTTGAATAGAGAAGTTGGTACATATTTTAAAAAATTCTCCAGAGAAGGTAATACAATTGAATGCTCAATGTCCGGGGAAGTAAAACCAGAGGGTTCACAATCAACGAATTGTCTGTATCTCTATTTGATTGATTCGTTGAGAGTCAAGTTGTATTTAGAAAAGAGACTTGTCTCTGGAGTAGCATCTTCTTTGTTTTCTACTTCCTCTAAAATATTCTCCTTCTCCATTGTTGCGCACCCGTTATCTGCACCTATTGACGATAAATTATTACAGTACATACTTAGCATTCATGTTTATAAAGTGACATTCATAAAATTATAGATACCAATCAACCTCACTGACATCATGACCTAGTATCTCCAAAACAGAGTCGCCTCTGTTAATTGCAAGATCCTTAATTTTTTAAATAATTTTTATCGTTTTCATTATTTAAATCAAAAAGTTTGTTGAAAAATCACCTGGAAATGCGATTTTGTTAGGGATCTCTGGTGTATAATATTTTGTACACAACATTTATGGTAAACATATGTGATACTTTTAAATATTATCGGCAAACATCAATAACACTTTTACATTGTAAAATAAACCCTTTCCTAGACCAACAATAAGTAAATAAAAAATAATAACAAACATTCTCACCTGAGCAAGCCTATGCAGTACCAATATAACCCCACTTTTAAAACTAGCAAATTTTCGTTTGATTCCACAAGGCAGCACCACCAGCATCTTCAATGGAAGAATGTGCTGGTAGTTGAAAAGCCCACCATATAATACTGATTTGTCATTGGTCAAAGTAGTGTACAAGATATTGTACACTGGGTCAGAAAGGGTTAAGTTTGACAAACTAATTTCTACGCTGTTGGTGGAACGGAGTAGGAGTACCTGAGATAGATAGATAGCTCGCAATAAAAATGTAACTCAGGCAGAGAGTCGTTCTCTTTACACTTACACTACACACTACATACAGAGAAATCAGGTATTATATGCTCTGCTTTGCCTCCTGTAGCTACGCGGCTGGTTGAAGATTAATTTAGTTTATAACTAATTTATTCTCGTTTAATATATTTTCCTTGTTCAATGTACACTATTTTAAGAGAACAAACTAAAGCAAAAAGCATAGAATTAATAAATAGACAAAGATCCACAAACTAACTTGGTCATGGACGCTCATGTTGAAATTTATATCAATAAAAATCACAGGATTAAGATAATTATGATTTAGGGATACATGTCGTTTGACTGCATGTTCATATGCTTAGTCCAGCGTTTCACAACCAGTGGGGCGCGTCCCACTAGGGGGGCGTGTTTACACTATGGGGGGGGGAGGGGGGGGGGGCGAGAGTATCGAAAAGAAATTATTATTAAAAACATTCATTAAAAACATTTAATATAATTTATTGAAAGGAAAGCAAAATAAAATACATTTTGGGATAATAAAAAATAAAATACACATTTACACTGATATAATACACCTATAAATAGGATTGTATTAGTACTGCACAATGTACACTCCTGGACAAAATTAACGCAACAATATATTAAATCATACAAATCTCTATAATGAATTAATTTTAATATTTTTTTTATGAACATTGGTTACACTAAGGGTTAGAAAAAACTTATTCGGATACTTTAAAAGTGAATTAGCTACCAAATTTCTCTATAAGATTCGAATTAAAATTATTCTTAAGACCTAATAACAAAATCTTTGAAATTATGTGATAATGAAAAAAATAAACTGGGACACTACTAGCAAAATTAATGGTATAACTGGGACACTAGTAGCGTGTGTTGCCTCCTCTACTTCGGATGACAGCGTTTATGCGCCTAGGCATGCTTCTAATTAAATTTTGGATAAAATCTGGAGGAATTTGCTCCCATTCTGTGATAACTGCATTTTCAAGTTCCCTCAGGTTTTTAGGTGCAGGTATATGACGTTTCACATTTTTCTTAAGGTGATTCCATACATGTTCTATCGGATTCAGATCCGGGCTTTCTGGTGGCCATTGCATAATCGGTATATCAACTTGATTAAGATAATCTAGTACCTCCCTAGCCACGTGAGGTCGAGCGTTGTCTTGCATAAACAGGAAATTGGGCCCCACAAAATGATCGAAAGGCATCACATGTTCCATTACAATATTCTCAAGATAGTAGTCAGCATTCATGGATCTCGTACGGACAGGAACTAACTCTGTGCGAGCATCAAAGCAGATGCCACCCCAGAACATAACAGAGCCACCGCCGAATGGAATCCTCGCAGAGATATTGCAAGGAGCAAACCTCTCTCCTGGTTTTCGCCATACTCGCTCACGACCATCTGGATGTTTTAGACTAACCCTAGTTTCATCTGTGAAGAAAACTTGTTTCCAATCATCCACAGACCAGTTTTCGTGATTTCGAGCAAAACGTAACCTGGCAACTCTGTTCTCTCTAGTAAGCAAGGGCGCAGTGGCTGGTCTCCTACTGTTTAATCCAGATTCATTTAACCGCCTTCTAACTGTTTTAGAAGAAATTGTGACATTACGAACAGCTTCGAGTTCGTTTCTTATTATAGAACTAGTGACAGTCCTGTTTCTTAAAGCATATTGTCTTATAAAGCGTTCATCTAGGTCGCTAGTGCATCGTTTTCGCCCTTGCCCTAGCTTTCTAGAATAAGTTGCTACTTCATTCAAGCGTCTTACCATACGACTTATTGCGGAACGATGTTGCCTAACAAATTGGCGACATAACTCTGACAATATCTCTCGTCCAATAAAACTGTATTGGACGAGGGATATTGTCGGTACATATTCCGATGCAATTTTTCCACTCCATATTTGCCTCGTGTGTAAAATCATTTAAGATAGCAAATAACGCAAGTGATGTTGCTTTGAGTTCAAATGGTTTGCAGAAAAATAGTTCTTCTACTGCTGACATACCATCACAAAATCGAAAATAGGCAATGAAATGAGCATCTTGATTGCTATCTGTTGCCTCATCAAGCTGAATTGAAAACAACTTGTCACGTAACTTCCCGAAAAGCTGATGCTGTACATCTTCAGCTATATCACTAATTCGACGGGCAACAGTATCATTTGATATAGGTATGGATAGCAAATGGTTGGCAAAATTATCTCCAAACATAGTTTCTACAATTTCAATTGCTGCTGGCAAAACAAGCTCTTCACCAATGGTGTGAGGCTTTTTATATCTGGCTATTTTATATGAAACTTTGTAAGAGGCAAGTAAAGCTTTTTCATTCACAAAGTTTTTTTAAAAAAATGATTTCTGCTTTACATACGATTTTAATTTTAATTCGAAGAATTCTCGGGGTTTGTTAAGGTACTCACTATGAAGCGTTTCCAAATGTCGTTTAAGTTTATTTGGTTTCATGCTGTCTGCTGCCAAGATTTTTGAGCAAATAACACACAGGGGTCTTTCGTCTTCGTTTACTTCAGTACTGGTAAACCCTCAATTTAAGTATTTTCGATGATTTTATTTTCGGAACCACGCTCGTCTGTGAACTTGTTGATGCTTCACTATCGTCTAATGCTCGCTTACGCCCACTAAAAAATTTATCCATGATTCTGTATAAATTTACTGCCGTGAATACTTAATACCTTGAATTTCAATTAACACGTAAATTACAACATACACATTCACGATAAATCCGATAGCAGTATAAGGATCAACTCGACTGAGACGAGCTGTAATTGAACGAGGTGCAGCATTTATACACTTTTGGGCAGACTTTCCGAATGTTCGAGACAACTCGGAACTTCTCGCGAAGCCGCTACCGATATGGTGGACGTGACAGAGAGCAGTAGAGAGGCATCGATTCTAGTTTTGTCAATGCAGCAGATGTGTTTTGCCAAATATGAATAAATTTACTTATTCTTGGTAGTTTGTAAGGTTTGTAATTAAGGTCATACTGTAGCGTTAGCATTAAAATACTGAAAATACTTTATTATTGCATGCATTGTTATAGTATGAGAGGGGGGGAGGCACGATGAAAATTATGTTTGAAAATTGGGTCGTAAATACTGAAAGGTTGAGGCTGGCTTAGTCCAAAATTATTTTCTATTGGGATTTTGCATATATTTTTTCTAAAGGGTAAAAAGGAATGAATCAGCTGACGCTAGTTTTGGCGAATGTACCAGTCAAAATTTTAAACGACAGTAACGTTGTAAGCATAACCTGTCTAACTTTAGTACCAGTAGTGGTAAAATGACATTTAAATGAATAAACTATTCGTTTATTTTAAACTAATCAAAGTTGAAACTTCTCATCTAAAGAAAAGTAGCATCCACTTTTTGATGTTAAATTTTATAATGTAATGCAGCCATTTTTTTATAAAATGTCTCAGTGAAGAATGTTCTTTGTGTATTAAAATTTCCCACGCATTAAAAAAACTAAACTTTTGCTAAGCAAACTTTACTACCATCGCAGCCAAAAAAATGTATTATGTGTTATACTATAAATCTAAATAAATTGTAGGCGAATATTAGAAGTTGATAAATAATATTTTTATAGCGCTATTATTACAGAAATGTGTCTATCTTACATATTCTGTATTATTTTAAATACAATATTTAAAAGCAATTGGAAATATTGTTTTGTAACTTATAATATTATTAATTGCAAACAAAAAATGATTAAGAAAAAGATTAGGAACAAATCTGATGTGTTTTTGAAAGTCTCGGCTAACTCTAACAGTTGAAATGAAATGGTCTTCTGTAAATCTGAGAAAAATTATAAAATTTTCTTTATTAAAATTTTACCCACTTTTCTTTACTATTACAAGTTACTCTTTACGAGTATGGGCTATTAGATTAAAATATTAAAACAAGAGAGAGCAACGCTTAATATTTAGAATTTTGACAAGACACATTTTTGGTAACTTAATAAACTCTAGTAGATTGGGAGAAATTTGAAGATAAAAATTTTATTGTTAAATACTTAATAAATGTCCGGCCAGTAAACAAATAATTTATCTTTTAAAAACTTATAACGTTTATTTAATGTACTGAATTTATGAATAGAAATTAGTAACTAGTTTCGTCTTTTGACCTGAGTAATTTTCGAGGAGTTAAAAACATTTTTTTTATTTTAATAAACCGGTCAAGTGCAAGTTGAACTTGCACAATTAGTGTTCCGTACGTTGATTGTTTTTAAAATAAAAAATTTTGTTAGGGTGGTATAAAATGAACAGTGAATTCACAAAACACACCCCAAATGAGTTTTTAACAAAGTTTGTTTCCAATCTTTACTGAAAACTGGTGACCTTGAAATTTTGTTTTTTTTTCTATACCAGATAAATTATTAAAGGTAATGACAATTTTCGTTCAATCTATACCCCGTGGAGAATATTCCAGGATTTTTTCAAAATTTTTTGATCAGTACTTTTCGAGATAAGGTAGGGGACAGCGATTTTTCACGATTTTTTAAAATAATACGAAGAAAAGTGTGCGCAAGTATTACATTATATATATATTTTTTTACTCGTGTTTTCACAAGCTTTCATTTGACACCACACTCGATGACCTAGTAAAAAAAAATTTTTTTCACTTCCGATTTCACCCCTCAAAACGAATCCCTTAAGTCAAAATTTATGTTACGGTGATATAAAATGATCAGTGACTTCACAAAACACACCCCAAATAAGTTTTCAACAAAGTTTATTTCCAATCTTTACTGAAAATTGATGACCTTGAAATTTCTGTTTTTTTATATACCAGATAAATTATTACAGGTAATGCACTCGTGATAATTTTCGTTCAATCTACACCCCGTGGAGAATATTCTAGAATTTTTTCAAAATTTTTTGATAAATACTTTTCGAGATAAGGCGGGTGGAGAGCGATTTTTCGCGATTTTTTAAAAATAATACAAAGAAAAGTGCGCGCAAGTATTACATTATATATATATTTTTTACTCGTGTTTTCACAAGCTTTCATTTTACACCACACTCGATTACCTAGTAAAAAAATTTTTTTTTTACTTCCGATTTCACCCCCCAAAACTAACCCCTTAAGTCAAAATTTAACTTTCAAAACTACATGGCTCTGATGAGGCCATCAATTCCTATATTACTACCAAATTTCAACTTTCTATGACAACTAGTTTCTGAGAAAATCGGGTTGTGTGACAGACGGATAGACGGACAGACGGACAGACAGACAGACGGACAGACACCGAAGTGATCTTATAAGTGTTCCGTACGGAACACTAAAAATGATCACGTAACTTGAACTATTGGTCTTAACAATCAAAATTAATCGGTAAAGAGAGACACAATACTTGATTTGATATCTTTTTTCGAATGTAAAAACAGTTTTCTTTTCCAAAATAGTACTACCGAACTGTCATTGTTGTTGTTTTTTAAGGAAACCTTACGAAAAATACATATATCTATATGTAACTATTTTTATTCTACGAGAAAAGGATATTTTTAGATTGTCGATATATATATCCTGATTAAAATTTTTAAATTTGTGACTTATCGTTTACAGCGAGTACTCTTTAGCACTATATATTCTATGAAATATGTCCAAAATAGAGCTGAAGAAGGAGTTCCATATTTTGGAAAATAAGAAAAGCTTTCAATCAGGATAAAAAAGAATATAACAAGGCCAGGTACCCGAAGCAGATAATGTATTGATTTCATTATTTATCTATAAAAAAGAGACAAAAAAAGGTTTTCATCAAATTCGGTTCGTCATGACAGTTAACCTATGTTAACTTCATACTCTTGATACAACAATAGAGAACTGAAGTAAATATTTTTTTTTATAAAATATCTTCTTCTTCCTTGAATTGGCTTCTGCTCCTTTGGGGCAATTTGCCAGCGCATTTATATTAAAATATCTTATTGATGTGTATACTGAATTCTTTTTACCTCAGTAGGACATTTAATATATCTAATAATAATTTCTTGTCATTAGACACGCATTTTTTACGAGTAGTAACATGGTTTGAAAAGGATGCATCGAAGTCAACCTTATTAAGATTTTCATTGGTATTCTTATTATATCATATATTTTTGCAAAGGATCTTACAATAAAATTATCCAATATTTATTGTATCTCAGAGAGAGAGAGAGAGAGAGAGAGAGAAGTAGTATGTATATTTTTTAAAGTTCAAAAAAACTATGTGATTGGCGTAAAAATATTTTTTATAGGAAATTCTTGTGACCTGTGCGTATTTTGTGTTGTCATACAGCCAGGGTTGACAAGAATAGAGGGTGATATGGTGATTACCACCGGGTCCAGCCTCTCTAGGGGGCGGTTTTTCTAAAAAAATGTTTGTTATACGGACGGATTCTCTTTTTTGGATATCCCTCCTCCCGATACACAATTTAATTATAATAATGCTCTTTTTAAAAATTTCCCTATCCCTTCTCTCGGTCATCCATTTTTAAAGTTGGTAAACTTCAATTATAAGAACTTAAATAAATGATAGACAGGGTCATTTATTCATGAGTAGATAAATTTCTTTCCTTCTAGACCATAGAATGTGACACACCAATTATAAATGATTTACGGACAAAAATATAAACAAAACACTAATTTATGAATGATTTGTGGACAATTCATAAATAGAATGTCGGTCACTGTGCGACTATGACAGAGGCGTAATAAGTGGGGATGTATAATTGTTTTTTTTCAGCAACTATGTATCGATTAAAGTTAAAAAATACTAATTATAATAATAATAAACTCTTTCTGTGTCACCTTATTTCCAAGCAAGATGAAGCTAATGTAAAATGTATATCTGATTGAGTAAAGCTATAAATTACGTTTCTATTTACTTTTGAAGCAAGTTAGTGATTTTGTACTTTGTAATTATTTTTAATATAGAAAGGATTTACTTTTATTCTTAATATAAGAATAGTAGTGAAAATAAGGTACTTTTTAAAACAATTCTATAACAAAATTTATTTTTATAAAAATTTTGAACTGGAGACGAATCTTATGCCCAATTTATTTAAAGACCGACGAAACGTTAATCTTCCCACAAAAATATTCCTTTATCTATTCGGGTTCGTCGGTTTCTGTTTAAACCATTGAGTCAGCTGAAATATACTACTTAAGGTTTTCACACATTACTGCAATTTAACGTAACTGCTTACCTCTGCACATAAATCATTGGCTGCCAGATTCACTACAAGAGTCTAAAAGATAGTCCGGTTTAGTTGCGCAATTCAATTATGGTCTATTACGCATACAAAATTGCAAAAAGATAACTTTCAGAGGTTCACATACTATATACGTTTATTTCACAAAATATTTATTTAATAAATAAAGGATTAAAATTAATATTGTCAAAGTGTGTATTACATTTTACAATTCAAGGAATACAGATATCTTAACCCTATTATCTAATTCTAAGGATAATTGTAAGAAATAAAAAAATCGTAATATATATATATATATATATATATATATATATATATATATATATATATATATATATATATATATATATATATATATATAAAGGGTATAGGAGAAAAACAACTTCAGTCTACTTAAGTAGATTTCGTAAAAGGGAAATTAAATTTTCTGTTATCAAAACGTAAGTAAACTTAGGAAAACAAAATAAAAACTGATAGATGTGGTACAACGTAAGTGCTTTCAACAAATAGTTTAAAAAATCTTAAAAACTTTCAAAAACTATAACCGACCAAATTAAAGATCTTTTGATAAAAAAGGCCGGAAAGTTATCTTTCCCTAGGAAATGTTTTCACACTTGTATTAATATTATGATGAAAAAGTCTTGGTTAAAAAAAAAAGAATAATAAAAATCAAGACTAAAATAATATTATTATCATAAAAACTCATTCACTTCCATCGACTATCGAGGGATCGTCAATAAAGTCGTCATCGTTATGCTCTGCAACATCAACAAACAGTCTTTATAATATTGTTTAGAACTTTGAGATTATTAGAGGAGGTCCTTGTACGTCGGTGATTTTATGGGTATTTTTCCATACTGTAACTCAGTTCCGTTGTATTTTTATTTATCTTATCCTCAGTTATTTTTTTTTCAATATTTTTACTGTTGTAGGACCGGTAATAAGACGACTTAAAATTTATTAGGTTTTGATTCTTCTTTGATATTTTTAGCACACAAGTTGGTTTTGTGGAAAAGGGGCACTTCGGTGTATGAAAAGACGACAAATGATCTGTCCAGTTTTGAAATACAAAGTCTTTTCTGTAATCAATAACTTCGAAAGATGAAGGTTTGACTCGACTGTTACGAAAAATTTCTATCCAGTTATCCTGAGTTTCTATGTAAGATTCTGATTTATATTTCCCATATTGCGGTCATACTCTAAATAAGAATGATCTCTGATAGGGAACAAAACTTTTACGTCATTAAACCTCTCTTTTTTTGTTACTAAAAGTGAAGCAGTCTGATAAATGCATAATTCTACCCAGAATAAGATTCACAAAATATGACTAATTCTTTAACATCCAAAAGCTAAATGTTGTTCGCAAAATGGTTTAAAGCATTGAATAAACATTGTCTGCTCCTTTCTTAGCGATTGATTCGTCATACATATGAAAGATAGATCTTAAGTTTAAGTAAATAGATATTAAAGCTTATAAAATTGAGCTGACGTTTGTAATACAAGTCGCTTGTTATAATATTTAGGCAGGGTAATTTTTTTTTAAAAGCGATTGTGGCAGCTTCCAATCCAATACTGAAGATTTGATTGAACGCTTGCGATAACATCTCTTTAACGAATAAAAACGGTCACATTTTGTCAAATGCAAATTATATTCAATTGTTTTTTTGCTTCTCCTGTTTTACTAAGTTTTTCAAAGAATCATTATCAGTACAAGATTTGATTTTGTCATTCAAGTGGGAAATTTCCGCTTTTAAGGAATCGTGCTATAGGGGTCCTTTCTCGAGTAGCCATGTTGAAATCATTTTCGAAAACTCCCCGAAATGATTCATAAGAGATATTTTCTGGCTTCTGGTAGAAATATTTTTCTAGTTTCTTTTAGCGAATATTGGTAGTTTCGTTCCCTCAAAGTTTTAATAAAATCTTTTACTTTATTTTTAGTTTCTTCTGAAGGTTTGTGAGCTATGTTTAGGTGTTTACCACGTCTATCTTTAGGTGATATACATATATCACCTATATATATGTATATATATATATATATATATATATATATATATATATATATATATACATATATACATATATATATATATATATATATATATATATATATATATATATATATATATATATATATATATATATATAAACGAAATTATTACTATAAGAGTATAATGATTATGACGAAAAGCTAATAAATAAATATAAGTTTAGGTTAAATATTCATAATTCTACTTTTTTTATTCGTGAGCAGACGAAATATATTTCAATACCATATAATCCAAAATATAGCAGAGGACCATGAGATATTCAATAATGGAGGCCTCACGCTAGTCTAGAAGTCATCAGGCAACTTGAAAAATAACTTAGGCAGCCCGAAAGATAAAACCCACCAACGTGACAGAGGTGCAATTTATGAGCTAAGTTGTTTTGATTGTAAGAACTATGTTGGGTAAACATCGATTCAAGATTTAAAGAACATTTAGCTCATAGAGTAAATCAGAAAAATCAAGTATTGCCGAAGTTGCTCTTGAACATAATCATACAATAACATTAGATTATTTGACGTTAATAGTAAATGACTGTGATAGAAAATTATTAGATGCATACGACAGTACTCAAATTATAAAATGTAAAAATAATCTAAATAAGAACCGATAACCTATTTCTCACAGTTCTCTGTACGACCGGAACTAACGCTACATTTGTGAGGGGTTAGTCTAGTTTTTCCTCTTAGATTTTGTGAATCATCGCTCCTGATGACGCTAATATGTTTAGCGATCACGCGGCGAGTGCAAAAATAAGACGTTTAATGTACTGGTGATAATTGTTGTGTACTGTTGCTGTGTCAAATAAAAAAAAACTTAGTCCATGGATTGGTATATGGACGAAATAAAAATTGTATATATTAATGCCAATGTAACCAAGTCGCTAAATACATCGAATATCTGTGTGTGGGGGTCTATAGAGTGTGACAGGGGGGAGAGGCGAGTTAAGATTTTTGTGATATCACATCATAAATATGAAAAAGAACCTATGGGTACGTACCTACTACGTCTGCATTGCAAGCAGTACTTTGAAAAGGTAATAGACATTTAACTTTTTTTACATAAGGTTAAAAGCATTGAACGGTCTCGTAATAATAATATTTGTCCATTTCGAAAGTACATATAAGTTAAGTAACGTACAGGACACATAACATTCTACAACCCAAACAGAAAAAGGTGATTTTGTTCTTGTAGGCTAGCAATAGCAAGTCGACGAGAACAATTTATATCATCTCATAAATCTCCTGATCTTTAAATCAAGCTGAATGTGGTTCACTGGACCGCTAATTCCTGTAAGGTCAGCCTACCTACTGCCCTGTGGCTCTGAGGGCTGAAAGGATTTTAAATAGGCGAGAGTTTATGTTATGTGTATAAGTAAAGTAAGTAACAACAAACCGATCAGTTTATTTACTCATGTGATATATTGCATTCAGTGAAAATAAATAAGTAAATAGAAATAGAAGAACACTGTAAATTGTTTTTTTTTAAGTTTATTTCGATACAAATTCATTCCAAACACAGAGTTCGCCTGTCCATACCAATTAATTAATTTATTACCTATATTAACTAAAACAACTTATTAAATTAAAATTGTAATTGTGATTTAAAACACTTGGACTGAAGAAAGCCGCCGTAGCGCATAGTCGCGGATTTGTTAAGGTTTTTTAATCATTTGATAATAATTTTCAATCAGTATTAGTCGTGTTTAGTTTGAATATTAAGATATCGATTTATTGTTTTACTTGCGTAGTATTGTATTGTGTAAGACGTCAAAGAAAAAAATAGATTTAGGCCATCTTTATCGCAAACTATATGAACATTACAGTGCAGTTAAGGGTTTTTAAAAAATAAACAAGCTATCCAAGATGAAGTAAATATGTTGTGGCGTAGTTTAAAAAGTAGTGACAATATCGAAGGTGAAGCTGAGTCAAAAATTAAAAAACTGCAATCAAAAGTACTCAAGAAGAAAGTGTCTCTAATGATTTTTTTTTCAAAAATTTCTTCCTACTTTTTTAAACCGAGAACACAAAAACCTGAGGGGGAAAAGTAAGTTTTTAGATTGTTTTACTATTTTTGCAATAATTATAAACTGATATTTAAATATATATTTTGAAACTAAACATTTAATGAGCAAAAATATAAAATTCAATTTAATTACTTATTTCAATATTTTTAAATACACTGCTTTTTTGATATATTAATTATATTTCTGTTTTCATTTAAGGACGAAACCAGTGCCGACAAAACAGAAGATCATAATAAGGATGTTGATAATATTATTTTTTTATGGGCCTAGAACACGTCCTGCAGGGAAGTCCCTAAAGCTCTACAGCAGAGGTTCCCAAACTTTTTTTTCTCATAGACCACTTTCAAAATTTTACTGGTTTCGGTGGACCCCCTGCTGCTACATTTCTACCATATTCCCAAAACTCGTCAAAAAATGTGAAGATTAGATCTAACGATGGAAATTTGCGTCGTGTCTGAGTTCCAACCCTAAATTCGGAGTGGTAAAAATAAAAAGAAAAATAATATATTTTCTTGTGTTCTATTTATTAAAATAATATGATTACAGACTTAATAGTATTAAAATTAAACATTAATAACGTACCGTAACTTCAACAATGCAAATCAACAATTAAAAAAAAATAGTCATAATTTTAATAGGAGGGATGTACTTGATGGATTGACAGCAAATTATCAATATTTGGCTTTAGTTTTGTAAGGAATAACCGCAAATCTCCCCGTTCTGTGATGTTCAATCTGCTCCTTTTTTTGTTAATAGGTTTGTAACGACACTAAAACTTTTTTCGACAAGGTATGACGAGGGAAACGCTATCAAAAGTTTTCTCGCAATTTCCCATAGCCCAGGATATTTTTCGGGTATTTCTGCCTGCAGCCAAAATGTTTGATAGCCTTTTTTAAATTTCACCTTTAGCTCCTCATTGGTGCTAAGCTCGAGTAGCTCCTCTTGTAATACCACATTCGCCACTTCCGTTTCATCAAATGGATTTATAATCCATGGTGGTATTTCCATCGTCAGAATATCTTCAAATCTAATTTTGAAGTCCTCATGCAGGGCATTTAAATGTTGAACGTATGTCTGAATATCCTCATCAAGACCTCTTCAACAGCGGATAAAATTAACTGTTCTCCGATGGTGTGCGGTTTTTCAGATTTCGCTATAAGCAATGAGATATTGTAAGATGCCCGCAAGCCATCATCGTTACTTTGAGACGTTGAAGCGAACATACTGTGCACGGTGGGTCTCTTTTCATATTTTTCCTTTAATGTTTGAAAATATTTTAAATCTTTACCTATTTTATCAGGATGACACCTTCTTAGATGATCTTCGAGCTTCGATCGTTTCATAAAGTCATTGCTCAAAACTTTGTTGCATAAAAGGCATATGGGCAATCGTTTGTCTGCCTTTGATGGAAGAAAACCAAATTTCAAATAATCAACACTGTACTGTCGACATTTGTTCTTAGATTCAGCCATGTTTCGTATCAGTTACCTACCTGTAAATGTTTGTTTTAGTAATTATAAGGCGACTTTAACAGGATATGGCTATTTTAACAGAATAAAATAGGATTAATTAATTATTGCAATGAAAAAAAAACCAAAATGCCGGCGGCAAAACTGATTTTAATTATTAAAAGCAATAAACTGCTAAGACCCATATAGAGGTTTTCACAAAACGGCTGAAACCTATTTTAATGTAATATAAAATATTTTTTGATTAATTATATTTTGATACATTTCTGTAAATTCGAGAGAAAGTACTTTTAAAGAATATTTTGACATCAAAACTCCGCCATTTTAATGATTTATTTATTACTTTGATGTACGTTACGAGTGGTACATAAAGACACGTACAATTTATGAAAATATTTTTAGTCATTTAGCATTAGCAACTACGAGGGCAGTGAAATATGTACAAACATGCAGGTCAATCATATATCTCTCCTCTAGTGAATCACCACAGTCGGGTAAATAAATAATTTTATAATAAAAAGTACTAAAAGTTCAATCTTTCTCGGCTTTCTGTTCTTTTATAGAAGTATCGAGTAATGGCTCTGTTCAGTATTTAATTTTTATTACGTACCTACTACACGCAAACATAACATATATAATATTATTACAATACAAAATAAAAGTATGAATAACAAATAGGCAGGTACTTACTTTTTCCGGCACAGGCAAACACTGACATCGATTCACTCACACTTTTCTTTTCAAAATTCCGGAAACAAATGAGTAACGTTTGTCCTTGGCATTCGTATTTATATTGGTGAAGAATCAAACAAGTTCATGCAAGATTGCAAGTACAGCACAAGTCGTATTTCGTCCCTTTGCACGTCTGAACGGGTTACGTTGCGGGCGGCGCTTTGCAAGTCTCGACGCGCGTTGTACTGAATATCGAATATGCAAGTTTTTACAAGTAACAGTCGCTGACCTTCTTAAAATACACTACTCAAAAAAATTAAGGGAGGTTTTAAAACAAGGAAATTAATGCTAAATAAACAGGCTATCTGATCCATATGCTGGCCTAACTGAAACAATTTTTTTCAAGCTCGTGGACCAAAAAAAAGCAAAATATTTGCAATATTATTTTTTAGCGCTATCTGTTAGGATTGCATGAGAACCGTAGCTCCTAAAAAATTTTAGCCAAAAAATCTGAAAATTAGAATCTTAAAGCTTCAAAATGCTTTTTTTTAAGTCTCAATACGACCATTTTTCACCGAAATACAGCCTGTCAAAAATCACCGAAAAATTTGGAATTTTTTTTTACTCCCTTCATTTTTTTGAGTAGTGTATTATCTGCCTACATTGATAGGTAAAGCCAAGCCAACATTTTTGATCTTTACTATCGAAACCAGATCACTGCTCTACAGGAACGTCACGTGTGCGGAAAAAGCGATTCACGTTGGTCTTGAATCGCTGTAAATTATACTGGGTGGGAAACACAGTCCTGAGCAAATCATTCCAAAGGGATGAGGTTCTCCATATAAAAGTCTGCTTGAAAAGGGTTGTACGAGGAGTAAGAAGCTGAACCGCATACGGATGTGAAGTATTAGCGCGACGTGTATTTCTAATATAAACAGAACAGAATACACTCGTTCTTCGATGCTCCAATAAATTAAGGTTGCTGGCCAGTTCCGTGTCTCCGATCAGCCGAACAGCTCTCTTCTGAATAAAATCCAACAAATGCAAAGTGAGTGTATGAAACTTATCTTTCTTTAGTTATACCAGTAAGTTGACCAATAAATTTTAATATTTTTTCCACAAAAATCATGTAAACATTGCCTTCCGTACCAATAACACATTGGCCGGACATATTAAAAATGATAAAAGTAAAACAAAAAAAGAAAATAAAACAGAAATTTACGAATTATGCTGTGGCACTTGTAATAAAACCTATATAGGACAGCAGGCAGATCTTCTTATAAAAGAATAAACGAACATAAACAAAGTTATAGAATGAAAAATGACATATCTCACTACGCTGAACATTTAACAGATGAAAATCATATTTTCAATGAAGATTTCAGGTTATTCAGGCTTATTACTCAACGATCAATTGGATGGGGGTGGGTCTCCTTTATTGAACTTGTTCTATATATTATGGTGAATATGGTTAATTAATTTTGCACTTATAACCAGGTAACTTATATATTTTGTAACATACCTCGTAGTTAACCTACATCTTGCTCCAGAAGAAGACACAGTGTATCGAGACAATTGTCAACTCTAATACAATAAACATCTTAAATACTTGTTTAAATTTTCGTTCCTAGTTATCATGGATCTCCATCTAGTAACGGCTAAGTCAGTGCAGTATGTAAAAGGTGTTACGATTTATGACGTCAGGATTTTTACGCCATTGTCGGTAGGTAAGATATTTAAAAGCAACAGCTTCTTGGTATTTCTGGCCAAACCAAGGCTTGCCGTTGGAAGGGCATTTTCTTCGAAAAAGGGATGTAAGTGTCCATGCCTGTCAAAATAACATCGAAAACCTCCTTAGCGCAGTCAGATGGGTCGTCGAATCGAAAACAGACATCTAACTAAGGAAAAGTTTGAAAATATTCCATAAGTTCTTCCGATTTAGCAGACTTGTAGTGCCAAATCTTACGCGGTTTAGACGCCTCTCTGTTACTGATTGGTAGAATACTCGATGTCGAAAGCAGTTTATGGTGGATTTACGGTGAGTTCTAATTTTCTGGATTGCTGGTTAAAAATAGATCAAGAAGACTGGCGAACTCTTTGTATCGATCAGGCATCCATGTTGGTTCGACAATAAGCTGAGTTAAACCACAACTGAGAATGATTCAGTAGTAACAAGTCATTTCAAAAAGTATATAAAAGATCTAGTCAGGACACCTCTAAGATTAAAATGGTAGTATTAAAATCCGAGCTCAATAGTTTGTTGTTACCATGTGAGGTAGGTATAGCAGCAGATGATGCAAACAAAAAAATATATCGTTGAAAAAAGAAATTGAATAAGAAAAAGATAAGTCGCGATTCTAAAAGACGGGAAACGCAAAAACTTTATGAGACGAATCTCTATTTGGTTGCAACTCTTAAAATTCATAAAACCATTGGTCGGCCCAGAGTGCAAGATAAGCAATCGGGTTTACTAGGAGCCATAAAAGAGATTGCTGAGTCTGGCGGAGCAGCTAATGATCCACATCGTACTGACGTAATAAGAAGGGACAAAACTTTAGGAGACTTCATTCCAGACGGATGAGATTCTCTATATAAAAAAATCTTCAAAAGGGTTGTTTCAGGGGTGACAATCTAAAGTTCATGCGGATATAGTGTATTAGCGCGACGTGTGCCCCCCCCCCCCCCCCCCCCCCCCCCCCCCCCCCCCCCCCCCCCCCCCTTCCTGGCGTATACCACGCTGGAAGGAATTAAGCGGGCGACACCCATCGAACACTTTCCATAAAAGAATAGACTCAAGTCTCCAACCGCTCTTCTATGTTCTCAGGAATCAAGGTTGCTGGTGAGTTTTGGATCTCTAATCAGGTGAATAGCTCATTTCCGAATAAAATTTAACAAATGCAACATATGTTTGGTAACAGAGCCCTCATGGGAGCAATCTTCCATTAAATTTGAGCGTTGTCCAGTATTAAAAGTTGTGGAGAATAAAGCTTTCTAGTACGAAATAATATTCTTAGATTTTGAGACACTCTGCTATGAATGCAATATGTTCATGTCAAGACATATATACTTCCAAGTATTATAAGATACGAGGATGGATTGAAAAGTTCGCGGTCTAATTAAGAAAACAAAATAAAATACGTACAAAAATATTTTTATTTTTCGACGTAATCTCCACCTAGCTCTATGCAATTCTTCTACCTGCTTTCCAAAGCTTCCACACCTGTTTGAAAAAAAGATTCCTCAAGATCTTCAAAATACTGGTTATCTGCAGCTTCGACTTCTTCATTTGATGAAAATTTCTGGCCACCGAGTGTGAGGGTGCAATAGTAAGTCAAGTTTATTGTTTCGCCTTTCGGAAGGTAGCCCACCATAATAATACCTTTAGCATCCCAAAAAACTGACGCCATCACTTGCCGCCAGAATTGCCTTAGCTTTCTTTGGGGTCGGTTCACCAGATTTTTTCCACTGCTTGGATTGTTGTTTTGACTCTGGAGTATAATGGTGAACCCCGGTTTCGTCAATTGTCACAAACCTGTTAAAAAAATCTTGTGGATCAGCCTCAAACATCTTCAAACAGTCGCGAGAAATCGTGAGTCGAATTCGTTTTTGTTCAACTGAAAGCAATCTGGAGACCCACCTAGCGGAAACCTTAGAAAATCCGAGTTCGTTGGCAATGATGTTTCGTGTTCGTTAATACGAGATGCCTATAGTGTCTGCAATCTCCCTGATACTTAATCTATGGTCTTTTAATATGACATCACACACTTTGCCGATGTTTTCTTTCGTCATAGACGTCGCGTCGGCCGGCCGGAGCGAGGATCATCTTCGATGCTCTCTCGTCCACGTTTAAATTCTGCAACCCATTTTTTCACAGTTTTATATGACGAAGCAGATTCCCCTAGTGTTGTTTTCATATCATCGTGGATCTCCTTTGGTGTTAATCTTTTTTTTAACGGGTACTTGATGACCGCACTTTGTTCAAATTTTTCATTTTTC
This sequence comes from Pachyrhynchus sulphureomaculatus, assembly GCA_019049505.1. NCBI lineage: Eukaryota > Metazoa > Arthropoda > Insecta > Coleoptera > Curculionidae > Pachyrhynchus > Pachyrhynchus sulphureomaculatus. The sequence goes on along the minus strand of CM032446.1, from coordinate 118,969,630 downwards.
CAAAAACGCTGCGGTTGGCCTTACTAAACTCGTTCTAACCTAAAACCACAAATTTTACACTGCGACAACCAAAGAAAGTATGAACTTATTGAGGGTATTATAATAAAAATATTATAATTATTTTTTGGTGAGGCCGCGAACTTTTCAATCCATCCTCGTACTATTAACAGCAATGCGACTGATCGGTAGATGGCAGGGCCTTTTTTTGCTTTCTTTGGGAATCGGATGAACCAGGAAGAATAAAAATATTGCTTTTATTTAGGATAGATACTGGTGTTAGTTTGCTCGGGGAATTTTTGAGTACTATGCCAGAAGCTTTTCCGATGTTTTAACTTCATTAAAATATGTTTTATGTCTTTAACAGCACATTGGGAATAGTAGGTGGTTTTTCCTCGGAAATTAACAGTAGAGTATGAAGCAAAGAGTTCAGCAAACAATTTGGTTTCCTCCACAGGTGTGTAAATTATCTGGCCGTGTAATTGGTGGTATAGTGGATTTAGTAAAATTTTGACTAATGGCCTTAGCGACTGATCAAAATGATTTGAAATTTTAAGAACAGTTTTTGATCGTTTGTGCTCTAGGTTTCGTCGATTATTTGTTTGCATCTGTTCCGGGCACTAACAAAGGTGTTACGATTTATGACGCTAGGATTTTCACGCCAGTGTCGATAGACATGTTTAGGATATTTCTTCCAAAAAGGTATATAAGTTTTCATTTCAGCCAAAATGACATTAGAAACCTTCTTAGCGCAGTCAGATGGATCTGCGCAGCTAAAAAAAGTCTAATCAACAGAAAGGTCGAAAATATTCTCATTTAGTAGATTTCTAGTACACATATAATACTTGGGGTAGGGATAGAACCTATAGTTTTTAACCAATATCGCTTGAGGGAATAGTTTGAATAAAATATATAAGATTTAATAAGAATTTTTGGTTTTTGAGATTATAAATAAAATTTAATCATGACTATTTATAGTTTGTAGATATATTGTATCAAATTAGAAGGTTACTTTTTGCAAAGAGCAAAGTTGCGATTTAATCCGATGTTTTCTACTTGTCTTTACCGCACTTTAAGTGAGTCGCATAGTTAATCTGTATATAAAATTACTTGAGTCCAGGGTCCGATTATAGGCAACATGTTATCTCGAAAAATTATACACAGAGTGTACCACAAAAATAGATAATTGTTTTTATTGATGATTCGACAACTCCCTTCACCAACACAAAATATCTGTTTGCACGACTGATATAAAATAATATAGGAAAAAATTCTTATATATATATATATATATATATATATATATATATATATATATATATATATATATATATATATATATAATTTCTCTTTTATTTATCTTCAACCATTTCTTTACAATAGGCAATATTGTTCTTGGGTTTCGGTTGTCATTTAAAACAAAAGCTTACTATTGTTTACAACGTTTCGCACATTTTGTTGTGCTTTAGCGAGTTTTTCTTCACATTAAAACTACTTTTCTAAAAAACCATTATACGCTAAATTTTAAAATTGTCTAAAAATATTTACAAAAATAATAATTTACTCAGTGACATACTTTGGAGTTTCTTTTTACGTGAACTAATATCAACTGATTGTTATTTTAACAGTCAAGGTGGCATATATTTTTAGTGTTCCGTACGGAACACTTATAAGATCACTTCGGTGTCTGTCCGTCTGTCTGTCTGTCTGTCCGTCTGTCACACCCGATTTTCTCCGAAACTATTTGTCATAGAAAGTTGAAATTTGGTAATAATATAGGAATTGATGGCCTCATCAGAGCCAAGTAATTTTGAAAGGTAAATTTTGACATAAGGGGTTAGTTTTGGGGGGTGAAATCGGAAGTGAAAAAAAAATTTTTTTACTAGGTAATCGAGTGTGGTGTCAAATGAAAGCTTATGAAAACACGAGTAAAAAATATATATATATAATGTAATACTGGCGCGCACTTTTCTTTGTATTATTTTTAAAAAATCGCGAAAAATGGCTGTCCACCCGCCTTATCTCGAAAAGTACTTATCAAAAAAATTTTGAAAAAATTCTGGAATATTCTCCACGATTGAACGAAAATTATCACGAGTGCATTACCTTTAATAATTTATCTGGTATATAAAAAAAACAAACATTTCAAGGTCACCAGTTTTCAGTAAAGATTGGAAATAAACTTTGTTGAAAACTCATTTGGGGTGTGTTTTGTGAAGTCACTGATCATTTTATGCCACCCTAACAAAATTTTTTATTTTAAAAACAATCAACGTACGGAACACTAATTGTGCAAGTTCAACTTGCACTTGACCGGTTATTATTTTATTTTGAGGTAAGATTCTATTTTTTGTTAGTTTGTATTTTATACAGGATGTTTGTATCTGTATATATTCCATAGAAGGTCGTTCAATTCTTATGTTTTGTTTATAGGTAGTAGTTTAAGATTTATATATATATATATATATATATATATATATATATATATATATATATATATATATATATATATATATATATATATATAATTAGATTATGGTAGATTTGATTTAAGCCCTTGATATCTTTTTTATCATTTATTGTTTATTTTTCTTGTTTTATTTTGATCATCTCTTTGAATACCAATTTAGTATAGTTTGGTTAAGATCTTAGTGTTCTTGAAGTCAAATTCATGTCTTCTTTGTGTTTCCTGTTTATGTAATGTAGTTGAAGCATTTTTAGTGTATTTATGACCGTTTAGTCTGTTGTCTAAGTATTGAGTTAAAAATATGACTTATTTTTTTCGAAAGACCGGCTGCGTATGGCATAGCAATATATTTTTTACTATTTGCTATTTTTTTTATTTGTCTTTTTGTCTTTGTTGTAAAATATTCTGTTGTAAAAAATTCTGTTTGAATATTTTTGAAATTGTGTTTTCTGGAAAATGGAATCAGTTGATATCAGTTCACATAAAAAGAAACTCCAAGGTATGTAATTCAGTAAATTATTATTTTTGTAAATATTTTTAGACAATTTTTAACGTATAATGTGAAAGTGTTTTTTAGAAAACTAGTTATAATATAAAAAAAAAATTATTAAAGAAAAACTTGATAAAGCACAACTAAATGTGCGAACGTTGTTGTAACCAATAGTAAGCTTTTGTTTTAAATGACAACCAAAATCCAAGAAAAATATTACCTAATATATATATATATATATATATATATATATATATATATATATATATATATATATATATATATATATATTGTGTGATAATAACAGACCTATGTTTTGGTTAAATGGTTTCGAAAGACTACTAATAAGTGTACATGATAACTATCCATCATTATGCAAAATTAAAAATTGCATTTCACAGTTCTTTTAGTAGCAAGCTGTCCGTGGCTAAAAGATGATAATATGAATGAAGAGTATTTTTTGGTAAATCCTATACTATTAGAAAGTACCAACTTTCAAACGATACGTGGCAAAATTTCATGACATTTCGACAATTATTTTACAAGTTACGGTGGTTTTAGTGACGTTACTTTTGATTTTTTCAAAACAGTGGAAAAAATCGAATTTCGTGTGTGTGATTAAACACTGTTTTTTGATGGGGAAAAATACCGTTTAAGCAAAGCAATGGCTTGATGAGTGTTACGGGGACTCCGCCCCTGGAAAATCACTCATCATTTACTGGTGTGCTGAATTTAAACGCAGTCGTACAGATACAAATGACGCTGAACGTCTGGATGCCAAAATGAGGTGGTTTACCGAAAACATAAAAAAAATCCACAGAATTGTTTTGGATGACCATAATGTGAAATTGCGTGAGATAGCTGACACACTAAAGATATCAAAAGAACGTTTTGGTCATATTTTGCAAGATCCTTTAGGCATGAAAAAGCTCTGTTCGAAATGTGTACCGCGTTTGCTCACAGTGAACCAAAAACAACAACGTGTTGATGATTCTGAGCGCTGTTTGGACCTGTTTAAACTAAATAAAAAGGATTTTTTCATGCTATATATGACAATGGATGAAACAAGGATCTACCACTACACACCGGAATCAAATCGGCAGTCAGCTGTGTGGACAGCAGCCGCTGAAAGCCGCTCGAAGCGACCAAAAACACAACAGTCGGCTGGGAAGGTTTTGGCCTCTGTATTTGGGATGATAATTTTTATCGACTATGCTGAGAAGGGAAAAACCATCAATAGCAAATATTATATAAAGTTATTGGTGCGTTTGAAGGCAGAAATCGCAAAAAAATGGCTCCAAATGAAAAAGAAAAAAGTGCTCTTTCATCAAGACAATGCACCGTCTCACAAGTCAATGGTTACGATGGCAAAATTGCATGAATTGAAATTCGAATTGCTTCCTCATCCACCGCATTCTCCAGATTTGGCCTCTAGCGACTATTATCTGTTCGCAGATCAAAAAAAAATGCTCGCGGGAAAGAGATTTGGCTCCAATTATCGCCGAAACTGAAGCCTGTTTTGAAGGCAAAGACCAATCCTTCTACAAGAAATATATAGAAATGTTAGAAAAGCGTTGGACTGATTGCATCGCTCTTGAAGGAGATTATATTGATGATTAAAGTCGAATGTGTTTTAAGTAGCTAGACCAAAAACTTTTCAGCCTACGTGTTATGAGAATTAAGGTTGCGAAGAAGCATCTTTGATGATCTAATAGTTCGTGCCAGTATATATAACACTAATAAAACTAAATAATACTTACCATCACTGAAAACTCCGTGTTGCAACTGAAAATAAGAATATTTTTGCTTTTTCGATAGACAGAAACTTTATTGCTGTATTAGTAGAAATGCCAAAAACCTCAACCCCTGTGGAAAATATTTTTTCCTACCTTCTCATTTATAGAAACAAAGATTACCTAGACGGAGATAGATACAATAGTAACAGGTGGCTCAAATGCCTCTTACGGACCCTGGCGTATATGCTTGTTTCAAGGTTATGAAAAGCCAATATCCCTTAAAAAGGATAAGTAAAATACCTAGTTACCCCTTAATACACTCCTGGTTCAGAATTACTAGATATCCCAGTCGAGTTTCTCTAGATCTCGTGGTTGCCGGACAAGACAGAATAAAATAAAAAACTATTCTCTTCGAAGCATCTTCTGCAGTGTAGATTATTTTTAACCCCATTGCGAGTGAGGTGCTCATTCACATGCCCTGTAAGGCTTTGTGTTATCATTTTCAGGTGTTTCCTGCTTAATTTCAGCAAAAACCTAGTGTATTCAGGGTTAGGTCCCTGTATGAGAATTTTTGGTTGTTTAATTCCTGGCTCCTTGTTCCATTTCTTGACGAACCTATTGTTGAGCAGATTTGCGATTACTGCGCCGCCTATGTTGCACTGGATTCCTAAAAAGGGTTTAGGTCCCTTCTAACTGTTTAGCCAATGTGTCAGCTATTTCATTTCCATTGACCCTCGTGTGGTCCAGTTACCCAAATGGGAGGTCGCTTGTTCCTACACGCTAAGCTAGGTCACAAGTCCTAATACTCGTTTACCAATTGTGAGCTTACTCTAGCCTGTTTCAAGGATATTATGGCACATTTTCTACTACTGTCTAAGAACATCTATACGGTACTCCACTTTAGGATTCATTTTACCATTTCCCATAGTATCTTGTCCCTTTTATTTTATCATGTAATCTTGTAATTAGTATTTGTAGTTGAAAGGACGCGGCGTCTTAAAAATTGTATAGTTATAGAGCCGTTTTTAAGTTTATTCTTGATTAATATTTCAACTGAGTTAAGGTTTTCAGTCATTAAGGCAACTGTACGTGATTAGTTGCCTACAGCTAGTTGCCCAAATTTTTATGCCTACCCCCAAAACAATGAAAGTACTGTCTTATGGACGACTTTGTCGTAACAACGAATCATATTTTTATGAGTTTTCTAGGATAGGTAAAAAAAAATAGCATGTTCCAACCTTACACACCTGTAAAAACTCTCTTAAAACCATGTGTAGTAATTTATCACACCGAAAAGTTGCGTTAATATACTGTAACATTCATTTTTTCCTAGATTTTAAGACCATATAATGTTACTGATTTTTCTCTTAATAATGTACTTCTTTTCATTTTTGTATCGAGCGGTATATTAATCAGAAATTCCTAGCCGCTCGTTATATAGTGTGCTGTGCGGGTTTGCGACCGAATCTATCGATACGCCGGGATTGGTCAAATGTTTGTATCCGGAGTTTTGGTTCCGGCGTCGCCATATTACAGACAGAGTGCCCACGGCTTATTTAAGGGTCCGGAGGACGCGAATCTTGGCTTAGTACCATCGAGCCGCCGCCAGGCTTAGTAACATCGAGCCGCAGCCAGGCTTAGTACCATCCAGCCGCAGAGAGGCTGAGTACCATCAAGCCGCAGCCAGGCTAATTTCCACCGAGCCGCAGTAGAGGCTTACGACAATATCTACGAGAGCCAAGTTAAGCACGAGTTTTGTTATCATAAAGCCGTAGTGGGCCCTGTGTGTTTTCTATTTGGAGTAGCTAAAGTAGGCTCTTCTCAAAAGTGTGAAATCGGTTTTGTGTTGCATTGAAGGCCTAGAAGCCCGTAGGAAAACCGTAAGTTACCAGAACATACATCAATAAATATATTCCCCGCAAATAAGTGTTTTAACAGCAATTTGAACTGAAAAATCGCGAAGTGAAAATCACGACTCTTTGATTTCGGGTGTAGTCAAGATTTAGAAGTAAAATCTCTGATTTAGGGACTCTAATTTATAAAAACTACTTTTAGGCTAGAATTTTTTTTGTATTCCTTAAAACTGCAAAGGTTGGAACTTTTATTTTAAATCATGAATAAATTTTCTTTTTTTTTTTTGTTGATTAAAGCTAGTGTCTCACTGAATACCTATTTTTCTTTTCAGGATAAGAAAAGTTGTACTAGAATAATTCTTTTTAGTAATAACCGTAAAACACTTCAGTATTTTTTCATTTTTTTAACTGAAGTTAGATCCTTTCTATTTTAAAATGAATGGTGCCCAAAATTTGTACAACTGAAGCTATTTAAAAATAGAAAATAATTCCAAAAAGACGTATAACAATTATCTCTTACCCATATTTCTCTACCAAGGAAAACTGAGCTAGTGTTTGTTTAATTTCTTTAGTTCTTTTAAAATCATTATTCACTCAATTGATTCTCAGAAATTAAAAAGAGGTTGCAAGAAAATTGCGCCCAAGCGTGGGAAAAAACAATTTTCACAGGGTACAAAATGACGCCTCAAAAAGCGGGCAAGTGCAAAGAGGTTACAATACTTTACATATTTTTTTGATTTTTGTATCTACATAAATCACAAAATAAACGAATGCCATTAAAAGGAAACAAAACGGAGTTTCTTAATTGACGAGTAACTAAACAACTAATCCAGTTTTTTTACACCATTTTTACAGACAAATTGAATAGAAAAATTTGTCTAGAACTCTATTTCAAATTAGTTTTTTCAGAATTTACTTCTAAATACGTCTGTCATACATGAAATCATGTACCAGTTTATGAAAAATAAGCTGCTGCTTAAATAGGAACCGAATTGGAATTTTTCACCCTAATACGTAACTTAATCTCAGCCCTACAAATCGATATTTTAAATGATATCTACTTTATATTACCATTTTTTATTAAATTTTATAAGTATTACGAAAAACTGTTTAGCAAAGTAAGGGCTTTAGATGTGTTTTCAACTTAAATCAGACATTTTCCTGTACATACTATTTCTGCCAAAGTTGTAAATAATAAAAAGAAATACACTTTTTAAATATCTCCACTTCAATAAACCTGAAAAAAAACATTATGAAGCAACTCTTTTAACCCTTATGCCACACCTCAATATCCTCTTATATGTTAGACCATAAATAATTAAAAATATTTAAAAAATAAGACAATTTTTGGTTTTCTCAAATTTTAGAACTCCGGAATTGACGTAGAACAGGATGTATACGAAGTAAACCCTCTAGTAGTCTTTATCATTCTTCTAAATAATATAATACATAAGTTTTTATATAAATAATTAAGTTTAAAGTTTGTACATTATCTTAAACAAAAACCTAAAAAAATCTCCCAAAGGGGTAGAAAATATACTTAATTTTTCGGTCTCCACCCTCCACCTCTAAAGCGATATCGCTCAAAAGCTATAGATTCCCTTTATACTTCAAGTAATATATGTGTACTATATTGCAAACATATCTGTTATTTCGTTCGCGAATTATCGTGTCAACAGAAGGAAATCGCGATTCTTTGAAATAATCCATGTCAAATCGGAGTATCTTTCCATTATTTTAGGAATACAATACTTCTCTGACGTGGTGGTGGGGCTTAAGACTGCATCTTTAACTATCCTCAAGGGGATGAGACGGGTGAGGTTCAACTAAGAGGGATCCTCCAAGCTAAGGTATTAGCTACCGTGCCGAGGGCTGCATGGAGCAGGGATGCTACGTCGCGAACGGTGCCTCCCGGATACCGGGCGACCTCCGGAAGTAACGATCCAAGCCCCAACCATATGCGGCGCTTGTTGGGTGAAATCGCAAATCCGCGGTACTCGTGGGACTATCTATGGACACACAACAAAATAAAAATAAAACAACTGTCGCTGAAATCCTCCAGGGGGTGGCTGCCTTAGGTAGCGAACAACCGGAGGGCGAAACGACATCTAACGCGGAGCACCAACAGGCCCTAAACCCCGCATTCGTTACAGTGGCGCGGCCAGAGGCCGTTTTAAAAAGCTGCGGAAGAGCGAGGGGACAATCCCGGCCCAAATGCTCAAACGCAGTAAGCCGGACAACGCTTGTTCGGATTTCCGGGTGGAGGCTGGTTCGGGGGCATCGATATGCAGAGATTATAATTTTAAAATAGATTTTTGCAACATACGATTTTTAAACTCGAACATAAATTCAGTGCATCAACACCTGCAATCAAATAAACCTCATGTCCTCGCTCTCTGTGAAACCAAGGTCAGTTCATCGACCAAAACAGTCAACTATCTTTATACTGGGTACGACCTCTATTCTCGATTTAGGCGTAACTTTGGAATCTGTCTTTTTGTCAGAAACGACCTCTCTTGCCAACGAGCCTGGCTCTGGAGCTCCCAAACTTTGATGTTATGTGGTTAAAAATAACGACTCAACAAACCACAAGGTTCATCTGTATCTTCTATCGACCACCAAGTGATACTAACTTTAGAACACTTTTTGCAGACACCATCGAACATTTACAAATTAACTATCCAAATACCGAAATTGCCATCCTGGACAACTTTAATATCTACAACATCAACTGGCTTAAATATTCAAATACTACCGACTAACCTGAACAAGGTCGTGAAGCAGAATCATTCTCAACCAGTTGTTGCTTGACTCAGCTTATTGATGAACCAACACGGATCCCTGATCGAGACGGGGACTTCGCCAGTCTTCTTGATCTGTTTTTAACTACCAATCCGGAGATTTACACGGTCACCGTAAATCCACCGTTAGGTTCTTCCGACCATAAACTGTTTTCGACATCGAGTATCCTACCAATCAGTGACAGAGAGGCGCCTAAAACGCGCAAGATTTGACACTACAGATCTGCTAAATGGGAATATTTTCGAACTTTCTCTTGGTCAGACGTTTGTTTTCGATCTGACGCCCCCTCTGACTGCATCAGGGAGGTTTCCGATGTTATTTTGACTGGTATGGACCTTACATACCTTTTTCGACAAAATTCCCTTCCAACGGCAAGCCTTGATTTAACCGAAAATGCAAAGAAGCTGTTGCTTCTAAACATCTTGCCTACCGACAACTGCGTGTAAATCGTAACACCTTTGTTAGTACCCGGAACAGATGCAAAGAAATTATCGACTAAACCAAGGAGGCACACAATCAACGAATTAGAAACTAACTTCTCGCTTGTCCCAGCAACTCCAGGTCCTTTTGGTCAGTCGTTAAGGCAGTTAGTCAAAATTTCGCTAAATCCACCATACCACCACTCACACGGCCAGATAATTTTATTGCAACGACACCTGTTGAAAAAGTGAACTTGTTGGCGGAACTCTTTGCTTCACATCCTACTGTCGATTTCCAAAGAAAAACACCACCTACTATTCCCATAGTGCAGTCAAGGATGCCCGATATTGTCTTCAGACAGCGAATCATTGAACGTATTTTAATGAAGTTAGACACCAAAAAAGCTTCTGGCGCTGACGAAATGCCTGCCATAGTCCTCAAAAACTGTGCGAGGGAACTAACACCAGTTTTCTGAAGACTTTTCAACCTATCCTACAGAAAGGGAATATTTCCTTCCTGCTGGAAAAGTGCTACAGTTCAGCAGATACCTAAAAAGAAGACCTTGCCAAATAACTACCGACCAGTCGCACTGCTTTCAATAATATTGAAAGTCATGGAAAAGGCTATCAATCAGCATCTTCTAGAATATCTTGAAGGATTCAACATTATTAGCGATCAGCAATATGGCTTTCGTAAACATAGATCAACAGGAGATCTTCTGACTTGTGTAACATATGTTTGGAACAATGCAATTGAGCACTTTGGAGAATCTCGAGCGATTGCTTTTGACACATCCAAGGCATTCGACCGTGTTTGGCACGATGGACTGTTGGCTAAGCTACGCTCTTATGGTATGTCTGAAAAGTTCTGTTTATGTATGGCATCAACACCGGTGTGTCCCAAGGCTCCATATTATCTCCTACTCTCTTTCTCATTTACATTAACGATCTGCTGGAAAGGACCAAAAACCTAATCTACAGCTTTGCAGATGACAGTACTCTTATCTCTTCATTCACTTTGAACGCTCGGACATCGGCTACTCGACGAATATCCGCAGACAGTGGGAAGTCGTTCAACTTAACAAAGACCTGGAAGAAATTTTATCTTGGGGTGACAGTAACCAAGTGGAATTTAATGCTACAAAAACCCAGGCGGCAGTTTTTTCTAAAAAAGTTAACGTTGCTGAACCCGACATAGTTATGGCGGGGCACTCCTTTCCTTTAACATCGTCACTCAATTTGTTGGGCGTTAATTTGGGAGCAAATATGTCCTGGCACGAACATGTCGCAGGCATAGCAAGGAGAGCTTCTCGAAAGTTGGGAATATTATTTCTAACCAGGAAGCTTACATCCCACAACTGTTAATTCTTTACAACGCTCAAATTCGACCAACTATGGAATACTGCTCTCATGTTTCGGGCTCCGCTCCCAAACATATATTGTATGTTGGATTCTATTCAGAGAAGAGCTGTTCGTCTGATTGGAGACTCCGAACTGACCGGCGGCCTTGATTCGCTGGAACATCGAAGAACGGTTGGCGACTTGAGCCTATTCTACAAGTATTTTCATGGAAGGTTTTCGAAGGATGTAGCCCGCTTAATTCTTCCCAGAGCGGTACATGTTAGAAATACACGTCGCGCTAATACTTCACATCCGTATGAGGTTCAGCTTGTTACTCCTCGTACAACGCTTTTCAAACAGTTTTTTATATGGAGCACATCATCCCTTTGGAATAATTTGCCCAGGACTGTGTGTCCCACCAAGTACAATTTGCAGCGATTCAACAACAACGTGAATCGCTTTTTCCGCACACGTGACATACAAAAAAATCCCTTCGCAAAGGAACTAAAAAAGTAGTTAAAAAACGTATTTTGAAAAGACGAGTGTCCATACAGTCAACAGTTAATTAAAACTACAACAATAATGTTAGTTACCTTCATTTATTCATATTATGAATAAAACGGTAAACAAGGATATAAATAATAAAACTGTTAAATGAAAATAAGTACTTCTGTTTAAAAACTGCTATTGAATTCCTATCTATAATATATATAAAATGCAACGTCTCTCTGTCTGTCTGTCCGTTAGTGCGCCTATCACTGAAGAACCACTTATCCGATTTACGTACTTTTTTTTTTTAAACATACATATGTTCTCTGGCCAGGTTATATATATATATTTTATTACGATAGGTAGCATAAGGAATGAGCAGTGACGTAAAATAGTGAATGATGTCGGAAATAAGTTTGCCGCTAGCGCGTGCCTTTGCAATATACAGCCTAAATCATTAAATATGGAACAATATTATGTAGCAAAGAATTTCTGTAATGTATAATCTATAATATATATAAAATGCAATGTCTCTCTGTCTGTCTCTCTGTCCATAAGTGCGTTTATCACGTGGGAACCACTTATCCGATTTACCTGTCTTTTTTTAAATTCATACCTATATTCTTTGGCCAGGTTATATAATAATAATAATCTATATCTATAATATATATAAAATATAATGTTTGTCTGTCTGTCTGTCTGTCCGTTAATGCGCTTATCCCTCGAGAACCACTTATCCGATTTACGTGATTTTTTAAATTCATACTTATGTTCTCTGACCAGGTTATAGGTATATATTTTAATACATCTATAATATATATAAAATGCAACGTATCTCTGTCTGTCTGACCGTTAGTGCGCTTATCACTGGAGAACCACTTATCCGATTTTCGTCCTTTTTTTTTTAAAAAACATACATAACATATGTTCTCCGGCCAGGTCATAGGCTATATTTTATTACGATAGGTAGCAAAAGGAATGAGCAGTGACAATAATAGTAAATGAAGTCGGATAAAGTTTGACGCTAGCGCGTTCTCTTGCAATACACGGTCCAAACCATTAAATATGGAACAATATTATGTAGCAGAGAATATCTATAATATATATAAAATGCAATGTCCGTCTGTCTGTCTGTCTGTCTGTCCGTTAGTGCGCTTATCACTCGAGAACCACTTATCCGATTTACGTGTTTTTATAAATTTATACATATGTTCTATATAATTCGATATAAGCCTAGATAATGGGAGATAAGGTGAGATAATAGGAGATAAGGAGAAATAATGGGAGATAAGTCGAGATAAGCCTCGATAATGGGAGATAAGGTGAGATAATGGGAGATAAGTATAAATAACGGGAGATAAGGAGGGATAATGGGAGATAAGCAGAAATAAGTCTAGATAATGGGAGTTATGGTGAGACAATGGGAGATAAGGAGAGATAATGGGAGATAAGGAGAAATAATGGGAGATAAGTCGAGATAAGCCTAGATAATGGGAAATAAGGTGAGATAATGGGAGATAAGGATAAATATTGGGAGATAAGGAGAAATAATGGGAGATGAGCAGAGATAAGCCTAGATAATGGAAATTATGTAAAGATAATGGGAAATAAGGAGAAATATTGGGAGATAAGGAGAAATAATGGGAGATATTTTATTACGTTGGGTAACATAAGGAATAAGCAGTGACGATAGTAGTGAATCAAGTCCACGCGAGCGGAGCCGCGGGCCCGTCTAGTATATTATAAAACACAACATTTCTCCATCTGTTTGTCTGTCCGTTAGTGCGCTTATCACTGAAGCCCCACTTATCCGACTTATGTGTTTTCATTTAATTCATACATATGTTCGTTGGTCAGGTTTTAGTATATATCTTGTTACGTTAAGTAACATAAGGAATAAGCAGTGACGATAGTAGTGAATCAAGTCGGAAAAAAGTTTGTCGCCAGCGCGCCGTCTGGGAAAAACTTAAACAATACCATAATTCTATAGTACAAGCGAGAGGAGCTGCGGGCACAGCTAGTATTGACATAAAAATAAAATCGTAAAAATTTCTTAATATGAATAGAAGTTTTACCTGCTAAATATTAGGAAGACGTGACGATAGTGCGTTATATCCAGTGTGTTCCTTTCGAGCATCCTTGATTCTGGTCCAACCAGCCGAACGAGAAGGAATTATAAGCTTTGAATTTTTTTTGATCCTAAATAAGTCCCTTATGTTTTACGATATTTGAGAAAATAAGAGAAAACGAATCTTCATAATTTTTTAATACAAACCCTTTCTTGTGAGTCAAATTTCCATTTTTTTATTTTTATTTAAGAAAAATTATGATGTAAAAAGCAAAAAACGAAAAAAAAAAAGCTACATCAATGTCTGCGTATGATTTTTCTTAATATTAGAAAAAATTAAATTGGACGGTAAATAACGAAAGAATTTGCGATTTTTTAAACAGCGGGTTGCATTCTACTGATAATTCGGTTTTAGAGAGAGAAATGCTAAATTTCAGTTGTAAATATGTCTAAAGATCTTCGTCTGCTCAACTTTTTTGTGACTAATATAATCGGATCTGTCATTTAAAATATCGAATGTAGTGTTAGGATGAAGTTATTTTTAAGTAGAAGAGTTAAATCCAATACTTCTTTTGAAGACGTGTGTGTGAAAGTACTCATTTATCAGTAATTTACTATATTTACCGCTTTTTTTAAATATTTGCTAACAAAATGCGAGATTATATTTGCTTTATTTTTGCCGATGATACTTTAGTTATGGTCTCAGCACGATTTCGAGTAGTATAATTATTTTAATTTTAAACGTAGAAAAGACAGTGTACATAAATTTTAGATTATGCAAGAGTAGACCTATTATTGAGGCAGATTTTAATTACTCTGGGGGTATTTATAGGTGACCTATTGCCATGGCAAGTTTATTTAATTTTTGCAGTGAAAAAAGTCAGCTGAGACTGCAATCTCACACACACTTCTTAAGAATATGGTGTCTAATAAAGCATTATTGGATGTATATTATACTATGGTAATCTGCTGTCTTTCATATAATATAATTCTCTGCAGAAAGTGTACTAATAGTGAGAGAATATTTATGTGTCAAAAGCGAGTTGTAAGATTGAGTTTTAGGGTCAATAACAGAGAAATCCCCAAGTTCCATTTTGTCAAAAATAAAAGTTTAATTTTTTCGTTAAATTTTGTATAAAAACTATTTACACTAAATACAAATTTAATAAATTTCAAAAAATGCATCTTATCATTCACGTGATATTCTATACCCTAGTATAGTATATAAACTAGTACTGGATATTCATAATGTTGGTAAGTTTGAAAATTTCCCCCATTATTGATGAAAAAAACCCTCCCGTACTGGAACTGTAAATGTTTAGATCTTTCGCAACATCAGCCCTTTTTTCATCAATATTTTACTTTGCTTAGTTTTCTATTTCTGCTCGACTATCGATGGTACATACCCACGTAAAGGTGTTTCTTGATTAACGAAGGTTAGTGTAGCCGGCCTGGTAAACTGCTTGTGAGGCTAGCAATTAGTTTTCAAGAAGCGTGGAGTGACAATGTCTTTTTTCTTTACTTTGTTCACACGTTTTTTTTGTAAGATGCCGCGCCCAAAATTAAGTTTCTAAGTAGTTTTGGATAGAAAACTCACTATTGGGTAAATTCCTGTTTTTTTTTTTTCGAATATCTTGTTTTTTCTTCGGCTTATTATGGAATTTCCAGCAAAAAAGACAGTTTCATTTTAGAGATAGTGGAAGAACTCTAGTTGCAGTACTTCATTCTTTCAGGTCACCTTTGATCACATGCTGCAAAGTTGGTAAGATATAATTATTTGAAAATCCTTAGATTTTTGTTGGTGGCACAACGCTTTTTCTTTCTTTTCAGTTTTATTTTTTGGAGGTTTTTCCATCAGTTCCTTTTTTGTTACGAATTTTATTACCAGTTCAGCTTTTTTAGCAGTTTCATGTACCCTATCAGTTTTTCCTCATTTTGGGTGATTTACCAATTTTTCCTGATTTTTTACTAACGTTGTTACCAAGCTTTATTTCACCTGCTTACGTTCCAGTCGATCACGACTAATATCTCACAAATCACAGGGTAGCATTTAAGGTAATAACAATAATAGAGAAATTCATTCTAAAGCAAGCATTATATGTCGGAACTGCAGGGTGCCCAACTTCCACAAATTTTGCTTCTTCTCATTTTTCAAAATTCCGAATTTATTATAACTCTAATGTTTCTACTTTAAACAAATAAAAATAAACCAGGATATTTAGAAAAAAATTTGCTACTGGAAATTTTTAAATTCCTAAAAAAAGTAAGGTGTCTTTTATTAATGTTCCTCTTTTTCATGACAGTTGTATTTCTCCTTTATTTATCAGTGAACTGCTAGATAAAATACCATATATAAGTATAAAACTACTTGATGTCGATATGGCAGCTTCATTTGATTCTGGCGGAAATATTTCAGTTTTGGGTTATAGAGATGTAGATGTTTTAGATCGCTTAGGTCTTAAGATAAGCACAAAAAGATGTAAAAGTGTTACTACAACAGATGGTAATCAACAAGATATTCTGGGGACAGTTATATTTAAATATTATTGTTTAAAAATTAATGCTTCAATAGTTCTACTTTTATCCCAAGCTTTTATATTTAAGTGCAGTTTTGTCAGAAAATCTGAAATTTTAGTTAATTTTAAAACTAATTCGTGGCACATACTTTTGTTACTCAACAAAACACGAAAGTAAATTATTCTGATTGCTCCTTTAGTAATATTTTCCGCGTTAGATGATATTTCATCGGCATTCTTGTAAAACAAATCAGTAACAAAAATAGATTAGACCGTATTGATAAAATATCTATGACTGTAGAAACGGGTACCGCATTTCCTATTCAAACAAGACTGTTTTTCCGCGCTTAATGTAGATGACCTCTTGGTAACATCGGAAGATTTTCAGAAACATATTCATCTGCTTATTAAGGTCAAGGACAAGCAGTTGGAAAAATGCGATTTTGTCTTTTTTGGCTTGAACTGTTTACGGGCATGCCCGGACAAAGTGGCCTATATGGTTAATCATAAGAGGCCTACCAATACCACAGAAGTAAAATATTTTTAGGAATGTGTTCCTGCTATCGATTCAGTGGACTAGCACGGCGGAGGACCATCGGTTAAGATTAAGGAAATTTTGGTATCTGTTCTGATTTAATCACAATCAGGATGAACGTGTCGACTATTGGCTTATAAGGAGTCCTAATGCAGAAAATTGGTAATGAGAAGTGCAATAACACTTATACTGGCTTGTCAAGAGCAGATTATAATTATTCGGAAGTTAAAAGAAAATATCTTGATGAATTGTTTAGTATTGAGAAATTTCGCCTTTAAATTAACAGAGTTACTTTTAGAGTTATAACTGATCATGATAGTCTGGTGGAGTTCAATTCTATTTGGCATCGTAGTGGTAATCTGAAGGCGGCGATAGCGTAGTGAGTAAGGTCTCTGTTTTATATGCGTGCGCCGGCGACCCAGGTTCGTATCACGGCTAGAGAAAAATAATAAAAAAACCTT
The DNA here is from genome assembly GCA_019049505.1 of Pachyrhynchus sulphureomaculatus. NCBI lineage: Eukaryota > Metazoa > Arthropoda > Insecta > Coleoptera > Curculionidae > Pachyrhynchus > Pachyrhynchus sulphureomaculatus. The sequence continues at coordinate 118,952,456 of CM032446.1, read as the reverse complement.
TACAACGTGATGGTCGCCACTCTCGGGAAGGCAATAGCATACCACCCGTAGTATCATGCCTAGTAAAGGCCTCTCACTTTGGCCGTTTGAACCGGCATTAAACTGTAGGTCCCCTTTGTGTGTGGAACACTTAAAAAGGCACCAATCACAGGGAAAGGCGAGTAGGTCGCCTACGTCCGAATCGGATATGGCACTTCAAAATGTAGTAAACTAGCACGCTGGGCAATCAGAGTAAGACAGCACATTTTCGATTTCATGTTCGGAAAGGGAGTCCATAATGTCGTCCCTGATTTATTATCTCATATTTCGCATGATCAAGAAGCTGAAAAATCCAGCTCCAGTATTCAGGAGGAAGTAGTAATTGGTAACATATAGTTGACACTGATCGTACTTACCCTTGCTATAACAACTTCTGTCAAAAACTCTCCTGAGAATTATCCCCATTGGAAAGTGAAAAATGACTTCGTATATAAGTTTTTATTATTTTTAGTATTCCTGAAAGGAAAATGTTGGTTTCTTAACCACAGAATAAGGACATTATTGACACGTATTATAGTCCTCCTATTCCGATAACTTTGATTTTTATCCAGCTTTCCCTCTATTATAAGAATAATATTATTGGCCAAAAAGGCGCTTAAATGTGTTAGAGTTTATTAGAACTTGCGAGGTTTGCGGATCGCAAACACCCAATATTAGTAGAAGAGATTTAAAAGGCAAACCATCAAAATTGGCAGTAGCCAACAAACCTGAGTGTCATACGATTATTATAAACGAATAAAGTACTAATACAACTACTGGATGCCCAGTAGTTGTATTAGTACTTCCCATATATATATATATATATATATATATATATATATATATATATATATATATATATATATATATATATATCTTTAACCTCACTGGTCTCATCCCACGAATTTGGCATTAATTTTTTTACTTATTTGATAAAAATAAATTGTTTTAGGTCGTATAAGTCTTTAACAGAGTATTTAAAAAAGGATTGTGTCTATGCTTTATTTATTAATAACGTTCCTATGTATCTAAATCACGAAAAACATATATACTTAATAAACATGTATTTTTCATTAATAGTTAAGTATGAAATTATTAAAATATTTATAATACATAGAGGTTATTTATTAGTCTATGTTCCTTGCCACCCATCCTCATTCTAAAAAGCTTACGTTTTATAGAATATTTAAAATTCAACGCATTTAGGTGCTCATCAATTTCTACTTTAGCACTTACGGACATCCGTCATTAAAATTTAGCCTTAGCTTAAAACGATATCCGAGCTAATTAAGCCCCTGTAAATAGTTTAACAGTAGTCATAAATTCACTTTGAATATTTAGAAGTCATAGTAAATTTAATTTAGTTCTTAAGGATTCTCATATGTCGTTTATAACCAAAATTAATGCCAGCTTTACGCCTCTAATCGTCGAAGGTAATAGTGACCCTAAATAATGTTAAATATAAGGCTAAGCGTCATGTTAGCTCGTAATTTATGAGTGGAAAATAAGAGCTTTCGTTTTTTTTTGTATCATTTTTCAACGCTTTCTGGATCGTTAGCCGTTTAAAATCTAATTTTGTCTCTGGCGCAAATTAGCGTCTTCTTAACGTGTCTGCACTTCCAACCCGACATTAGAAACATAAATTTCGCCACGGCAAATTAAAAACAACTGTTTGGTGTAAAATTTGACGTGCCGTCACTTTGATAAAGACTTTACAAGACACTGTACATCTTATTTTAATAAACAATTTCCGTCTACCAATTAAAAGTGAAAAATTATTATGGTTATCTTTTAGTTGTGAAAAATGTGTTGAATCATTTATTGTATATGTTAATTTAAAATCTTGTGACAGTTTAAAATTATTTTGTACTTTTTTGTATCGGTCAATGAGGAATTACATTTTCAAAACATATGGAGTTCCAAGTTTCCGTTCTTTTTATTGAATGTGATTAACCTTAAAATCTTTAATGTATTTTATCGCATTTAAGCAGTATGCTTAAAATTTCATATAAAAAATGATAACATATGTTTACATAATTTTTATGTCTCTCTCTCTCTATAGTATTGTTTTACGGCCTCAGCTGCTAGGACTATTCAGCCAAGTGTCGGTTTTTATTTATTTTTTTTTTTATTTTTCTGTTATATTTAATGGTTCCCAACAAAGTGAGTCTGGATTCTAGTCCATAACCTTATAGGGATTTTATATTTTAAATATTTAGCATAAGCTTTTCATATACTTCATAGGCTCTAATAAAGGTTCTTCTCGGGAAACTGCTACTAGTTTTGGATATAACTGTTTTTTGTCAGCCCGAATACGTAACCTTCACAAAAAGCCCGTGCTCGACCACCTGCTCCAATCACATAGCCTCAAACCGACATTTTAGCTCTTAGAAGCTTCAACCGGAAACACACGAGGACGTGTGTTTCCGGTTGGAGCTCGAACTATCAAACGGAAGTCTGAAATTCTAATTTTTATGTATTTATAAGTTTTTAACTAAAAATAACCGGTCAAATGCAAGTTGAACTTGCGCAATTAGTGTTCCGTACGTTGATTGGTTTTAAAATAAAAAATTTTGTCATAGAGGTATAAAATATCTTCACAAAACACACCCCAAACGAGTTTTCAACAAAGTTTTTTTTCCAATTTTTACTGAAAACTAGCGATTTTGAAATTTTTTTTTTTTATATACCAACTAAATTATTAAAGGTAATGCACTCGTGATAATTTTCGTTCAATCTACACCCTGTGGAGAATATTCCATAATTTTTTCAAGATTTTTTGATTAGTACTTTTCGAGATAAGGGGGAGAGACAGCGATTTTTCGCATCTCTTGTTTTCACAAACTTTCATTTGACACCCCACTCGATGACCTGGTAATTTTTTTTTTTTTTTTTTTTCACTTCCGATGTCATCCTCCTTAAGCCAAAATTTAACTTTCAAAACAACACGGCTCTGATGAGGCCATCAATTCCTACATTAGTGCGAAGTTTCAAGTTTCTATGCCAAACAGTCTCGGAGAAAATCGGGCGGACAGACAGACGGACGAACAGACACTGAAGTGATCTTATAAGTGTTCCGTACGGAACACTAATTCTTATATATTTTATAAATTTTAAATTTTTAAATACGAACCCTCAGTAAACCACGCAGATATTTGGTGTAAGGATGCTCAATGAATTAGGATTCATTTCGCATTTTCAGTCGTTTAATGTATTAAAACAAGAATCTTTTTTTTTATAGCGACGTTTGATTTATAAAATGCTCTGAACAAATGACCAGACGCTAAGTTTTTTGAGAATGAAATCTTTATATTTCCTTTTTTTGGTAACTGTTCCGTAAAAAAATAATTTTTACAATAGTTTGGTATAGATCAAGCGTTTACTTTTTATTGAATATATATATATATATATATATATATATATATATATATATATATATATATATATATATATATATATATATAATTTTTCTAAGTAAAATTTATTTATTTTCAGCTAGTAAGTAATAGTATAATGCAAACAAGTACAATTGGATTTAAAATATTCATATATTTACCAGTGATTTTTTGTTAATTATCAAACTCGAGTACTATCTACGACAACAAATAACATATTGTACTACATAATAAAACAGTTTAATATAATAGTATAAAACTTATAAACTTACTAAGGCAAAGAGATACTTCCTTGTTGAAGTAATATTAATGTTACGTATAAAGGATGTTTCTCACATTTACCTAATTAATAAATATATAACTATGTATAAATTAAATAGCGCTAATTATCAACAGAGACATATAATTTATTATATTAATTTTCCTTTAAGGTTCTTGGAGCTATCTTGAAATTTGTTGTTATAGATCTCCCTTATGTGGATTGTAAGTCTGATGAAGAAAGAAAGAAAAGACCTAGGACTGCATTTACAGCATCACAAATAAAATCATTAGAAGCCGAGTTTGAAAAAAATAAATATTTGTCAGTTGCTAAAAGATGCCAGCTCTCAAAAGTGCTTAAATTAACAGAAACACAAGTAAGTACAAAACGGTTGGCTGAGATAGTGAATCTCTCCGATTTCTTCTTGCCTGTTTTTTCTAATTTGCATGATATTTTTTCCATTGCCAGTTTCATGACAATGTTCTAGTTATTATGCCTGAATTCGGAGAGCACACTCACTATTGGTGACAAAGTTAGGCCAGAAGTACATGATTGTCTAACCTCCTACATTTATTTCCATTCGTCTACTATGATTAGGGCTACCTAATCGTGACACAGGTTAGAACCTATCCTTAAACTTTATTTTCTCGCCAAGAAAAGGAAGAATCGTTGAGTATTAAAAGTATTGCCACATTTTCAATTGTTTTTTCCTCTACTTGTATAAAATTTTCTGTTTTACTAAAATCTTCCTCCACAATCTGAACTACCCAAACCTTTCTGGTTGGCAATACCGCGTCCTATGAAATACAATCACAGCTGTTTCATTATTATGATAATTAAAACCGTTAGCATAATAGAAAAATTGGCAGGTAAAATTATTTCCACAGCCGGCAAACCGATGCCCGGACGAACACTCCCGACCCTCCCACCTACAATCTGCGTAGACATTGACCTATAAAAGATATATATATATATATATATATATATATATATATATATATATATATATATATATATATATATATATATATATATATATATATATATATATATATATATATATATATATATATATATATATATATATATATATATATATATATATATATATATATATATATATATATATATATATATATATATATATATATATATATATATATATATATATATACAGTAATACCCCGCTTAGCGCGACCCCGTTACGCGCGGTTTCACTATAACGCGAATTTCAAATTTCGCGCTCATGTAGTCATTAACTTCTCTATGGTCGCGGGGGGATCCCAGCTTTCTCTGAATATTCTCTTTGAAGAATTGGGAATTCCCTGTCCTTCGACTTTGTTCTATGGGGATTTCCTCGTTCGTTTCGTGTGTTCATTTGTTCCGTAATGTTAGTTCGGTCGGCTGGCAGTTTTGTTTTAATATTTATTGGAGATACATACATACATAATTTAACCCTACGTTAAAAATGCCGCCTGTAAAGAAAAAAGAGCGTAAAAAGCGTCACTTTGGAATTGAAGATGAAAGTGTTAAGAAGAATGGAAAATGGAGGCAAAGCAACAATTGTTGGGAGAGATTT
>CM032446.1:118899705-118942205 GCA_019049505.1 Pachyrhynchus sulphureomaculatus | reverse complement strand
GTAAAAAAGGTCAAAATAATGATGAGGTAGGCATAGTTTAGATATAGCAGTATTATGATTTTATTCTCTTTGGGGTATCACCAGGCGTATTGTGTCCTGAGTTTTGGACCTTGAAAAACTTGGGCTCTTTTGTATATAACTGAAGTTTTCAAAACGTGTTTTTTGAGTTTAAAATGTGAATAACTCCGGTACAAAATATTGAACCCAGTGGGCACAATTGAATTTGTTATTTAAAATTTAAATTGCCCGCCATTTTATGTCATTTGATCCAAAATGGATCTTTTTTTTGAAAAAATTTAGATCTTGACACCAGCTTTCCGATGTCATGGAAAAAAAAATTTGGAGTCATTTTAACCGTTTTTTTATTAACTAAATAACAAAAATTACGTTTTCGGTCAAAAAAAAATTGTTAACAAAAATATATTTTTTTTTTAATAAAAGTTTCGGCGATTCTCTATCAGATGTGATAAAAATTTTTCAATTTTTTTTTTTAAATGACTGGAAACACGCATTTGTTGTTATTTGATTAATAAACAAATGTAAAAAACGGTTAAAATGACTCCAAAAAAAATATTGTTTTTAATGGCAGCGGAAAGTTGGCGTCGAGGCCTAAATTTTGAAAAAAAAAAGATCCATTTTGGACCAAATGACATAAAATGGCAGGCAATTCAATTGTGTCCACTGGGTTTAATATTTTTGTACCAAAATTTCAGGATATTTTTGCTATAATAAAAATAAAATTTTCTGAATGTTTCAAGCCGATCGGTTTACTTAGTTGACCTGTACAGTAAAATAAAAAAAAAACAAGTATTTGACAGAAATTTCATTACTAAGAGTTTGATTTCTTTTTTGTCTCGATCCGACTTATATAACTGGAGTTATTCACATTTTAAGCTCAATACACGCGTTTTGAAAACTTCAGTTGTTTATAAACAAGTGTTTCGAGGTCCAAAACTCAAGACAATACCCCTAGTATTACCCCAGAGAGAGGATAAAAACATAATCTTGCTGTACCTAGACTGTGAAATTTCAAATGCTTTTTTTACTGCACTAATTGTTAACTTTAACCATGGACATACGTTAAGATTTTGGCTTTATTGTAGATTAAAATTTGGTTCCAAAACAGACGGACAAAATGGAAAAGAAAATACACCAATGACGTAGAACTCCTAGCGCAGCAGTACTACAGTTCGATAGGCATAATGACACCTAGGCCAATTTTCCTGGGGGATAGATTATGGTAAGTCAACTTAAAATATACAAGGGATATTTAAATAGGAACATTTTGATGGCCTTTGCTGATTGTTGGTTTTGGACTAAAGCATGAAACTTATATTATTTATAATATATATACATATAGATTTATATTATCAAAATTTTACTTTAAATGCCATAGCATTATTATTATTTGTCATTTAAAAATAATGTCAGTAATTTTACCATAGTCTACTGCCAAGGACAAACCTACATAAATTGTAAGAAAAATTCAAATTTTCCTTAACAGTTTTCTTAAAAAATTCGCTGGAATCACAACCAATACGCACTGCTTTACTTAAGCCTCCAAAAAAAAAATTAATTTACAATATGCTGAGATGCTCAATGATGGTTCGCTGGGGGCGATTTAAATGAAGTGGTGCGACACCATCTGTTTTGACATTCAAGGTTATTGGTCTTTCGTCCAGTCCTATGTATATGATATCAGCAGTATATAACATTAGAAATTTTATTCTACCCTAACAAGGATATGGATTTTTTTATAGATCACACAAAGTAAAATTATTTTAAAAATAATTCTGTGACTGCAACCAAATTTTTGTATAGATTTTCATATATTTTGAATCTCTAACATCTCAATAAAAAAAATGTATAAGAAAAACTAAATATATTTTTAAATAAAATTAATATAAATATATTTTTTACAATTTTGTGTATGCATTGTATGTGATTATGTTTGATACCAAATATTGTCATCAGTAAGTAGTGTTTTAAAAGCCACTACATGATAAAGTCATTCTGAAGTTAATCTTGTTTTCAACATGTCTCTTAGAAATGGTGCCTTTGTTGATGCTATGAGATTTTATCACGTAGAAATATTCTCATAAATGTAATTGAAATTATAAACATGGCCAAGTTGAGGCTGGGCTTAGGTAATAAAGTAATTCTAAGGTCCGACTTTATTTCCTTAGGTTGAAATTTTTAAAGGTGATATTTTTTGTTCAGGTTACCTAAAGCTATATATATCCAGTGATACTTTTTATTTTTTAGGTTTTTTAATTATCCCGGGCAACCAGGACTGTCAAGTGCTCCACCAATTATGCCTAATATGATACCTTTTCAACCAACGACTTCTGTATCAACGCAAGTACGACTTCCACCTGAAAGACCATGTCCACAGGACTACGTAAAGTATATACAACCTGAACCAATAGCGGAATCTTCGCCAATGGTGCAGCTACAAAATTTCGGATGCCAGTTTAAAACTCCTTAGCACAGTGTTTGTAAAACTCGATATAATTTTTAAACAAAATGTTATATGTTGCTAGTTTTTTAGACCATACAGTGTATTTATAAGGCTTAATACCAAAGAATCAAAAATATTATAACCTTTTTTATTTACATATGATCATACATTTCTGCTCACTGAAAGCTGATTTATTATACCATTTGACATCTATAGATTCAAAAAGTTATATAAAATTAAATTATGCAGTGTATAGGTGCTAAAAGAATCTTCAGAAAAGATAAAAAGATGGACAGAAACTGTATTATTTTTGTGGGCATAGCACGCATGCTGCAGAGAACTTCCTAAAGCGCTACAGGAGCGATGCATGTGCGGAAAAACTTATTCACGTTGATCTTGAATCGTAAATTGTATACAGTGGTAAACACAATCCTGACCAAATCATACAAAAGAGAACTAGATAAAACAATTCTTAAAAAGGGTGGTATGAGGAGTGCCAAGTTTAACCTGTGATGTATTTACGCGACGTGTATTTCTAGCACGCATCACTCTGGTGGGAATTAAGCGGACTACATCCATTGACCTTCCATATTTATAGAATAGACTCAAGTCGTCAGCGGTTCGTGGAGCTCACAAGGAATCAGGCTTGCTGGTGAGTTCTAGGTCTCCAGTCAGTGAATTGCTAGCTCTCTTCAAAAAAGAGTCTAACGCTAAGCGTCTTTTTAATATTTTCATAAAGAATAGCCGGTCGAGTGCAAGTTGAACTTGCGCAATTAGTGTTCCGTACGTTGATTGCTTTTAAAATAAAAATTTTTGTTACGGAGGTATAAAATGATCAGTGACTTCACAAAACACACCCCAAATGAGTTTTCAACAAAGTTTGTTTCCGATCTTTACTGAAAACTGATGACCTTGAAATTTTTGTTTTTTTTTATATACCAGATAAATTATTAAAGGTAACGCACTCGTGATACTTTTAGTTCAATCTACGCTCCGTGGAGAATATTCCAGAATTTTTTCAAAATTTTTAGATCAGTACTTTTCGAGATAAGGGGTGGGGACAGCGATTTTTCGCATCTCTTGTTTTCACAAGCTTTCATTTGATATCCCACTCGATGACCTGGTAATTTTTTTTTCACTTCCGATGTCATCCCCCTTAAGCCAAAATTTAACTTTCAAAACTACAGGGCTCTGGTGAGGCCATCAATTCCTATATTAGTACGAAATTTCAAGTAGAAAAATAAATTAGACATTAAATTTTGAAATAAAAACCAGGAAAAAATTTCAGGTTTTTTTTATGAAAATAATAAAAGCTACCAAACAAAAAGTAAGCAAAAGCAACATCACATCTCAGCTCAAAGTAAAAATAAGAAAACTACGACTACTACGACGTTAGTATTAATACGTACGTCATTATCGGTTAAGAAAGTATAATACTGTCAACAGTCAAAAATACCCTTTCCACTCATCAACTCCTCCAGTAAGTTTAATAATCACTGATTTATTTTCTTACGCTCGCAAGTTAATTGATGCTTTATTTTAAAATAAAAAAAAAAGGATGTGCGAAGAGAAAAAATATAATGTTATCAATCATGTAAAGGTACATGTGCATAATACATAAATGGAATAATGTATATCGTTTATATCGAAAAGTAAAATTTAATTTTATATTTATGTTAACAAAAAGGAATAATTTTGAAATGTACCATATATTATTTAAATATTCATAATATTATTTATAAATTATACGTAGGTTCTATAAACTACACTCTACATATGTTTGAAAAATAAGAAAAAAAATTATGTATTGTGAGTATCAAAATAATACTTTTCATTTTATTAATAAGAATTTTTAAATAATAAATAATATCTTTCAAAAAATAAAACCACCTAAAAAGTTTTTCTTGCGTTTACATGTGCAAGCTACTGTACTCACACAAAGCTTTAAATAAATGTGTTGCATACCCAGGATGAATTTTTAACATTTTGTAACGCTTCCAGACATTACTAAAGTCACTATGTGCAGACTCTACTGCCTGTTCACTGAAGTATGCCAGTCCTTTATTGGTTTGTGAGTAAAACTCCAATACATGGTAGAAAACTGCGTGTGGATCAAATAAACTAATGTTACATTATTGTACTAGTATAGCGTAAAGAACTAAATTAGTATTTATTTGGCTTACAGGCGGCGCGGGAATTGATGAGTGGAAGGAGCATTTTTATCTATACACGATATACTTTTTCAACCGACAATGACGTACGTATTATATTAACACAAACGAATATTTATAGGCGTGGTTTTTTTATTTTTACTTTGAGCTGAACGATATGTCGCTTTTAGTATGGGTTAAACAATATTTAATTTTTTTTTCATAGAAGTTTACATCAGACATAATAATTTTTGATATAAGCTGGGAAAAACAATTTCGGGTTTGTTTTAATACGAAAATCATAAACTAGCCTCAGCGAAATTTATTAATTTTTTTTTAATTAGTAAAAATATTAAAAAATGGTTTAAAGCAAAAAGCTTTAAAAAAAGCGCCGAGCGGATTTTTTCTATACTTAATGGCTTGAAATGTTCCTAATACCTGCTAGAATCAAACTCCAGCAAAATTTTGGAACCACCCCATATTTCAATTTGATTCAGCTCCAGGACACCGTCAACTGTATTGGGTTCTGCAACGTTAACTTTTTCAGCAAAAAAAATGGCCATCTAGGTTTTTACAGCGTTTAATTCTATTTGGTTATAACCCCAAGACTCAACTTGGCAATGAACCAACACGGATCCCTGATCCAGATGAAGAGTCCGCCAGTCTTTTTGATCTATTTTTTAGCACTAATCCAGAGATTTCTCACTGTTATTGTAAATCTACCGTTAGGTTTTTCGGACCATGAACTGCTTTCGACATGAAGTATCTTACCGATTGGTGGCAGAGAGACGCCTCAACTGCGAGAGATTTGACACTACAAACCTGCTAAATGGAGTATTTTCGAACTTTCCCTTGGTTAGACGTTTATTTTAGATCCGAGGACTACCTGACTACGCTAAGGAGGTTTTCGATGTCATTTTGGCTGGTATGGAAACTTACATCCCTTTTTCTAAGAAATGCCCTTCCAACTGCAATCCTTGGTTCGACTAAAAATGTAAAGAACCTGTTGCTTATAGACAGCTTACCGACAATGGCGTAAAAATCCTAATGTCATAAATCGTAACATTTTTGTTTGTGCCCAGAGAAGATGCAGAGAAATTATCGACGAAATCAAAGAGGCACATAATTAACAAATTAAAAACAAACTTCTTGCCCGTCCCAGCAATTTCAGGTCCTTCTAGTCAGTCGCTAAGGCCATTAGTAAAATTTTCACCAAATCTCCTATACCACCACTCACATTGCCAGATAATACTATTATAACCTGCTGAGAAAGTTAACTTGTTGGTTGAACTCTTTGCTTCACATTCTACTGTTGATTTCTAAGGAAAAACACAACCCACTATTCCCATAGTGCAGTCAAGGATGCCCGATATTGTGTTGAGACAGCGTGCCATAAAAGATTCGCGCGCTGATCAAATACCTGACATAGCACTCAAAAAATGTGCAAGCGAACTAACTCTAGTTTTCTGTACACTTTTTAATCTACCCTGCAGAAATCTTGATATCTTGGAACATCGAAGAACGGTTAGCGACTTGAGTCTATTCTACAAGTGTTTTCATGGAAAATGTTCGATGAATGTAGCCGGCTTAAGTTCTCACAAAGCAGTTCATGTTATTAATATACGTCGCATTAATACATCACATCCATATGAGGTTTAGCTTGTTCAACACTTTTCAAGCAATCTCTTATATGGAGAGCATCATCCCTTTCGAATGATTTGCCCAGGACTGTTTCGTGACAATCGCTTTTTCCACACACGCGTCGCTCGTGTAGCTTTTTAGGAATTCTTCTGCAGCACGTGTGCTACGCCTATAATATATATATATATATATATATATATATATATATATATATATATATATATATATATATATTTATATATTTATATATATATATATATATATATATATATATATATATATATATATATATATACAGGGTGCCACATATGTATGGAATAATGATTCCACAGCATTTATTAATCAGTGTATCAAAAAAAAGGTTAAATAAAAGTTATAGGGTGTTCTACGGCGCACATGCTGATGTTAACAGTAACAGGTTTTGAACTGTCAGTTCGAAGAAATTACGCCATCTTGATTTTTTTAAAATGGAAAGCCCTGTATATTATTTTATTTTTGAGTCCTACTAAAAATTCTAGATATTATACTATATGTCTAAATTGAACTATTTTGGAATTATTGTCATTTGAAATTTACAATAAAAATAGGTTTATTTTTAAGCTAACAATTGCTTAAAATGTCTACCGTTAACAGCGAGGCAATGACCCAGTCTGTCATAAACAGCCTGAACAGGGTGTTGCAGAGAATCCGGGGTGATTTATGCTACTTCATATTGAATTCTTTGTTGTAAATCTTAGATAGACGAGTTGAATTTTGCGAGGTCATGATGGAACGAATCAATAATGATCCTAACCTAATTCATAATATTGTTTTCCTGACGAGGCCATATTTTGTCTTAACGGAAGAGTTAACAGGCATAACTGCCGGTACTGGTCTAATGAGAATCCCCACTGGATAATCGACAGTCATTCTCAAAGACCACAAAAGATAAACGTGTGGGCAGAGATTTGTGGACGTCATATTATTGGTCCCCTTTTTATCGATGGAATTCTTATAGGACAGCGGTATTTACAGTTACTCCAAGAGTAAGTTATTCCAACTTGTGCAGGTCTTTTTCTCGATGAAAATAATTTGGATACTCCTAACAGAAATCCGTGGTGTCAACAGGACGGAGCAACTCCTCACTATGAAATCAATGTTCGTAGATATTTGGATGCGGTTTTTCCTAATCGATGGATAGACAGAAGAAGTGCTGTAGAATGGCCTGCAAGGAGTCCCGACCTTACGCCACTCGATTTTTTTATGGGGTCTTTTGAAAACCAAAGTTTACCGAAGTCGACCTGAAACTGTAGAAGATTTACAACAAAGAATTCCATATGAAGTAGCACAAATCACCCCGGATTCTCTGCAAAACTCTATTCAGACTGTTTATGACAGACTGAGTCATTGCCTCGCTGTTAACTGTAGACATTTTGAGCAATTGTTACGTTAAAAATAAACCTAGAGTATTTATTAATAGTTTTTTTGTCTTTTCTTTTTATTTTAAATCTCAAATGACAATAATTCCAAAATAGTGTTTGAGATGTGGTATGTTAGACAAATAATATTTAGAATCAAAAATAAAATAATATTCAGGGCTTTCCGTTTAAAAAAATCAAGATGGCGTAATTTCTTCGAACTGACAGTTCAAAAAATTTTATTGTCAACGTCAGCATGTGCGCCGTATAACACTATAACTTTTATTTAAACATTTTTTTGATACATTGATTAATAAATGCTGTGGAATCATTATTCCATACATATATATTTATTAATCAATGTATCAAAAAAATGTTTAAATAAAAGTTATAGTGTTATACGGCGCACATGCTGACATTGACAATAAAATGTTTTGATTATGAATATATATTATATATATATATATATATATATATATATATATATATATATATATATATATATATATATATAAATATATATATATATATATATATATATATATATATATATATATATATATATATATATATATATATATATATATATATATATATATATATATATATATATATATATATATATATATATATATATATATATATAAATATATTATATATATATATATATATATATATATATATATATATATATATATATATATGTATATATATAGTTATAGTGTTATACGGCGCACATGCTGACATTGACAATAAAATGTTTTGATTATGAATATATATTATATATATACATATATATATATATATATATATATATATAAATATATATTATATATATATATATATATATATATATATATATATATATATATATATATATATATATATAAATATATTATATATATATATATATATATATATATATATATATATATATATAATCTATATATATATATATATATATATATATATATATATATATATAATCTATATATATATATATATATATATATATATATATATATATATATATATATATATAATCTATATATATATATATATATATATATATATATATATATATATATATATATATATATATATACATACATATATACGTATGAATATGAGAAAAGTATATGTAATGAGTTAAGTATTATTTGTACAATAAAGTAAAACAAAAGAATACCTTTAGATAACATAGGGATACAAATTTTCAAGAATTTAATAAATATATTCTGAATATTGTGTTTTTTGGATACCTGGCTCATTAGAAAGCTAACGTTAATTAGTAATAGATCTTTTGCTAATTCTTTAATTATAAGTTATACAAGCTCTATGGCAACTTGATTAAAACTACAACCAAATAGCCGATGTTATACTCGTAAGTTAAGAAACCACTGAGAAGGGAATCACTCGCCGCCTAGACCCACCACCATCAATCCCAAACGCAACCGACGAAGTATTTAATCAAAAACTCCCGCAACGACAAAGAAATCCCAACAGCACAAAACCAAAATTCAAACGGCAAATAAGAATAGAAAACCAAATCAACAACATCAGGAGATATTTAGGACACCTTACCCAGTTTATCAACGGGAACGTGTCCAAACGAGTCACACAGAGTATAAACGAGATCAAGTCCGGGTCTCCCAACAGAACACTGCCAGAAATCCTTGATACTTTGAAACAAAAATTATCCGTATATGCCGCAAGACTTCGTAGATACAAAGAACCAAACGAGAGGAAAGATACCAACAACCTCTTCCGAAGAAGCCAAACACAGTTCTACCGGAAAAACTATGCACAGCAAACAGACAGCAGTGACCGAACCACCAAACAAACAAGAACTCACAGATCATTGGAAAAGTATCTGGTCAGAACCCAAACTATCCAATAATAACACCCCTGGATCAAAGCCAAAGAAGGCAAAGATGAACATGTGACAGAACAGGAAAATTCCACATTAACTACTGTGGGACCAAAGAGCATGATGAGGCGCCTGGATGCAAGAAGGTCCGGAGGTAGAATGGCCCCCCGTTCGGATCTCCGGGTGGGGACTGGTTCGGAGGTGTCGACTTGCAGACATCATAATTTTAAGATAGATTTTTGCAACATACGAGGTATAAACTCGAACATAAATTCAGTGCATCAACACCTGCAATCAGATAAACCTCATGTACTCGCTCTATGTGAAACCAAGGTCAGTCCATCGACCAGCACGGTCAACTATCTTTATCTTGGGTACGACTTCTATTCCCGATTTAGGCGTAACTTTGGAATCTGTCTTTTTGTCAGAAGCGACATCTCTTGTCAACGAGAAGAAGCTCTGGAGCCGCCAAACTTTGATGTTATGTGGTTAAAAATAACGACTTAACAAACCACAAGGTTTATCTGTATCCTGTATCGACCACCAAGTGATACCAATTTTCGAACACTTTTCGCTTCTCTTGCAGACACCATCGATCATTTACAAAGTAACTATCCAAGTGCCGAAATTGCCATCCTGGGCGACTTTAATGTCCACAATATCAACTGGCTCAAATATTCAAATACTACCGACGAACAAGGTCGTGAAGCTGAATCATTCTCAATCAGTTGTGGCTTAACTTATTGACGAACCAACACGGATCCCTGATCGAGACGGGGAGTTCGCCAGTCTTCTTGATCTGTTTTTAACCACCAATCCGGAGATTTACACGGTCACCGTAAATCCGCCGTTAGGTTCTTCCGACCATAAACTGCTTTCGACATCGAGTATCCTGCCAATCAGTGACAGAGAGGCGCCTAGGCCGCGCAAGATTTGGCACTACAAATCTGCTAAATGGGAAGATCTCATGGAATACTTTCGAACTGGATGGACGTTTGTTTTCGATCCGATAACCCATCTGTAACACCGTAAATCGAAACATCTTTGTTCATGCCCGGAACAGATGCAAGGGAATTATCGACGAAACCAAGGAGGCATACAATCAACGAATTAGAAACAAACTTCTCGCTTGTCCCAACAATTCCAGGTCCTTTTGGGCAGTCGCTAAGGCAGTTAGTCAAAATTTTACCAAATCCACCATACCACCACTCACACGGCCAGATAATTCCATTGCAACCACACCTGTTGAGAGAGCGAACTTGTTGGCTGAACTCTTTGCTTCACATTCTACTGTCGATTTCCAAGGAAAAACACCACCTACTATTCCCATAGTGCAGTCAAGGATGCCCGATGTTGTCTTCAGACAGCGCATCATAAAGCGTATTTTAATGAAGCTAGACACCAAGAAGGCTTCTGGCGCTGACGGAATACCTGCCATAGTTCTCAAAAACTGTGCAAGGGAACTAACACCAGTTTTCTGTAGACTTTTTAACCTATCCTACAGAAAGGGAATATTTCCGTCCTGCTGGAAATGTGCCACGGTTCAGCCGATACCTAAAAAAGGTAAGAAGACCTTGCCAAATAACTACCGACCAGTTGCACTGCTTTCAATAATATCGAAAGTCATGGAAAAGGTTATCAATGAGCATCTTCTAAAATATCTTGAACGATTCAATATTATTAGCGATCACCAATATGGTTTTCGTAAACATAGATCAACAGGAGATCTTCTGACTTATGTAACACATGTTTGGAACAACGCAATTGAACACTTTGGAGAATCTCGAGCAGTTGCTCTTGACATATCCAAGGCATTCGATCGTGTTTGGCACGATGGACTGTTGGCTAAGTTGCGCTCTTATGGTATGTCTGAAAGGTTCTGTTTGTGGCTCTCATGTTTCCTCAGAGAGCGTTCTTTACGAGTGGCGGTCGACGGATTTCTTTCTAACACCCTCACTATCAACGCTGGTGTGCCCCAGGGCTCCATACTGTCTCCTACTCTCTTTCTCATTTACATTAACGATCTGCTGGAAAAGACCGGGAATCCAATCTATAGCTTTGCAGATGACAGTACACTTGTCTCTTCATTCACCTTGGACGCTCGGATATCGGCTGCCCAGGCGAATATCCGCAGACAGCAGGAGGTCGTTCAACTTAACAAAGACCTGGAAGAAATTCTATCTTGGGGTGACAGTAACCAAGTGGAATTTAACGCTACAAAAACCCAAGCGGCAGTTTTTTCTAAAAAAGTTAACGTTGCTGAACCCGACATAGTTATGTCGGGGCACTCCATTCCCCTAGCATCGTCGCTCAATTTGTTGGGCGTTAGTTTGGGAGCAAATATGTCTTGGTATGAACATGTTGCAGGCATAGCAAGGAGAGCTTCTCAAAAGTTGGGAATATTATTTAGAACCAGAAAGCTTTACACCCCACAACAACTGTTAATTCTTTACAAAGCCCAAATTCGACCAACTATGGAATACTGCTCCCACGTTTGGGGCTCCGCTCCCAAACATACACTGCATTTGTTGGATTCTGTTCAGAGAAGAGCGGTCCGTCTGATTGGGGACCCGGAATTGACCGGCGGCCTTGATTCGCTGGAACATCGAAGAACGGTTGGCGACTTGAGTCTGTTCTACAAGTATTTTCATGGAAAGTGTTCGAAGGATGTAGCCCGCTTAATTCCTCCCAAAGCGGTGCATGTTAGAAATACACGTCGCGCTGGTGCTTCGCATCCGTATGAGGTTCAGCTTGTTACTCCGCGTACAACGCTTTTCAAGCAATCTTTTATATGGAGAACGTCATCCCTTTGGAATAATTTGCCCAGCGCTGTGTTTCCCCACCGAGTACAATTTACAGCGATTCAAGAACAACGTGAATCGCTTTTTCCGCACTCGTGCCGCTCCTGGAGCGCTTTAGGGACTTCCCTGCAGCACGTGTGCCAGACCAATAAAAAAAAAGTTATCCAGATTTTAGTAATCACAATACCACAAAGGGTTATCTGAATAAGAGCTGGGATTTTCACTCGAAAGATCCTTGTAAATCAATTTCTATTTTTCAGATTTGAAGACTTAGTAAAGCTGATGACGTTATAATACTTCAGCTCCGGTTTTAGGGCTCCTTCCGTAATGGCACGTCTAGTAAGAGTATCAGCCTCTTTATTATCTTGTATACTTGCATGACCTTTAACCCATATAAATGTTACTTGTATGTTGTTATGTTTCGATTTTAATATTTTCTGCAAAATATTTATAATTTTGGGGTTTTATATAGATTTGTTGTTTTTGGTTAGAATTTTGGTTGTTGATATATACTCCAGTGTTTTATCTACTAAATATTCTGCAGTAAAAATAGACGTATTGTGTTGAAATTTAAATATACCAATGTGATCATTCGTAGGGAAATAATGTCAAAACCCGCACCTTGGAACTATCGGTAAAAACGGAACATGAACTTTGAAATACTAATAATATTTCATCCACTAAATTTTTGCCACAGCATGCGATAGAGGTTAGCAATAGATACATTCCTTATTCTATGTATAATTCTCTATTGGTGATAAACAAGTTTTTGAGTATATATTTCTGTCTCAAATGTAGCCTCCTTAATTGTTGGGGTTGAGCGGAATGCTCAGTGATAATACGTAATACTTTATATTGTAGACGAATAATTTTAATTGGTGGAAGAACCATAAAAAACACCCAAACTCAATAATTGATACTGTGTAACTCGTATAAAAACTAAGAGCCACATTTGAATCTGTCCTAGTACAGCTTTGAGAATGTTAAGGGTTTTTTCATCTGTGCTGGCTACATGGTTAATATGTTTCTCCTTAGTATCTAGCAAAAAAAAAATCATAAATATCTCATATTGTAGTCTATGGAGGTAAAGATAGTCATTGCCAATTTTGAGGGAGAGATCTCTAAACCATGATCAAAAAAATATCGTTGTAAACAATGCATAACGGAATCAAGTTGACCTAAATAAAATTTTATACAATTTTAGATTTACTTTTTTTAAAACAGTCTTGTGAAAATATAGGTTTTACTTGGCGAAGATTTCAGTGAGTTCTACAACCAAGTAACATTAATGCTCTAACTTAAACTGCAATACCATGTTTATATGTACTAAATAGTATTTCATTTATGATTTAGAAAAATACTAATTATTTATATGTTATGTAAATAAAATGTATAAAAGCTAAATTAGTTTTTTTTCTTCTTAATTTTATTCCATAGATTAACCATTTTTTTAGGCATGGTCAAATATATATATATATATATATATATATATATATATATATATATATATATATATATATATATATATATATATATATATATATATATATATATATATATATATATATATATATATATATATATATATATATATATATATTCGTTTTGAGGGGTGAAATCGGAAGTGAAAAAAAATTTTTTTTACTAGGTCATCGAGTGTGGTGTCAAATGAAAGCTTGTGAAAACACGAGTAAAAAATATATATATAATGTAATACCTGCGCACACTTTTCTTCGTATTACTTTTAAAAAATCGTGAAAAATCGTTGTTCCCTACCTTATCTCGAAAAGTACTGATCAAAAAATTTTGAAAAAAATCCTGGAATTTTCTCCACGGGGTATAGATTGAACGAAAATTATCATTACCTTTAATAATTTATCTGGTATAGAAAAAAACCAAAATTTCAAGGGCACCAGTTTTCAGTAAAGATTGGAAACAAACTTTGTTAAAAACTCATTTGGGGTGTGTTTTGTGAAGTTACTGATCATTTTATACCACCCTAACAAAATTTTTATTTTAAAAACAATCAACGTACGGAACACTAATTGTGCAAGTTCAACTTGCACTTGACCGGTTTTTATTTTGCTTACTTACTGCAATGTTCCTTTTTCGGAATGCAGTTCTGACTTCCCTATAAATTTGTTAAATAAAACAAATAAGTAAATGTACGAAAAAACTCAATAATTTTTTTAAAACTAACTGCACTAAAGTAACCTAAAACATTTACTTTTTTGTAGTTCAAGGTACTATAGTTTCCAAAATAAGAACAGATCTGATAGAATTTGAAGACTGGTGGACTTTAATATGTTGTTCTTTCATTGCACCAACTCTCAACTGTTTTGATATTATAAGATGATAACTGAACTATTTAACGATTAAAATGACGTATTGACAGAATAATGACAGCTTTAGATAAGCCAATATACAAAGGTATATTTTTTATTTTAAGCAGATAATATTTTAGAAGTATAAATTTGCATATCTCTATTACTGTTAAAATATAAAAAAAAATAATATAAAATAAGTATATCTCACGGATAGCCCATGAGGAGTTGCTGGTCTCCTATCGGGTGCCTCCCTGGGTGGCGGATAGAGGAATGCCTGCTAGATATAGGGGGTAGCTGGGAAATAAAATACCAGGGGCGGACCAAAACTAGTAGTTCGACGAGGACAATGGCTCCTGACACGGACGAGATGTGGCGAGTTCAACGACGTAGGGGGTAGAAGATTTAAGTCACCGCTGTCTTGCGGTCAGGGTTTTGACCCAAAGGCTATGAGAACAAACTCAGACAGAAAATCCGGCCAGTGTTCTGACTATAAGGTGGCAGCCTCACTAGAGCAATCGGAAGCTAAGGGTTAATCACCTACACTTTCTAAACTAATTTGATTTCTGGAACAGAAGGAAACAAAGACTGGACAGATGCTACGGTGATGACTTTTAGCATAGAAAGGAAAACAAAAATTGAAATATGGAATGTAGAACTTTGCGGGAAGTAGGAAGACTGAAATAGACAAAGCGGGAAATGAAGAACTACGGACTGGGTATACCAGGAATGAGAGAACTACAGTGGACAGGTTTTTGGCGAGCTCAAAACATAAGAGGGCTTCACATTTTTATATTCCGGCCCCACTGGGGAAGATGCTGAATACCGGAATGGCGTCAGGATACTGATGAACTGCCTAATAGAGTAGCAACCGATATCGGATCGACTCCTGACAGCTCGTTTCAAGACCTTTGTTCGAAATGTCTCAATAATTCAATGCTATGCACCAACTGAAGTAGCAGACCTAGATATGAAGCATTGATTCTACCCGCGGCTCCAGCAACGTTCTTTAAAATAAGGACATAATGTAATGGGAAACTTGAACGCAAAGGCTGGAAAAATTATGGGCGCACATGGCACGGGAGAGGAAAACGAGAACGGCGAGAAGTTTACCAATTTCTGTGCAAGTAACGACACTATAGAAATCCACATAGACCATATTGCAGTCTCCAACAAATTCAGGAGATGTCTAACTGATGAACAAGAGAGGCGTTAGCAGCGATCATTAACTGATTGTCGAAAACTTTAAGCTGAAGTTCGAAGCAGATACAAAGAAGTTCGAACAGAGAAGTAGGCTGTTTGATGTGCTTTGGAGAGCAAAAATGAAGACACTGTTGAAGCATCGTGGGATAGAATTAAACCCCAACCTTCTGCTTTAAGAATTGGCTCAAGAAGGACTGGATGTCCGAAAAAACCTGGGACCTCATTGAAAGGAGGAAGTAAGAGAAAGCTTTTATCAACTCCTGTCAAACAAGATTACAGAAAAGAACCGCTTAAACAGCCCACTGGAACCGACTTGTCAAGAGAAGTGTAGAGAATGACGATGAGTGTGGGCCGACGAACAAGAGGCAGCAAGGAGAGGCGATAGTAACTCGCTCTATAACACAAGAAAAACGCTCTCAAAAAAGAAATTTTAAAGTGGGAGCCAACACGAGACAGGGCAGGCCAATTGCTGCGTACCGAGGAACAACAGCTACACCAGTGGAAAGAAACGAAGAAATAGAAGCAGAAACACCAGCAGATCACCACCACACATCAGAAGAGGATCCCGATATTCCCCTACGCTGAGATGAAACTAGCACTAAAACAGTCCAAAATTAGTAAAACCCCCGGAGTGGCTGACATCACATTAGACGTTCTAAAGGCCGATACAGACACAAGCGTCGGCCTACTGTATCCACTCCTGACGAAGATATGGCAAGAAGAAATTATTCCTGAGGAATGGAGGA
Source organism: Pachyrhynchus sulphureomaculatus (assembly GCA_019049505.1). NCBI lineage: Eukaryota > Metazoa > Arthropoda > Insecta > Coleoptera > Curculionidae > Pachyrhynchus > Pachyrhynchus sulphureomaculatus. The sequence continues at coordinate 118,925,612 of CM032446.1, read as the reverse complement.
AGGGCGTCATTGTGAAAATACTAAAAAAGGGTGGACACTACAATCTGTAACAACTGGCGTGGCTTCATCTTGTTCTTGGTCCTCAGCAAAATACTGTAAAGAACCATTCTGAACCGCATTAATGACTGCGTCGAGAAGAAGCTGCGAAAAGAGTAAGCACGCTTTCGACAATATCGCAGCTGTATGGACTTAAATAACAATCTTCGCATCATACTGGATCAAAATACAGAATTCCGAAATACCCTCTTACTTTAATTGAGTTCGAAAAAGTCTTCGATCGGCTAGGGGGAAACTCTTCAGGGGTACGGCATCTCGTCCAAGATAATAAATATCATCAAGCTAATCTATGACGGCTTCGAATACCAGGTATTACAAGAGGAAAATTTAACAGTATTCATGATTACGAACCAAGGGAAGTTGTGAGGGGTCAGCAGAAAGAGGCATAAAAGACCGGCTAGATCTCGGTTTTGCTGACGATATGTGCCTACTGTTGCAAAAGGTTCACCGATATACGAATTAGAAAAATTAAAACAAGAAGCTGGGAGAGCCAGACAAAAAATTCAATGTCAGAAAGACAAATCAAACCGAGTGAACTCCGACGTAGAGAACAGACTCCCGATCGATTGACGGAAAGTCGAGCAGGTAGAGTCTTTTCTTTATCTTGCGAAGGCAGTTCTCCAAAGTCGGATTCCAAAAGCAAACGGAGCATTCGTCCAACTGTACCCAGTCTGGAGAAGCAGGAACATATCAGGCAGGATTAAGGTCTGATTCTTAAAAAAATCTAAATACTTTTGTATTTCTTTATACTTACATCTGATATATACAGGGTGAGTCAACGATAGAGTAAAGTTCATTATCTCATTTGTTTCGGGCGAAAAAATGTTAAATACAATAGTTAGGTGTGTTAAGGTGCACAGTTTAAAATTATTTTTGAGTATACAGGGTACTTCAAAAAAGTGTGGTCGATATAACATATGTTTTTTTAAATGGAACATCCTATTTTCTAATTTATTTTTAAATTCTGCCTAAAATTTTATAACTTTTTTATTAATAATGTTATATACCTAAACCTGGTAGTTTTGCTAATATTTCAATTTTGGTACGAGTGTTCTATAGAGATGAAAAAAAAAAGATATATGCAAAGAAATTTGAATTAGATGCTACAGGGTGTTCAAAATAAATTTATGCATTTCGACTATTTCAAATTGAAAAATCTCAAATTTTTTAAATGGCACACCCTGTATATTATTATTTTTTCTGATAGAGTTTGCAAAACCCTCCAACTTTTATTAGGTATGTCATATACCTATTTCGATTTATTTTGAATTTTTCAATTTTTACCCTTGTTTTTAATACACTTACGCTATTGTGAAAACAAAAACAAATAGTTAATAATAATTTTAATATAGTTTAACTTATCTAATGATTAATTATTATGACGTAATAAATGTTCAAAAATATGTCCGTCTACTTGAATACACATGTTTAGTCGTTTTACTATATTTTCCTTCATTTTCCTTAGCATAAAGGGCGTTATTGTCCTGCATGCATCCCGTATCTTATTTAGCCCCACAAAAATAAGTTTAAAGGTGTTAAGTCACATGATCGAGGAGGCCACTGAACGAATCCATCCCTACCGATCCACTTTTGTGTGTGACGATTGTTTAAAAATTCCCGAACTTCCCGGTGGTAATGAACAGGAATTCCGTCTTGTTGAATCCACATTTGTTCCCTTTCAAAGTTATTAACTTCTTCAAGAAGCTGGGGTAATTCGTTTTACAAAAAAATTTAGATATCTAGGCCCGTTAGGCAGTTCGCGGAAAAAATATGGACCAATAATTTGAAAATTTAATATTTTACACCATACATTAAGCGACCAATGGTTTTGGTTTTGAACTTCCCGGACCCAAAATGGATTTTAACTATTGAAGAATAATGCATGTTATGGCTGTTAACTGCTCCATTACTGCGAAAAGTAGCTTCATCAGAAAACATTATTTTGAATAAAAAATTTGGATCGGCCTTTATTGCTCCATTCATGGTGGTACAAAAGTTTAATCGTCGTTCAAAATCATGGACTTGAAGTTCTTCGTGTAGTTCCATATGAAAGGGATGACTTGTATTTTCTCGTGGTGCGATTAGCCGTAAATTGGGATGTGTCAAATAAGTCAGCTAGTTGACAGCTGCTGACTTGACACATGAAGTAAAATCTCCATTTATTTTTCCTAAAATAAACCCTATTTCAAACAATAATATTGTAAATGATCTATCTAGAATGAAAACAGGTAAATATATGAAAAATGATTTCTTAAATTTCCTAAGACGTAAAAATTTTTTATATTGAAAACTCTTTCAAATACTTAGAAATTTAGTATTGTTACAGCTATTCTAAAAATTGCTCAAAATATAAGAGTACAGCAACTTTGCTTTGTAAACTCAAATATGATAATATGAATAATTGTGATTCAAGTTTTGCTTTTAACTTAGTTTTTTCTTGATCTAGCTAATTGTTTAACCTTACCTTTGCTTTAGTTGAAGGATTTGTCAGTCGTTTGCTAATTACCTACGTAACAGAAATTACAATAAAAGAATTTCGAACGAAAATGTAGTAGATATTTCTAATTCTTTAAAGTATGAAAAAGTGCTAAAAAGTGTCGTATATTTTTTTGACTTTCATCTCTCTATCGAACACAGAAATCTTTTAGTCACTACTGGCTATAATTAAATTTACAATTCAATGAACTCGAATCATCTGAAATGTATATCCTTGAATAAAAAAAAATAAAATAAAGTAACGAAAAATTAAAAATTCTTTAAAACTACAACATTTAAGATTTTCCATTTTACCTGTGTTGTCTAGAATGTTAAAAACATAGATTCACAGATTTTAATTTAAAATAAAACAAAAAAAACAATTAGCAGTATAAAAGCAATACTATGAGATTGATTAGTATTTTCTTCATTCAGTTACTGTGAAAATGTCTGTTCTTACTGTTTAAATAGGTGGGATGATCGGAGAATTCAAAAGTTGAAAAATTCATGACTGTGTTTTATATTTTTTTATTAGTTGCCGATAAAGTTTCATATAACTTAAAGGAGTTCAGTTGGCATAATATGTTTGAGAGAAGGGTACTAAATATGTCATTAATTAATTTACATTTGCCTGAAGGGGATCCCTCTGCCTGCGGTGAGTGATGGCTGTGTTCCAACCACTTCGTCGGCTGTAATCACCCTTCGATGGAGTACAAGGTATGGGTTTCAAATTTGATATAATTCGTTTGATCTTACCATTATGTTTGAAAGTACCTGGATAAAGTACTAGAAATTTTGTTTTCTTGTTTATCGACTCGACTGATGAGCCGTGATACGGCGAAACGCGTCTTGGGATGGATTGGCAAATAAGAGAACAGTAGATAGGTTGCTGAAATATGGATTTTGGCCTGTTATCAGTTATTTTACATTTTTTTTATGGGTCTAGCACACGTGTTGCAGGGAAGTCTCTAAAGCACTCCAGGAGCGGCACGCGTGGTGGGAAACACACACGCGGAGTAACAAGCTGAACCACATATGGATGTGAAGCATCAGCGCGACGTGTATTTCTAACATGCACCGCTTTGAGAGGAATTAAGCGGGCTACATCCTTCGAACACTTTCCATGAAAATACTTGTAGAACAAATTCAAGTCGCCAACCGTTCTTCGATGTTCCAGCGAATCAAGGCCGCCGGTCAAGTTCCGGGTCTCCAATCAGACGAACACCTTTTCTCTGAACAGAATCCAACAGATACAGTGTATGTTTGGGAATTGAGCCCCAAACATGGGAGCAGTATTCCATAATTGGTCGATTTTGAGCTTTGTAAAGAATTAACAGTTGTTGTGGAGTGTAAAGCTTTCTTGTTCGAAATAGTATTCCTAATTTTTGAGAAGGTCTCCTTGCTATGCCTGCAATATGTTCATGTCAGGACATATTTGCTCCCAAATTAACGCCCAACAAATTGGGTGACGATGCTAGGGGAATGGAGTGCCCCGACGTGACTATGTCGGGTTCAGCAACGTTAACTTTTTTAGAAAAAAAACTGCCGCCTGGGTTTTTGTAGCGTTAAATTCCACTTGGTTACTGTAATCCCAAGATAGAATTTCTCCCAGGTCTTTGTTAAGTTGAACGACATCCTGCTGTCTGCGGATATTCGCCTGAGCAGCCGATGTCCGAGCATTCGAAGTGAATGAAGAGACAAGCGTACTGTCATCTGCAAAGCTGTAGATTGGATTCCCGGTCTTTTCCAGCAGAACGTTAATGTAAATCAGAAAGAGAGTAGGAGACAGTATGGAGCCTTGGGGCACACCGGCGTTGATATTGAAGGTGTTAGAAAGAAATCCGTCGACCGCCACTCGTAAAGAACGCTCTCTGAGGAAACATGAGAGCCACTAACAGAACTTTTCAGACATACCATAAGAGCGTAGCTTACCCAACAGTCCATCGTGCCAAACACGGTCGAATGCCTTGGATATGTCAAAAGCAACCGCTCGAGATTTTCCAAAATGCTCAATTGCGTTGTTCCAAACATGTGTTACATAAGTCAGAAGATCTCCTGTTGATCTATGTTTACGAAAGCCATATTGGTGATTGTTAATAATATTGAATCGTTCAAGATATTTTAGAAGATGCTGATTGATAACCTTTTCGATGACTTTCGATATTATTGAAAGCAGTGCGACTGGTCGGTAATTATTTGGTGAGATCTTCTTGCCTTTTTTAGGTATCGGCTGAACTGTGACACATTTCCAGCGGGACGGAAATATTCCCTTTCTGTAGGATAGGTTGAAAAGTCTACAGAAAACTGGTGTTAGTTCCCTTGCACAGTTTTTGAGAACTGTGGTAGGTATTCCGTCAGCGCCAGAAGCCTTTTTGGTGTCTATCTTCATTAAAATACGCTTTATGATACGCTGTCTGAAGACAACATCGGGCATCTTTGACTGCAATGTGGGAATAGTAGGTGGTGTTTTTCCTTGGAAATAGACAGTAGAATGTGAAGCAAAGAGTTCAGCCAACAAGTTCGCTCTCTCAACAGGTGTGGAATTATCTGGCCATGTGAGTGGTGGTATGTTGGATTTGGTGAAATTTTGACTAACTGCCTTAGCGACTGCCCAAAAGAACCTGGAATTGTTGGGACAAGCGAGAAGTTTGTTTCTAATTCGTTAATTGTGTGCCTCCTTGGTTTCCTCGATAATTCCTTTGCATCTGTTCCAGGCACGAACAAAGGTAGGCCATTGTCGGTAGGCAATATGTTTAGAAGCAACAGTTTCTTTACATTTTCGGTCAAACCAAGGCTTGCCGTTGGAGGGGCATTTTTTCGAAAAAGGGATGTAAGCTTCCATATCAGCCAAAATAACATCGGAGACCTCTCTGGCGCAGTCAGATGGGTTGTCGGATCGAAAACAAACGTCAATCCAAAGTAAAGTTCGAAAATATTCCACGAGATCTTCCCATTTAGCAGATTTGTAGTGCCAAATCTTGAGCGGCCTAGGCACCTCTCTGTTACTGATTGGCAGGATACTTGAGGTCGAAAGCAGTTTATGGTCGGAAGAACTCAACGGTGGATTTACGGTGACCGTGTAAATCTCCGGATTGGTGGTTAAAAACAGATCAAGAAGACTGGCGAACTCTCCGTCTCGATCAGGTATCCGTGTTGGTTCGTCAATAAGTTGAGTTAAGCCATAACCGATTGAGAATGATTCAGCTTCACGACCTTGTTCGTCGGTAGTATTTGAATATTTAAGCCAGTTGATATTGTCGACATTAAAGTCGCCCAGGACGTCAATTTCGGCACTTGGATAGTTAATTTGTAAACGATCGATGGTGTCTGCAAGAGAAGCGAAAAGTGTTCGAAAATTGGTATCACTTGGTGGTCGATACAATATACAGATGAACCTTGAGATTTGTTGAGTCGTTATTTTTAACCACATATCATCAAAGTTTGCAAGAGAGGTCGCTTCTGACAAAAAGACAAATTCCAAAGTTACGCCTAAATCGGGAATAGAAGTCGTACCCAGGATAAAGATAGTTGACTGTGCTGGTCGATGAACTGACCTAGGTTTCACATAGAGCGAGTACATGAGGTTTATTTGATTGCAGGTGTTGATTCACTGAATTTATGTTCGAGTTTAAACCTCGTATGTTGTAAAAATCTATTTTAAAATTATGATGTCTGCATGTCGACGCCCCCGAACCAGCCCCACCCGGAGATCCGAACGGGGGGCTATTTTACCTCCGGAATTTTTGTATCCAGGTGTCTCATTATGCTCTTTGGTCCTACAGTAGTTAACGTGGAATTTTCCTGTTCTGTCACATGTTTATGTTTGTCTTCTTCGGCTTTGATCCAGGGGGTGTTATTATTGGGTAGTTTGGGTTCTGACCAGATACTTTTCCAATGATCTGTGAGTTCTTGTCTGTTTGTTGTACATAGTTTTCCGGTAGAACTGTTTTTCGCTTCTTCCGAAGAGGTTGTTGGTGTCTTTCCTCTCGTTTGGTTCTTTGTATCTACGGAGTCTAGAGGAATATACAGATAATTTTTGTTTCAAAGCATCAAGGATTTCCGGCAGTGTTCTGTTGGGAGACCTGGATTTGATCTTGTCTATACTCTGTGTGGCACGTTTGGACGCGTTCCCGTTCATAAACTGGGTAAGGTGTCCTAGATCTCTTCTGATGTTGTTGATTTTGTTTTCTATTCTTATTTGCCATTTGAATTTTGGTTTTGTGTTGTTGGGATCTCTTTGTCGTTGCGGGAGTTTTTGATTAATTACTTCGTCGGTTGCGCTTAGGATTGATGGTGGTGGGTCCAGGCGGCGAGTGATTCTCTTCTCAGTGATCTCTTTGTCAGGACTTGTGATTTTATTGTAGCAACACATGGTGTTCGTTAATTCCTGTAGTGCAACTCATGTGTTGCTTTGATTTTCCCGCCTTGGTGGGTGTCGGCTTACTCGCCGGCACAACACTTTTGGCAGGTCCATTTTCAGTTGCCCTGTCTTCATCGTTTTGGTCAAGCTGCCATTTCCCGCGACGTCCTCGACCGTTACGTCGCTCGCCCGATGCTTCTTTTGTTGGTTTACTGTTGTTTGGGATGTTTTTAGTGTTTTGTGGTGTCAGAAGCTCAAAGTGTCCCGACATTGGGTTGCCTGTTAGTAGAAGGTAAATAGTTTCGGTATGTTTTCTTGTGCTTATTATTGTTGGTCTGTCCCTAAAAGTTATTTTTGTTGTTTTGAGAAGATATGAAAGTTGCTATTCTGGGCAAGTATCTCTAGGCTCGTTCCATAGGTGCCATTTTTCTTCATAGTTATAGTAGTTATGGAAGTCTTTCATATCGGCGTCTTCAATTAATGAAAATGTGTGAAGTTCCGATCAGTTTTGTTGTATATATCTTAGAGCAACCTCTCGGAGTCTTTCATGATGGTTTTGTTGGCCATATAAGTGTAAGCTAACTGCACGAAAACGGCAATCACCTACAATGTCGGATCTGGTAAAACTATCGGGAGTAGTTTTGGCTGAGCCGGTTGTTTGAATCGTCTGTGGTTGTTGTGGTGGTGCTGTAGCTGTTTGTCACTATTATAATTATTATTGTTCGACATAGTGTTCCTACGAGTATCCTAGGAAAGAAGGGTCCACTGTGGCAGAGCCTGGATGCCACAGTAAGGCTGCTTACTCCCGGAGGGCGCCGGGTATCCGGGGGAACCGTTTGCGACTCATAAACGCTGAGCCATTCATCTTCTCGGCCCGGTAAACACCTTAAGATTGCGCCTTTGTTACACATAATATGGACAGCACAACATGACTCAGGTACCTCGGGATCGTCAATGCCCGTACTAGGGGAAACCTGGGATTCCCCTAGCCCCTGAGGGGAACTTCCTTAACATATGTATACTTTGTTTATAAAGTAACTAACTATAAAAGTGCGCCCTATCTAACTCGCCGGTTAATTTTTAGAATAAACGTTTATAATGTAAATATTTGCCGAAAGCTGTACTCAGTGTCCTCATGTAAGAGTTATTTAAAGTAGTAGCAGTAATACGTCACATATTACACTGAGTCTCTTATAAATAGGTATGCTCCATACGATTTTTCAATAAATTACTTAATTACAAAATTTACCTTATAAAACCTTTACTTATTTATTAATATTTTTCTTGTAATCAGCAATTTTTTATATACTTTCATCATTAGCATTCAACGATATAACCATTTTTAGCATACTTGATACTTCTTTTATCCCCTTTCTTTTCTGCCTATTTCTTAGAGTTACTTAGAGTACAGCTTATTCCTAGTTAGCGTTGGTACTTTTAGTTATGCAAATAATTTTATTTATTGTTAGTAATTGTATTTAATATTAGTATTTGAAGTCCTCATTAGCTCCAGGCACCTGGTTTAGGAAGCTTATAAAAAGCCTTTTAGTTCAAAATATATATATATATATATATATATATATATATATATATATATATATATATACATATATATATATATATATATATATATATATATATATATATATATATATATATACATATATATATATATATATATAATATATATATATATATATATATATATATATATATATATACATTATATTTGTATAAGATTTTTATCAAGGCTTAAAAAATGAGACCATATATCACCAACATTTAATCAACATTTATAATCTTAAAACAAGAAATTGAAATATTCTAGAAATATTTATGCATCAAATAATATATTGGAGAGACAATTTTAATTATTTATTTATTAAGAACACAATATACTAGCCATTTTGCTTATTTATATATATATATATATATATATATATATATATATATATATTATATATATATATATATATGTGAGCAAAAAAATCGACTCAAACTATTTGGCTTCATTTAACACGGATCTTAGAATTTAGTGTTCATATATTTTTACGGATTTTAGTATCATTTTAAAGTCCATTCTATTCTCTTTCTTATGATGTCAAATTCCATAGCATACATACATTCTGATTAAATAAGGAAACAAAGAGAGCCAGGATTGAAAATAGGGGTAAGAGAAAGGACAAATTGAACAAATTTTCAGTTTAACAATTAAATTTATCATATTTTAATATTTTTTTTTTTCATAATAAGTAAAAATTTTAACATATGTAATCCGCTAAAATTTTATTTGCTTTATTTTTAAGAGGATAGCCTGATAAATAAATTATTCAGCTGGGTTTTTAAAGTCATTCTCCATCGCCTGGGTGTCTTCTAGAGAGAATTTTTTGTGGAACGCTGAAAAGAAATACTTTCTTTGGTACGGCATACGATGCCCTCTTCAAAGGGTTTTTTTGGAAGGCAGCTGACTATTCTCGCTTCTTAGTTTACGTTTATGGAAAGTGGTGAAAATGGTATTATTTTTGTAATTGCCATTGTCTTCTTTGTTGATTCCTTCTTTTGTTTATTGATGATGACCTTTTTTTAGTAGTATTTTTCCTCGGTTATGTTGCTGGTTAGGTGGTTCCAACATATTTATGTAAGAAATGAATTTCAACAGTTTTTTGTACAGTATTTTTTGTAGTATTGGGCATAAAGATTTTAAGACCTTTTTTTTAAACTTTAGTGTTAAATCTCGAAGCAGACGGTTCACTATTTAAATGTGGTAATCTCTGTGTCATTAATGATAATAATAGAAGCGTCTTGTGAGATTGATATGCTTTCATTACTTGAGTTCGTTTGAGACCGAGAACCTTTATATTTTCAGCTGCTTTAAACAAATGTTCGGGAAAGATGTTTTTGTCCATGGGCCAATGATAGCAGCTCTTTGGTAAACTTCTGCAAATAAACTTGCAACTTGATATTGCGTTACTTGACGACCTGGACTTGTAGTCAACCATTTTTCTGTTACTTGAGTATAATAATAGCTCCTAGGTTTAAAAAAAGAGATGTCCAGTGGCTGAAGGCGGCTAGTAGTAAGGCCTAACATTATTATATTCCATTAGCCTTTGCTATGTTCAACGCTTCCAGGTTCTTCGGATGCGTTGTATTTTCATCAAGCAGAAGTAACATTTTATTTTCAGGGGTTGGCTTTACGACGCTTATAAAATGTTTCATCAATTTTACAAATAAGTTTCAGTTAATATAGCCAGTGTATGAAATGGTGACAACACTCTCAGAAGATGTGCCATTCTCCAATTCAGAATTTTGTCTCATTCTCTTGAATATAAGCATTGGTGACACAAACTGTCCAGCCACACTAGCACAACACAATGCCTTTTTCTCCGCTTATGATTGCGCTGATTTGTTTCTTCCTTTTTAATCCTAAAACTTTTTGAGTTTTTTTCTAAACGGTTGAAAATGCACTTTCAACGTTAATCATTTTTGTAGAGGTTCTATTTGCCCTACCCTCCCCTCTCGGTTCTCGCCTCTTACCAAGAATTATTTCTTTCTTTTTACCAGTAAAATTTTATTTGCTTCATTGTAAATGGCCGCGTTTCATGGACGGGTTAATTTTGTAAATGATTTGGTAAAATGAAGTTTTGTCTCATTTTTTTAATATTTCAAAAACTTTCGAATTTGAAAAAAGTATTGGAGGTGCTTCTACATGATCCCACGAGTCATTACACGTAGGCTGAAAGGTTTTTGGTCTGACACATAGATGTCGCTCTTTTCAAAAAATCCATAGGATTTTTAGGAAGTACCAACCTTCAAATATGACACATGACAAAATTTCATGACATTTCGACGATTAGTTTACAAGTTACCGTGGTTGGTGACGCTACTTTTGATATTTTCAAAACAATGGAAAAAACCGAATTTTGTGTGTTGATTAAACACTGTTTTTTGATGGCAAAAAAAGCGTTCAAGCAAAGCAATGGCTTGATAAATGTTACGGGGACTCTGCCCCTGGAAAATCACTCATCGTTTACTGGTATGCTGAATTTAAACGCGGTCGTGTAGACACAAATGCTACTGAACACTCTGGACGCCCAAATAAGGTTACACCGGAAAACATCAAAAAAATCCACAAAATTGCTTTAGATGACCGTAAAGTGAAATTGCGTGAGATATCGGACACTCTAAAGATATCAAAAGAACGTTTTGGTCATATTTTGCATGAACCTTTGGGCATGAGAAAGCTGTTCGAAATAGATACCGCGTTTGCTCACTGTGGATCAAAAACGACAATGTGTTGATGATTCTGAGCGCTGTTTGGACCAGTTTAAGCGTAATAAAAAGGATTTTTTCATGCAATATGTGACAAAGGATGAAACATGGATCCACCACTACACACTGAAGTCGTTTTTTATTATTTTCACGTTTTATATTTTAGGGCCAGTTACAAACTAGTTTTAAACAATAATAAGTTTATTAGTCCATTACATCGTTCATAAAAAAAAATATATACAATTTGGGCTAAAAGGCTTGTCATAAGCTTTCCAAACCAGGTGCCTGGAGCTAATGAGGACTTCAAATACTAATATTAAATATAATTACTAACAATAAATAAAATTATTTACATAATTAAAAGTACCAACGTTAACTAGAAAAAAGTTGTACTTTAACTAAATCTGAGAAATAGGCAGAAAAAAAGGGAATAAAAGAAGTATCAAGTATGCTAAAATGGTTATATTGTTGAATACTAATAATGAAAATATAAAAAAATATATATAAAAAATTGTTAATTACAAGAAAAATATGAATAAATAAGTGAAGGTTAATAAGTTAATTGTTTCGACGAATTATAAACGTTTATTCTAAAAATTAACTGGCGCAGTTTTATATTTAGTTACTTTATAAATAAAGCATACATATGTTAAACAACTGAAAACAGGCCAAAGTACATATTTCAGCAGTCTATCTACTGTTCTCTTATTTGTCAATCCATCCCGAGACGCGTTTCGCCGTGTAACGGCTCATCAGTCGGGCTAGAACCGACAAACAAGAGAAATAAATTTCTAGTACCTTATCCGAGTACTTACGGAAAATAATGGTAAGATCCAACGAATTGTACGAAATTTGAAACGCATACCTTGTACCCCATCGGAGGCTGATTACAGCTCTAGCCTACAAAGTGGCTGGAACACAGCCAACACTCACTGCAGGCAGAGGGATACCGTCCCGCATATGTGAATTAATTAACATATGTAGTACCCTTCCCTCAAACATATGCCAATCGAACTTTAGGTTATGTGAATATCTATCTACACCTGATAAAAAATATAAAACATAGTCATGGATTTTTCAACTTCTTAATCTTCGGATCATCACACCTATTTAAAGAGCAGGAACAGCCATTATCACAATAACTGAATAAAGAAAATTACTAATCAATCTCACAGTATTGCTTTTATGCTGCTAATTGTTTTTTTTAGAAATGATTTTATTTTAAACTAAAATCTGTGAATCTGTGTTTTTAACATTCTAGACAACACAGGTAAAATGGAAAAAAATGTTCTAGTTTTAAAAATTTTTTAATTTTTGGTTTTCATTTTATTTTTTTTTATTCAAGGATACACATTTCAGATGATTCGAATTCATTGAATTGTAAATTTAATTATAGCCAGTAATGACTAAAAGATTTCTGTGTTTGATAAAGAGATGAAAGTCAAAAAAATATACGACATTTTTTAGCACTTTTTCATACTTTAAAAGAATTAGAAATAACTACTACATTTTTGTTCGAAATTCTTGTATTGTAATTTCTATTACGTAGATGATTAGCAAACCACAAGTCCTTGAATTAAAGCCAATATATATAAGCTTAAACAATTAGCTAGATCAAGGAAAAGTAAGTTAAAAAGCAAAACCTGAATTATCCATATCATCTTTAAGTTTACAGAGCAAAGTTGCTGTACTAAAATCTCTTATATTTTGAGCAATTTTTAAAATAGCTGTAACAATACTAAATTTCTAAGTATTTGAGAGAGTTTTCAATTTAAAAAATTTTTACGGCTTAGAAAATTTAAGAAATCATTTTTAATATACGAATTTACCTGTTTTCATTCTAGATAGATCATTTACACTATTATTGTTTGTCACCCGGTCTTGACTAATATTAGGATGTTTATTATTTATATAAAATAAAACTAAATTTAGATTTGGTGAAACATTTGTGAATTAAATAAAATATACAATTATTATTAAACAAAAACAAACGATCTATTAAACTCGATTTAGACGAATAATGAACTTTGGTTATTACAACTTTTCGGCAGAATCAACACACTCGTCCAAGCTTCTTGTAGCAAACTACTTTTTCTTGTTCTTCATTTGTCTAAATACTTCTGAAAATAAGAATTTACTCACTCATTTTATGTGAGCCTATAGCCATAAAATCTTCGATAAATAAATTAAGGGAGCTTTTAGCTAGTTATTGATGATCGATGCCACAATCAAACGAAAGTCTAATTTTTGCATATAGTCCTTATAAATAATGGCTTCATATATCTATAGATCACGCACGAATATTTACCCCACTGACTATTGCGACAATTAGGTGACATACTGAAGCAATAAACACTTGAAATCACGAAATTCCATACTAGTTCAAAAAAATAGACCGTACTCCTTTAACATCAATATTAATTGGTAGTAGAGGTAGTTATCAAATATCAAATTAAATATATTAAGGTTCCGTGTAACAAGAAGTAAATTCTATACAACACGTTTTACTGAACCTTAAAAATATCTAAAAAAAAACATTGAACGAACAATCTTTAATATGTATTGATAAATTAACCCATCAGAAAATAGTAAAAACAAAAATTTTTTTCCCGAATATTGTTACAAATAAATTTAAATTGACTCATCAAACAGAGCGTAAGTATATATGCAGTTAAAACAACTCTTTAGTCTCTTAACATAGTCAAGTTCTCAGTACTCTGCAGTACAAGATGGAATTTGTAGAGTTTACTCTATATAATTAAAGAACAAAAGTTATAGAACGTATTTATCTTTTTTGTTTATCTCTTTAAAATAATTTACAGCTAACACTGTATATATTAGGTGTAAGTGTAGCTAGAAGTTGATCGCAAATGTACAGAAGTCAATAATTTAGAAAAAAATTCTTTGTTTTCTTACGTAGTGGCTCAGAAAAAAATTGTAAATAAATATTGCAGGTAAAGTTCTACGAATATAAAAATAATATTAAAATACGGCTTTAAACTTAAAACTAAGGAGCCATTTAATCCTAGAAAAAACATAAGTTATTTGCATATCCGCAGACAGCAGGAAGTCATTCAACTTCACAAAGACCTGGAAGAAATTCTATCTTGGGGTGACAGTAACCAAGTGGAATTTAACGCTACAAAAACCCAGGCGGCAGTTTTTTCTAAAAAAGTTAGCGTTGCTGAACCCGACATAGTTATGTCGGGGCACTCCATCCCTCTAACATCGCCACTCAATCTGTTAGGCGTTAATTTGGGAGCGAATATGTCCTGGCATGAACATGTTGCAGGCATAGCAAGGAGAGCTTCTCAAAAGTTGGGAATATTGTTTCGAACCAGAAAGCTTTACACTCCACAACAACTGTTAATTCTTTACAGAGCTCAAATTCGACCAACTATGGAATACTGCTCCCATGTTTGGAGCTCCGCTCCCAAACATACACTGCATTTGTTGGATTCTATCCAGAGAAGAGCTGTTCGTCTGATTGGACACCCGGAACTGACCGACGGCCTTGATTCGCTGGAACATCGAAGAACGGTTGGCGACTTGAGCCTATTCTACAAGTACTTTCATGGAAAGTGTTCGAAGGATGTGGCCCGCTTAATTCCTCCCAGAGCGGTGCATGTTAGGAGTACACGTCGCGCTAATACTTCACCTTCGTATGAGGTTCAGCTTGTTACTCCTCGTACAACGCTTTTCAAGCAGTCTTTTATATGGAGAACATCATACCTTTGGAATAGTTTGCCCAGGACTGTGTTTCCCATCGAGTACAATCTACAGCGATTCAAGAACAAAGTGAATCGCTTTCTCCGCACACATGTCGCTCCTGTAGCGCTTTAGGGATTTCCCTGTAGCACGTGTGCTAGACCCATAAAAAAAAAAAAACACCCTATATGTCATATACTGATAAGATTGAACAACTGTATTTAATTTTGGCCCGCTATTTTAGTTCCTTCAATTGTGCTGGAGCAAAGGGTAGAAGAATACGCTTTCCATCGGGCTCGGTTGTTAGCTAGTCTCTTGAGCTCAGGCCATGATTTACCTATTTTCTCGGTTTCTTGTATCACTGTTCTTCTCCACGTTGTTTTGGGTCTGCCTATTCCTGGGCTTCCTTGCGGGTACTATCCCAGGGCTCCCAGCTCCTTCGGGCTTCTCGAGAGTGTGCCCAATCCATCTCTCCTTTCTTGTTTGGACTTGTTCTCTGATGGGTTGTTTTTCACAGTTCTTCGTTGAAAATAGTTTTTGGGCATCGGTTACGTAGAATCTGTCATAAGCATCTATTGGTGAAGACCTGCAGCCGATTTGCAATCTGCTCCATTACCTTCCATGTTTCGCATCCGTACAAGAATAGAAGGTGTCCGGACCTGAGGACAGTAACCGCTTCGCACTGTAGCCTCGACTCACTAATCCCCAGCACATCCCATTTGATGTTCTGTAATTCGTGCTCTAAGCAGGCAAAATGTTTTTCAAGCTTTATTATGCGAATATTGTATATCGCGATATAGAGTTTTGTCCTTCTGAGTATTCGAAATTTTGCCCTCCCCCTAGAATACTTGGGGCAGACTGACACGTCAGTGTAAGATTCTGATCTTATAGCTCTACTTGCCTGGAGTACGTTAGTTTTAAAGTTCAACATTTCTATTTAAAGGTTATAATAACCTATAATATATATATATATATATATATATATATATATATATATATATATATATATATATATATATATATATATATATATAAATATATATATATATATATATATATATATATATATATATATATATATAAATATATATATATATATATATATATATATATATATATATATATATATATATATATATATATATATATATATACAGTAATACCCCGCTTTACGCGAGGGATACGTTCCGAAAAAAATCGCGTTAACTGAAATTCGCGTATATCGAGGTTTATGATTAAACATAGTCAAAATTTAATACAAAAAAATACAAATCATTTTAATCAATCACTTTAATTCTAAGAACACTTTATGCAATACATACTCTTATTTTTTACGGAAAAATACATCTATTGTCTTTTGGGTAACGTTTTGTTTACGTTCTTGTAAAATACGTTCATAACACCCAACACTGTTTTTAATTGTTTGACACACGGTCAAGACACGGTCATCATTATTGTCTATACTCTGCAATATGTCCAAACCTGAATAAATTTTTGAAAGTGCATTTTGTATTTCCCCTGAAGATAAAACTTTCTCTTCTACTTGTTCTTCCTCATCGTAGATAGGATTATTCTGTAACTCGATCAGATCTTCATTGCTAATAGGATCGTCGTGCGTTGCTACAAGTTCTACGAGATCTTCTACCGTGACATCTTCAAGTTCAGACCCCTCAATCATTGCAGCAATGTGTTCAAGCACTTGTCTCTGCATCTGGACAATTCTTCTAGGTGCTTCCACTACATCTGGCCAAAGATTACGCCACACCCCATTCATACAACTCATTTTAACTTCCTTCCAAGCCTCTTCTATGTTGTGAATAGACTTCATAATGTTGTATGACTTCCACCACTCTCGCATAGACTGTCTTCCTTCCCCGTCAGTTTCATGAATTAGTTGGCTAAAAGTGCGGCGATGGTAATAAGCTTTGAAGTTTGCTATTGCTCCCTGGTCCATAGGTTGTAATATTGACGTAGTGTTTGGTGGAAGGAACTTTACGTACACTTTTAAGTCTCTGGGCGTATCAAGTGAGGTTGGATGTCCTGGGGCATTGTCTAAGAGTAATATAACTTTAGGTTCAAGCCCATTTCTGTCACAGTATGATTTGACTGATGGGCAAAAAAACTATTAGAATACCATTCTTGAAAAATTTCCCGTGTAACCCACGCCTTTCTGTTTGATCGCCACACAACTGGTAGACTTGTCTTGTCTGTGCCTCGCATTGCACGGGGTGTTTCTGAATGGTACACTAGTAAAGGTTTCAGTTTGAAATCACCAGTGGCATTACCACCCAGCAGAAGTGTTAGTCGATCTTTCGCAGCTTTGAAACCACTGGCTTGACGTTCTTCCTTAGAAATGAATGTTCGAGATGGCATTTTTTTCCAGTAAAGTGCGGTCTCATCAACATTGAAGATGAGACAAGCAGGAATTTTCTCTCGTCTAACGAAGTCTTGAAAACTTGTCTGGAAAACTCAGCTGCAGCTTGAATGTCCGCGCTGGCCGCCTCGCCTGTTATGTGGATATTGTGAAGATTAGAACGCTGCTTGAACCGATGGAACCAGCCTCTGCTGGCAGCAAAAGTCGGAGTGGCACTCCCTTCTCCTTCTTTTGTTTTCAGCATCTCATACAAAGATTTTGCTTTTGTGCATATGAGATCTTGACTTAGTGGTGTGTTCTTCTTATTCAAATCTTCGATCCAGACTGACAGTAATTTCTCCATTCTTTCTAAGATAGATGATCTCGAACGAGAAAGTTTTGTTGCACTTATAGGTGTTGAACCTTCGCTGGAGATTTTAATTTTTTCCCGATTTTTATAAATCGTTCTCACAGTCGATTCTGAGAGTCCAAAATCTCTCCCAACAATTGTTGCTTTGCCTCCATTTTCCATTCTTCTTAACACTTTCATCTTCAATTCCAAAGTGACGCTTTTACGCTCTTTTTTCTTTACAGGCGGCATTTTTAACGTAGGGTTAAATTATGTATGTATGTATCTCCAATAAATATTAAAACAAAACTGCCAGCCGACCGAACTAACATTACGGAACAAATGAACACACGAAACGAACGAGGAAATCCCCATAGAACAAAGTCGAAGGACAGGGAATTCCCAATTCTTCAAAGAGAATATTCAGAGAAAGCGGGGATCCCCCCGCGACCATAGAGAAGTTAATGACTACATGAGCGCGAAATTTGAAATTCGCGTTATAGTGAAACCGCGCGTAACGGGGTCGCGCTAAGCGGGGTATTACTGTATATACATATATATATATATATATATATATATATATATATATATATATATATGTATATATATATATATATATATATATATATATATATATATATATATATATAATATATATAAAATGCAACGTCTATCTGTCTGTCTGTCTGTCCGTTAGTGCGCTTATCACTGGAGAACCACTTATCCGATTTACGTACTTTTTTTTTTAAACATACATATGTTCTCTGGCCAGATTATAGGCTATATTTTATTACGATAGGTAGCATAAGGAATGAGCAGTGACGATAATATTGAATGAAGTCGCAAAAAAGTTTGCCGCTAGCGCGTTCCCTTGCAATACACAGCCTAAACCATTAAATGTGGAACAATATTATGTAGTAGAGAATATTTATAATCTATAATATATATATATATATATATATATATATATATATATATATATATATATATATATATATATAATGCAATGTCTCTCTGTCTGTCTGTCCATTAGTGCGTTTATCACAAGAGAACCATTTATCCGATTTACGTATCTTTTTTTAAATTCATACATATATTCTTTGGCCAGGTTATATAATAATAATAATAATCTATATCTATAATATATATATAAAAAGCAACGTCTCTCTGTCTGTCCGTTAGTGCGCTTATCCCTCGAGAATCACTTATCTGATTTACGTGATTTTTTTAAATTTATACATGTATTCTGACCAGGTTATAGATATATATTTTATTACATCTATAATATATATAAAAATGCAACGTATCTCTGTCTGTCTGTCTCTCTGTCCGTCCGTTAGTGCGCTTATCACTGGAGAACCACTTCTCCGATTCACGTACTTTTTTTTTAAAACATATATATATATATATATATATATATATATATATATATATATATATATATATATATGTTGTCTGGCCAGGTTATAGACTTATGCTACCTATCGAAAGATAGGTAGCATAAGGAATGAGCAGTGACGATAATAGTGAATGAAGTCGGGAAAAAGTTTTTTTGCTAGCGCGTTCTCTTGCAATACACTGCCTAAACCATTAAATATGGAACAATATTATGTAGCAGAGAATATCTATAATCTATAATACATATAAAATACAATGTCTCTCTGTCTGTCCATTAGTGCGTTTATCACGCGAGAACCACTTATCCGATTTACGTGTTTTTTTTTAATACATACATTTGTTCTCTGGCCAGGTTATCTATAATTTTCTATCTATAATATATATAAAATGCAACGTCTCTCTGTCTGTCTGTTTGTTCGTTAGTGCGTTTATAACTGGAGAACCACTTATCCGATTTACATGCTTTTTTTTACAAAAAAAAAGGGTTCTCTCTGGCCAGGTTATCTATCTATAATATATATAAAATGCAACGTCTCTCTGTCTGTCTGTCCGACCGTTAGTGTGTTACGTGCTTTTTTTTTTAAACATATATATGTTCTCTGGCCAAGTTATAGGATATATTTTATTGCATTAGGTAACATAAAGAATAAGCAGTGACGATAATAGTAAATCAAGTCGGAAAAAAGGTTACTGTTAGCGCGTTCTCTTGCAATACACTCCCTAAACCATTAAATATGGAACAATATCATGTTGCAAAGAATATAATATATATAAAATGCAACGTCTTTCTGTTTGTCTGTCCGTTAGTGCGCTTATCACTTGAGAATCACTTATCCGATTTACGTGATTCTATAAATTTATACATATGTTCTATATAATTCGATAGAAGCCTAGATAATGGGAGATAAGGCGAGATAATGGGCGATAAGTATAAATAATGGGAGATAAGGAGAAATATTGGGAGATAAGGAGAAATATTGCGAAATAAGTCGAGATAAGCCTAGATAATGGGAGATAAGTGAGATAATGGGAGATAAGGGGAAATAATGGGAGATAAGGAGAAATAATGGGAGATGAACAGAGATAAGCCTAAATAATGGAAAATATGTAGAGATAATGGGAGATAAGGAGAAATAATGGGAAATAAGGGGAAATAATGGCAGATTTATTACGTTAGGTAACATAAGGAATAAGCAGTGGCGATAGTAGTGAATCAAGTCCAGGCGAGCGGAGCCGCGGGCACTGCTAGTATATATATATATATATATATATATATATATATATATATATATATATATATATATATATATATATATAATTGGGTCAACATTTTTACGTAAAAATATTACTAAATTAATTATTGTTGTATTATTACCAAAGAAATAATTAAAGTTATCTTACCGGGTACTAAAGTTTTAAATTTTATTAGCACCAGTATAAAAACCAATTTTCAAAAAAAAATGTAACAAAACTTTTACCTATTTTATTCCTTTTAAACATACCAACGGAAGAAAAGTATGCATTTTCTGATAAATTATTTGTAAATTTAACTCACGGACTATTTAGATTAGATAATATGGTAAATCATTGCTACATTAAAAACTAACGTTTTTTTAGGGAGAATCCGATCATTTTTTTAATTCATCAATACAGCAAAAAAAAACATACAGAAAATTATCCAAATTTAGGACTCGATCTTTCATAAGAATTATTACTTTAAATATTGCACTTCTAGTTGACAATAATCTGTAAAACGTATTTAAAATGTACACAGTTCAACCCGTCATTTTATATTTGTATCTCTCTTATTTAAAAAATCGTGAAAAGAAGATCTACTAACATTATACAGTATAATGTTGTTTTTAGTGTTCCGTACGGAACACTTATGACTTCGGTGTCTGTCACAGCTGATTTTCTCTGAAACTATTAGTCATAGAAAGTTGAAATTTGGTAATAATATAGGAATTGATGACCTCATCAGAGCCGTATAGTTTTGAAAGTTAAATTTTGACTTAAGGGGTTAGTTTTGGGGGATGAAATGGGAAGTAAAAAAAAAAAATTTTTACTAGGTCATCGAGTGTGGTGTCAAATGAAAGCTTGTGAAAACATCAGTAAATATATATATAAAATAATTATATAAATATATATACATATATATATATATATATATATATATATATATATATATATATATACATATATATATATATATATATATATATATATATATATATATATATATATATATATATATATATAATGTAATACCTGCGCACACTTTTCTTTGTATTATTTATAAAAAATGGCTGCCCCCGTATCTAAAAAATTATTGATCGAAAATTTTTTAAAAAATTCTGGATTTTCTCCACGGGGTGTAGATTGAACGAAATTTATTACGAGTGCATTACCTTTAATAATCTATCTGGTATATATAAAAAACAAAAATTTCTAGGTCATCAGTTTTCAGTAAAGATTGGAAACAAACTTTGTTGAAAACTTATTTGGGGTGTGTTTTGTGAAGTCGCTGATCATTTTATATACCTCCGTAATAAATTTTTTTATTTTAAGAGCAATCAACGTATGGAACACTAATTGCGCAAGTTCAACTTGCACTTGACCAGTTATTTTAAAATCAATTTGAACGACTTCTTATAGCAAAAAGAAAGATTTTCTATCTGTCTCCCCAGGTTTACCTACTAAATATTTCGACTTGTTTTTTGGTTGCTCTTGGAACGAAAATGATTACTTCAGATCGGCGAAGTTTTTTTTTTACCAACCCATTCAATTATTTAAATAATTATGAGCCCGGTATGACTTCGGTCTTTATGAGGGAAAACATGAATAGAAATAGATAAAAATCGCCATATAGTTTTTTAAATAGTAATTAATTCGTGTTCATTTAGACATTTAATTTTAATTCTACCTGCCAAAATATTTGTATGCATACCCCTATAGCTTGTATTTTAAAATTAATTAATATTATTGGAATAATAAAAATATTGTTATAATTTTAATTTTATTCATTATGCTACATCTTATTTATTTATTAAGCTACTTCAGGTGAAGCTGGAAGACTCATGTTTAAAGCAGAATTATCTCTTAGTTGATTCTGGGAAGAGATAGCATAATATAAATCGTCATCTTCGTCTAACATTGCTTGCATTTTCTTCTTGTATCTAAAATTTTAATAAAACAAATGTTAACGCTATGTATAGTTTATAGATTATCTTGGTTTGCGAATGGGTAGTTAATGATGCAGTTAGTGACTTGTAATTTAAATGGGATTATTATAATATCTAATACAACAATTTTTGCGATATTTGTTAGGTTACATATGAGTATAATGAATTATAATAATTCTTGAATGTAGAATAAAAAATGCAGTAATGTTTACAGTTTTTTTTTGGTAGATTATCACAAATGTAATAATAAAAGTGAATACGACATTCGGTGTTGTTACGGCACTTTAAAAAAAATTAAATATTTTTAATATTTTATTATTCTTTCCCAATAAATATTTTCAAACGAAACAATGAAATTGAAGATAATCCTTCTCTAATTGGTCTAATTTGCGTCGTCAAATAATTTGTACAGCTATACAATACGAGACTAGCAGAACCGTTTTATTACCAAAGAATAAGGAAGAAAAACGTATTTAAATTTGGAAATTTTCAACTTTTTTACTATCCTAAGGCCTTAGTTTTTTGTTTTAAGTTTTTTTTTATTAAGGGCATATGTAATATACAATATAATATAATAAAAAACGAGAAGGCAACTGGTGAAATACCAACTCTAGATTTCATAATAGTTCAGGTAAATTTTCCGCATATTTATGGCTCTTACGATGAAACCATCAAAAATTCAATATTAAACACAGATCCACACCTATTGCCGTGGAACGAAAATCTGAGCCCCTGTGGATAATTTTACAAGCACCTCCCAAAAAAACTTTCTCTTGTAGTAGAATTAGGAAAGTATGACCGGGGAAATACTTTTCCAAAAAAAAATCCTCTCCTATAATTGAACTTATACTAAATAAATACCACTATATCAAAAGGATGATTGATAAAAAGATTTCCACAAAAAATTACTCTATCTTAGATAAATAAAAGATCCCTTTTATATACTAAAAATTTACAATCTTCTAACATTGATGGCAGAGAAAAAATGGAAAAAACCTTCTCTTATAACAAAATTTTGTACCAATAAAACTCTCCATAGGAAAACCGTGTCCCCCTAGAAAGATATCGGCCGGATGGAATCATATATGGAGCGATCTATATAAGACATTTTTCTATTATCAAAATGAGATTACTGGATATAGTTCACTTATCAAAATGGATTTGATATAGGAGTAGCGAAAAGTATAGTGTGTAACATGAGTGAATCTGAACAAAGCGAAAGAAAAAATGCGAGGTAATCATTAAAATAATATGTTTCTTTTGTTAATAACAATATATCTAAATAGGTCATTATGTTTGGACCTCAGATATTGCCGTCCTCTACAGAAACTCTTCTTTCTCTTTAAACTTATGAAATATGAACCTTCAAACCAAAAGTAGCAAAATGAACGTCTGACATGGAGGAGGCAGAGTAGAGGAAGTTGAGAGCCCTAGTAAACGTGATGTAAATAGCAATACACTGATAGCAACAAAGCTTTTACAAAAAAAAGGACTGTGTCGCTGGTCTGATAGCTTTCTGGTTGCAGCCATGATTTTAAATAGAACGACGACTTCTAACGACGATGCGCCGCTACTTAGTCGTCTGTATAAACAGAGCACTCCGTGTGTAAGGGCACTTATGTTAATTGACGCCCAATTTAAAATAGTAAACTTTGTTTCGTTACGGGTAGTTATAATACATATGAAATAAATTTACTCTAACAATAATAGTAATTATCGGAAATATCGGATTTTTAAATAATTCCTATTACCCTAAAACCCAGATTAATTTGGTACTAAATGGACACATTTTTTCATTCACAGGTAAGAATACATTGTTAATTATTCAGTCGTATTTACACTCCCCCGTACAACCTAACTGTAACTAGCCTAGTTTTACCAATTCATTGTAATCAGATAAAATTTCCTTAAATTCAAGAATTAAGCGTAGTTAAATTCAAACAGAGAAAACGTAATATTTATTTAACCCTGTTCCAACCAATACAACCTAACAACGCGGAGTCAGTGAAAGTGCTCGGAAAATTTTTTAGTGTTAGTCGGAAAATTTTTTAGTGTTAGTTTTGTCAGTAGTATGTCACAGTAAACCACAAAATTGGGATAATCAAATGCAATTACTAACATAACCTTAAAATGAAAAATATATGTATAATTGTAACTTCAAAAATTATAAGGAACCGCTACAAAAAAAATTTAAATTCTTGATCAACGATCTCAAAATACATGCATATACCGTAAGCAGAAAATTATCGAAAAATAATAATCTAAATTAAATTTAACATTTAAGTTAGTTAGATATGAAATATATATATATAATATATATATATATATATATATATATATATATATATATATATATATATATATATATATATATATATATATATATATATATATATATATATATATTAGAATCTCGATTATCCGAAATAATATGAACCAAAGTGATCTCAGATAATCGAAATTTCGGTTAACCCGAATTTTTTTATAAAATAGAAGTTTAGAATGAATACAACATTGCAGATTGACTTAAAAGCATTTATACGATATGCTATTACGTACATAGGTATTTATTAAAACAAAGAATATAACAATTATTTATGTACGGGAAATCGAAAATAAAACAGTTTCATTCTTAACTTTAACGTCTTAAAAATGAGGTAATTTTTAACTGCATTCGTTTTGCGTTAGTTCTGTTTTTGGCTGCAATGTCTCTCCAACGTTTGATAAGCAAAACGTCCGCGGCGGTTGCATTTTCTTGTTGTTCTACATAAGTTAATGCTTTTCCTAGGGCCTTTAGTTCTTCTGAATGTGGTATTTTTACTGGAATATTGTCATTGGCTTCTACTTCGTTATCATCATCGTCATCACTGTCTATTTTACTAGCATTTTTGCATACACTTTTAATTAATTCTTGGTCAGTCATTCCATCTTCCGCACTATCACTGTTTAACCATTCACAAAGATCGGTTTCCGTAGTACTTTCACATCCGGATATTCTTGTAATAATTTGATATAAACTTTCATTATCTTCTGTTTCTGCCTCTGAGTAATGTCTCTTCTGTTGTAGAATCAATTTTGACCAAGATTTTTCCAGAGTACTACTCTTTACTTAAATCCAGGTTGAAGCTATCCAATATATAACATTTTTCAAATTTATCTTTTTTAGACAATCAGTAACATTGCCACCTTTATCTACTTCTTCTAAAATATGCTTCAATAACAAACGCCTGTAATTGCATTTTAAATTTTCCAGTACATCCTGATCCATAAGCTGAATGAGAGAAGTTACAGCAGGAGACAAAAACATTGCTTTTATTTCCCCACTTTCAAGTTGCTTCGTACTTGGGTGAGTGGGGGCGTTATCTAGTAACAACATACATTTTTTAGGATATCCACGTTCTTTTAAAAAAAGTTCCACTTTGGGAACAAAATCTCCAAAAAACAGTCTTTAAATAGGGTCGCGTTTAGCCAGGCATTGTTTTGATTTTTATACAAAATAGAAAAAGCATTGCGACGAATAGTCTTAAAGGTTCGTGGATTTGCTGACTTACCAAAACATAATAATGGGAGTTTGTGTCTTCCAGAAGCATTACTGCATGCAAGAACAGTAATACGTTCTTTGCTACGTTTGTAACCAGGTGCTCCAGCTTCCGTTTTTGAAGCTAAAGTATTTGACGGCAACATTTTGTAGTTCAAGCCTGTTTCATCACAATTATAGATTTGGTCTGGTTGTAAACCATGTTCTTTTATAAGCTG
>CM032446.1:118879705-118894705 GCA_019049505.1 Pachyrhynchus sulphureomaculatus | reverse complement strand
ACGGCTTCAAATAAATCATAGACATAAGCTTTAGATTCTTACAGATGAAATAATCTTATCACCCAGTATTAGGTAACAGGTAAATCATGAAATAGAAATTCACTTTAAATTTTTTAAGAAATTATTATTTTTACGAGGGTGTTTCTTTCAGTTATCTATCTAGCTATGAAGGAAAATTAGAGTCTAAAAAAAATATATATATTTTTCTACACAATTATCATCTAGGTTTTGTCCAGCGTTTCTCAAGTTGTCTCATGCATCAAAAATAAATTATTTTCTGAGTTTCAAAAAATTTTCGGCCCCTAAAGTATTTCTCCAGATCGTTGAAGAAAAAGAAGTCGCAGGGTGCTTAATTAGGGATATGAGGTAGATATTGTAACTACGTGAAACCACTGGTTTCGGTAATGGCTTGAATGGTGAGAGCCTTGTGTATTTTGTAGTTATCATGCAAGAGATTTTGGATCGTCCTTCCATAAACTCTTCCACTAATTGTGAAGCCTTTTTCCACATATTAAATAACCAAAATTCCTTCACTGTCTGAAAAAACGGTCGCCATCAACTTGCCAGAAGATCACTCAATGCATCGATTCCTGCTTCGTGGAGGATACCAATAGAACACCCAAGTATCGTTACCATTGAGAATTCGAGAAAAATAACTCTAATTGTTTTCTAAAACGGCAAAGTGTTCTTCGGATTTTTTTTCTTGTTAGTTTGCGTTTGGGTGAAAGAAGTTTGGGGATTTATCGTCCAGATTTTTCATCCCTACATCTTCATGCACATTCTTGAAAATTGTAGTTCCGGATACTTCAGCTTCTTAAGCATAGATCAGCATATTTATTCGTCGATCTGACAGTAGCATATCCTCAACAGGCCTGATGATTTCCTTAGTGGTTTCCTCAACCGGTTTTCCTGATCTGGGGTCACCCTTAATGAAGTTTCGACCCCATTAAAACTGTTTAGACCAAACTTTTACTTGAAAATAAGGTGGGCTGCCATAGTCCGACACCAGGAATATTCTTTCGTGAATAACTTTTAGCTCATTTCCCTCTTTACTGAGAACCTTTACGACGCTCCAAATTACTTCCACCCATTTCTCGTTAGAAAACAAATTGTAAAAACTGCAATACACAATGAACTCGTACAATTCGTCAAAGTACGTCAAAAAAAAAATCCTTGTAAATTAAGACTATTTTAAGAATATTAAGTTATGATTCTGAACATTGGGTAATCAAGAAAAGAAAAATAAAAAATTAACGTTTTCCTATAATAATTAGTGAAAAAAAAACGAAACGTTCACCAAGAAGCATCGATAAGTACTTCGACAAAAGTCTGCGACTTTCCAGTCACAATACTGACCGACAGATGTACTCCCGGATCTATATGGAAACAGATTACTCCATTCGTGGATTCCTACGTACTATATATATATATATATATATATATATATATATATATATATATATATATATATATATACATACATATAGTTTGGTATAGATCTCGTGTAGGTACACATGACATAACATTAGCAGAAAGAAAAAAAATTAAGGAAATGAGCTTAAAAGAACTTATAGTGGTTGAATTAATGATATCGAAAATCTTAAGAGTGCTACCTGAATTTACTTTGGTACAATTGTGGGTTTCTTCAACTGGGACATTTTCCGACTGAAATATGAAAATGACTTTGAAAATTATGATATACTTTTTTTTTACGGAAATATCTATCGGTTTTGTAAATTTAGATGGAAAACAGAAAAATAGGTATGAGGTTGCAGGTATTGTAACGGGTGGGCTTAAAGACATTCTGACTTGGTATTTTGATATTTGGATGCCTCTATTCTTAGGATAAATGATTACAATAATGTGGTTGTAAATTATTGTTGTCATGGTAATTATCTGCAGGTTGACCTTAATTTTAGTTAAAAGTACAGATCCTAGATATAATAAATTCCAAGATGTTTTCTTTCTCATTAATTTTAATGTTGTGCCATAATGTTTCTGGTGGCACTATATAGGAGGTGAGCTTCCCACATTGTTAGCAGTTTGTTTTTCGATTATGTCGATTAACAGTAGGTTATTCAGTGATTATAAACAAGAGAAAGCTGTCTGCTTTAGATAATTAAAAATCTTTCTAGATTCTAGAAAGACTACTTGATGCCTTAATAAGAGTAAAAGAGAAAAGGACAATTCTGACGGTTCCGATTTAAGCAAAATGATAAAATTTGGACACACTTAAAGTAAAACCTCATTAAAACTAAGATTTAAAAAATGTAGACGATGCTGTATTAGCCACAATTTGTTAATAGCATAGAAAATTTTCGGAACATAATACGAGGCTGGTTTGAAAAGTCCGTGCAAAGTCCGAGAGATGGCACCACCGGCGCGTATCGAGGTCATGTTTAGTTAGTAGCATCTCTTGAATGAACGCACACCAAGTTTCAGCCATATTGGTCTATTTCTTTGTGTTTGGCATTCGTGTGAATCAAGGAAGTCGAGTGATTTTCAAGAAATGGACGAAAAAGAATTTCGTGTGGAGATTAAACATTACTTTATGAAAGGCAAAACGCCTCAGGAGACTAAAGAGAAGCTTGATAAACATTATGGTGACTCTGCACCTTCGATTAGAACAGTTTATAAGTGGTTTCAAAATTTTCGGACTGGCCATATGGGCACAAGTGACGCTGAACGTTCTGGACGGCCTGTGGAGGTTACGACTCCAGAAATCATTGATCAAATCCATGATATGGTGATGGATGACAGAAGAGTTAAGGTGCCTGAGATTGCTAGTGCTGTGGGCATCTCGACTGAACGGGTACATAATATTTTGCATAAACATTTGGACATGAGAAAGCTATCCGCAAGATGGGTGCCGCGATTGCTCACGCTTGACCAAAAACGGAATCGTGTGAAGTGTTGCAAGGATGGTTTGCAGCTGTTCCAGAAGGAGCCGGAGGACTTTAAGCGTCGTTTCGTCACTGTGGATGAAACATGGATACATTACTATACTCCTGAGGCCAAACAACAATCTAAACAATGGGTTACCAAGGGGGAATCTGCACCAAAAAAGGTGAAGACCGTTCCTTCGGCCGGAAAGGTTATGGCGACTGTCTTTTGGGATTCGCAAGGGATAATCCTCATCGACTATCTGGAAAAGGGTAAAACTATTACAGGTGAATATTATTCATCGTTATTGGACCGTTTGAAAACCGAGCTGCAAGAAAAACGCCCGCGATTGGCCCACAAGAAAGTCCTTTTCCATCACGACAACGCACCAGCACACACCTCAGCAGTTGTGGTCGCAAAATTAATGGAAATAGGATTCCAACTCGTTTCACATCCCCCCTATTCTCCAGACTTGGCTCCCTCGGACTACTATTTGTTCCCCAATTTGAAGAAATGGCTGGCGGGATAAAGATTTTATTCAAACGAGGAGGTGATTGCAGACACTAATGGATATTTTGCAGACTTGGACAAATCCTATTATTCGGAAGGGATCAACAAACTAGAACATCGTTGGACGAAGTGTATAAGCCTAAAAGGAGACTATGTCGAAAAATAAAAAAGGTTTACCCCAAACACATAAGTAGTTTTTATTTTTGCACGGACTTTTCAAACCAGCCTCGTACATGGTATCATGGTGTATAATCTCATATAGTTTTCTACGAATTCAGAAAAATATATTTTAGTTTCTAAATTAATTATATAATATAATATAATTCTGACTAACAGAAATATTTGTAAAACCAAATATAATGAAGCGTAATTATTATAATTTTTTTCATACTGCACTGACTTAGCCGTTACTTGATGGAGATCCATAATAACTAGGAATAAAAATTTAAACAACTGTTTAAGATCACCACTTATGTTTATTATATTATTGCTGACAATCGTTTCGACACACTGTGTCTTCTTCTGACACAGTGTGTCGAAACAATTGTCGGCAATAATATAATAAACATAAGAGGTGATCTTAAACAGTTGTTTAAATTTTTATTCACGATTTTGTTCATTTTCTCGTCGATATGAAATTTATAATGCAAATGTTTATTTGTACCCTTTGGACAGTAAATGTTTATTTTCGTGAACGTATCTGTGGCATGTATTCTTTCAATTTATTTTGATGGGTTAAGTTAGGCGAAAACTGTTTTTCTGGTTTATCTACACTAGCCAGAGTGGTTACAATAGACACCTGTATGAGACTTTGTCCAACGAAAACTATAACTTAAATATAAAAAGTAACGACAGCAATAATAAAAAAATAGAAAGAAACTTATCAGTGTGCTATCAAAACTAACTCTGTAATTGTTGACACTGTAAAAATGCTTATATTTATGTTTTATTTGCATGTTAAAGGTAATGATAGTCGTGCGTCTACGGTTTTTATCAGTAGTACATAACCATATTATAAATTGAGAAACTTGGATATCAGAAAATACACCAAGAATTCGGAATCTGGTAGTAGTGTGAATAATCAGAATACAACAATTTGCTGGGATTGATCATTATTACACAGTGGTTTCAATAGCAACCTGTGTAAGACTATGTACTCTATGAAAATTATAATATAAATAAACCAAATAACGACATCTATGATAAAATGGACAAACTGACAAAATTTCGGGATGCTGACAAAAGTAATGGTAGCACATAACAGCAAGAACAGTTATAATAATAACTTGGAAATTAGGAAATACACAGAATTTATAGATGTTTGTAAACATATTTATGGTCTATGTCAGAAACTATTTTGCTGGTATCAACCGACATCATCACAGCCACAATAAAAAACTGATTGAGAATATACATCACGCAAATTAAAAATTGAGTAGAAAATGTGACGACAGTTATAACAGCAAAACGAAGAAAAAATATCTGGGATGCTGACAGAAGTAAAAAATATCTTAATAAACAAAATAATGTAAATTAAAATTTGTGGCCAGTACCTTTTATGAGACAACCCGGATGATAATTGTTGTGGACCTTTAGTTTTTGTTTTATGGAGTTGCAAAAAAAGAATGTGTTCCTAGAATCAATATTGCCCAGAATAAATTTGTCAGTAATATTTTTAAAAAAAGAAGGAAGAAAGTTACATACCTCTAACTGCATCTATTAAAACCTCGAGTTTATCTCTGCCACCTTCACCAAATAAAATTTCTGTGACATAAGAATCAAGATTCTCCTGGAGTTTAGATGCGGCATGCAGAACGGCTGCGAGTGCAACCTGACTAGGTGAGTATAGTAATATAGCGTCAGTTAAAAAAGCTCTTTCTAAAAATTGTTCTGTTCCTGGTCTTAACCTTTCTGGGTCATGTAGTGATCCCCGAGTCTAAAAATAATTTCCAGAAGTACTATATCTGATACTATCGATTACATTACCTAATAAAAAAAAACAATGTTACTACAATGCAAAGTGAACAAAATACCTTAATGTCAATAAGCAAACCTTCAACAGGTCTAAAAGGGTTATGTATTGCTAAATGAAATTTTAACTGTTCCATTAATAGCAGTTCATTATTTAATATTATGTCGGTAGCTTTCTCCCGATCTCCTTTAATATTTGCTACAAATTGTTGTATCGACACATTAAATTCTTCGACTTTGCAAGATAGATATATACAGGTAACCCTAAAAAGGAAAAATATATAACATATTATTGCGACTACTTGTAAGTGCTTAGTGTCAGGCCTCCAGTAATATTGGTAACTAATTACCTTATAAATCATCCATAAATTAATTTTAATAGTTGTAGCTGTAAAATTTCCAATTATAAACTTATCCTTATCATATTAAATTTGGTATAAAAATGAAGACTTATGGCATTAAAACCGGTAAGAAATTTAATAGCTTTTATATAATTTTAATATAACTGATAACGGATTTTCTGGTCTTATACTACACAGCTACATAACTTTAGTAGGCACACTGGTGCTTCTGTAAATTTAAAATTTTAAAGTTAAATCTTCATAATGAATCAGACACAAAATGCTTGTAACTTTTTTTGTGGGTTTACTGAGTAGTAAATGGAAATTCAAAGGGCTTCATTATATATCTGTTAGCGCGTAGGAAAATATTTTTATTTTTAAAAATGCCGGCATTAAAAATTTGCCAATGTATTCCGTTTTTGGTGGTTGATAGTTTATGGCCAGATAGTTAACGGTTGATCAAAAAATATTTTAAATTAACGTTAAAATTATCTTAGAAATTATGTACGAATATTATGATTTGTTAAAAACCTAGTTATTGTTTTCACAAAATTTTTTGCTAGAAACATTTTATTTTATTCGAAATTAGAATTTACAGTAGTTACTTATCAGACTGCATACTTACATACACATTCCTAGAACCCCTTTAACCAGAAGAATTAATTGTCTGATCGAAAGAGGCACAAGTTAAATAAATAGCTTTTTAGATGGCTACATTGTTGGCCTTTATTTGCTACTTTTACTTAGGATACTGGAATTCTTCAAAAATTAATCTTGTAAACTATACTGACACCATATATGTACAGTCGTGGCCAAATAAATGGTACAACTCAAGCACATTCTACTAACTAGCCGCAATGTTGTTCTTGCGTCGGGCATCATGGTCTTACGGTCGGATCTTCTGATCCCAGCTAGAGGCCCAAGCCACAGATAAAGGGAGAAAGAGATTCGTATTTGATTCTTTAAAGACGATGTATTATTTGGTTTTTAAATAGGATGAAAAGAAAATAATAATGAGGAAGTCTTTAATCATAGAACTTTCCTGACTAAAGGGAAGTGTTGTAAAAATCACATTTCGAGGTCTTAGTATTTCTTTACGTTCCAGAGTTCCTAGATCACGAAAACATAATTTCCCCGTTTGTCTGTGTGTCTGTTTGTAATAACTACTTAATGGCGAACAGATTTTAGTTTTGAAGGATATTGTCTCTGAGGAAAGGGTGGAGGCCTTTAAATATTTTGTTTCAATAGTTTTAAAAGAGCATTTTTAGGTCTCTTGTTAATGTAATGAATAAATTTGTAAATTTGCAGTACAATTATAAGTAATCAAACATATAACTGGTTAAAGGCATGATGGAGAGGGTTGGAGGCGTTGCTTATTATGTACTGTATGAGATATAATTTTCAGGCTTCTGAAGCTTTCTTCTGCTCAATATTTTCTTATTTCCTTTGCTACAGGAAAGTTTTTATTTGTAAAAAACTAACACTCTAGGTTTCACCTTTCTTCATCTTTCAGGGTTCCTAACATTTAAGGTGTTAGATGGTATGCCCAAGAACTTTAGTAACTATCTACTTCGTCAAAAATTTAATAGATCACGCTTTCAAATTGAGAATCAATCAGTCATTTTTTCTAAACTCGTTCTAGGAACATGAGGAATTGCATTTCCTATCAGGTTAATTATGCCACACCTTATGGTATATGGATGGATGTTCCCCTTTCTGCCAATGCTATTTGTCCCAACTGACAGTTTTTTTGGCAACGTCTCTCTTAGATACCATAACACTTACATTATGTTATTTTCATTAAAATTAGAGATTTTTTAAAACCAATATGTTATGTCATTTATTTATAATAAATATTTATGATAGAAAAGACTTTATGGATTGTAAAAATTACTTTTATTGTTTATTTTCTATATTTCTGCTGCGTGACATAAATGTAATAAAAATACGTAGTTGCAAGTATATTTTTCTCATGGTAGAGTTCAGTTTATCTAGTTTATTAAAATTCATATTATATATATATACATATATATATATATATATATATATATATATATATATATATATATATATATATATACATATTATATTATATAATAGGGCATACTGATCGCCTAGCATAGAAAAAACAAGCAAATCTCAAAAACAATAATTGTTTATTCAATATAATCTCCTGTCAACCTTATACACTTATTGGAAGGGTTATAAAGTAACTCTAAACCTTTAAAAAAACCTTTTATAAATCTGTCCTGGACAATATAATAGATATATATATATATATATATATATATATATATATATATATATATATATATATATATATATATATATATATATATATATATATATATATACAGGGTTACAGGGAAACTCGTCCTAGATAGTTAAGGACGTTATAGTTTAGGTCGTTTCTGACCGATTTGACTCTATGACATGATGTCCTAAACTTAACCGTTTTCGAGATATTGAAGTTTAAAGATTTTCTAAAAAAAACATGTTTTTTTTGCTTTTATATCGATTTTTTTTTTATTAGAGGTTCTCGAGTGCGATTTTTTGGTTATTTTTAGTTAGTCTGTGTGTCAAGTATCAAAAATCATTAAAAAAATTTGAACTAGTTACTAACAGTTTCAAATGGCGGCTTGTTAATGTTTCTAAATTACGAATTTTTACCAAGTGTTTCCTACTTTAAATCAATAAAGAGAAAAAAAAATGTATGGAAGTTATTCCGCAAATTATTTTAAAAACTTTTACGTCTTTTTAGCTATCAAAAAAGGTATAATACTAGGAGTTTAATAGAAAAACTGTACACAGAATGACACCTAAAGCGGGCTCGGGTAGCAAAAGGTAAATTTTTAGTTCTAGGTGAAAATACGAAAAATACACAAATAAAACAAAAAAAACCTTGCAATTTAATATTTTTTATTAATTATAATTCATGTTCTATATGGTCGCCCCTATTTCTAACACAAATTCTCATTCTTTTTCTTAAATTACTTTTCACAACGCTGGTTGTGAGGTGCCGCCTCATTTCGTCAGCCGCATCAATTATTTTTTGTCTTAGGACATCCACGTTTTCGATAGGAGTCATCTGGTCGTATACGAGACTTTTTATGTGACCCCACACATAAAAATCCATCGGTGTTAGGTCTGGGCTTCTCGCCGGCCAAGGTATGGGTCCGCCTCTTCCAATCCATTTGTTGGGATAATTGTCATTGAGCCATGCACGAACACTTCCTCTGTAGTGAGCTGGGCAGCCATCGTGTTGAAAGTACATGTTTTGTCTCAAACCAATAGGTAGGTCTTCCATCAAATCAGGTAAATCGTTCCGCAAAAAATTGTCGTATTCCTCACCATTCAAATTATCTGGCAGCAAGAATGGCCCAACCAAATAATTTGAAATTATACCCATCCACACATTTAAGCTGAATCTTGTTTGTGATCCTTTCGTTCTTTTTTTGTTTGGGTTGCCTTCCTCTTTAGAAGCCCAATAGTGGGCATTGTGGTAGTTTGTAAGACCGTCTTTGTCGAATTTCGACTCGTTAGTTCATAGTATTTTCTTAAAAAAAGATGCATCTTCGACATCGGTATTGAGCATAAATCTGCAGAATTCTAATCGTCGCAGCGGATTCCCTTCTTCAATGACTTGCACGGGCGTATAGTGGTAAGGGTGTTGCCCAACAAAAACCATACCTTCCACTGCGAAATACCAAGCTGTTGTGCGACAACATTTGTAGATGTGGTTGGGTCCACCTCAAAGAGACGTCGTATTTCGTTTTCTTCGTCTTCGTCAAAGATACGTGGTCGTCCCATGTCAGTCCGCCGTCTTTGTACGGAACCAGTTTCTCGTAGTCTTCGATAAGTTCCATCAAATACGCTAACATCAGGTACACGACGAGTAGGATATCGCAGTATGTATTCATCACGTGCACGCGACGACACTCCTTCGCAAAATCCGTAACACATTAGGATGTCAGCATATTTCTCGTTGGTATACGTTGCCATATTCACAAGCAGAGATCAAAATCCAGTTACGAGCCAATTCACACAGTCAGAAGATGAAACACAGATATTTTTGAAAAGCACGGTATAGCACATCTACCACGGATGAATCGCATGAGCAGACTAAAAATCATTCAATAATGTTTAGTGAACAGAAAATGTCACTTGCACAGAGAGTACCCCGACCGGAAAAAATGCTTACCCAACCCTTTTTTATTGTTTGAAGGTGTAGGTAGTAAACCGGTAATTGGTAGTATTTAAATTCTATTATTATGTTACTCTACATTTGGGCCTATTGAAATCTCATTTTCTTAGAATTTTCAATAGATCCAGTAGATATTATACCGTTTTAGATAGCTAAAAAGACGTAAAAGTTTTTAAAATAATTTGCAGAATAACTTCCATACATTTTTTTTTCTTTATTGATTTAAAGTAGGAAACACTTGGTAAAAATTCGTAATTTAGAAACATTAACAAGCCGCCATTTGAAACTGTTAGTAACTAGTTCAAATTTTTTTAATGATTTTTGATACTTGACATACAGACTAACTAAAAATAACCAAAAAATCGCACTCGAGAACCTCTAATAAAAAAAATCGATATAAAAGCAAAAAAACATGTTTTTTTTTAGAAAATATTTAAACTTCAATATCTCGAAAACGGTTAAGTTTAGGACATCATGTCATAGAGTCAAATCGGTCAGAAACGACCTAAACTATAACGTCCTTAATTATCTAGGACGACTTTCCCTGTAACCCTGTATATATCTATATATCTATATATATATATATATATATATATCTATATATATATATATATATAGATATATATATATATATAGATATATATATATATATATATATATATATATATATATATACATATATATATATATATATATATATATATATATATATATATATATATATATATATATATATATATATATATATATATATATATATATATATATATATATATATATATATATATATATATATACATATATATATATATATATACATATATATATATATATATATATATATATATATATATATATATATATATATATATATATATATATATATGTACATATATATATATATATATATATATATATATATACAGATATATCTATATATATATATATATATATATATATATATATATATATGTATATAAATACATACATACATATTTATGTTGTCGACGACAGATTTATAAACAAGGTTGGAGCTTCCTCGGCGTTTCTAAGGTCTCCGACCGAGTTTGGCACGAAGTACTCATCCTCAAGTTCTCCGTCATGGCCCCCACAAATATCACGCGATTGGTCCTCTCCTTTCTCCTGGACCGGAAATTCCAGGTTCTTTCTATGCTAGGCTTTCAATATGCCCTATTATATAATAAAATATGTGCATATACATATATATATATATATATATATATATATATATATATATATATATATATATATATGTATATATATGTATATATATATATATATATATATATATATATATATATATACATATATGTATATAAATACATACATACATATTTATGTTGTCGAGGACAGATTTATAAACAAGGTTGGAGCTGTCTTCCTCGGCGTTTCTAAGGTCTCCGACGAGTTTGGCACGAAGTACTCATCCTCAAGTTCTCCGTCATGGCCATCCCACAAATATCACGCGATTGGTCCTTTCCTTTCTCCTGGACCGGACACTCCAGGATCGAGTCGATATTATTTCCGAAGTCAGGCCCATCCGAGTTGGAGTCCCCCAAGGCATTCCCAAGTCGGACCACACTTCTTTTTTCATATACGCCGATGACACCGCCGCGCCGTCACCAAGTCGACCAGGATTATAACTAACCGCCTCTAACGCCATCTTAACACGCTAGTCCCCTGGTTCGAACACTGGAGAATCCAGCTCAGTCCAGCGAAGACCCAAGCAATCATGTTTTCAAAGGCCCGCAACTCGCCACCGGAAAGTCGCACCTCCAAGAAACCCGATTCCGATGGTTAAACAGCATCAAGTATCTGGACCCCACTACGACAAGCGGCCAGTATGGAAGGACCCGGTTATTGCTTCCGCCAAGAAAGCAAACCAATTCCTCGGTAAGCTCTACCCGCTACTCAAGTCCAGCAAATTGTCAATTCGCAACAAGTTGCCAATCTACAAGATGATCATCCGAGTGGAACTGACCTACTCCAGCTCAGCATGATGCCAGATATTACGCTCCCGCAGATTCATTCTCCAAAACAAGGCCATCCGCATCACCGCCAAAGCCCTATGGTTTGTTCGCAACATTTAGCTCCATAGAGACCTCCAGATGTCCACAATCCGGGAATTCATCAGCAACGCCCAGCACAAATTCCTAGACAAAGCCACACACCACCCCAACCCCACGGTTAGGACCGCTCACAGCCCCCTCCACGCCGTTCCCGACGTCGCCTCCCAAGGCTCTCGGAAATCCTACCGCCGGATTAACTTAAGTTAGCTTTAATTAATTTTAAGTTTAATGAAATATCTTAAGTTCTCTCAAACATTTATATAAACTCCTTACCTAGGCTAAGTTAGTTAGGTCTCTAATAAATATATATCTTAAGCTGCAATATGTATATTATGATTTAGTAACCATACCACAGTTGAAACAAAAATGGCCAGAAACATTATGAATTTCATAAAAAAAAATTACATAATGAAAAAAATTTTTTTAATGACGAGAAAATCGCTTTAATATAAACAAATTGGAATTTAATAAGGTTGTTAACCACTTATCGACAATAGATTTGATTCCGTAGATGCGCATGTTTTCTGTATTTGACCTTCAAATAGCGTTAGTTTTTATGAGCGAAGGCACTGCGTTGAGAGTGGCGCAACGCGGTGTTATTAGACGCACCTATAATTCAATATAATCGTATGTTTATATAAATATTAAGGGTTACCAACCCAGTACTTTTTTAATTAGAAATCGTTTAATTTTAATGGGAAAATATATTTTTTAGGAAACTTTCAACAAAAAAAATCTATAGTAATTGAGAAATCTTGTCGTAATGTTAAATTAATGGGTTACATCATAATTAATAAATCTATCATCTTTCGAATAAATTTTACAACACAATGTCTTTTCATTAATCAGCATGTAACTGTGGAATTGACGTGTGTTTGGACTTGATTGTGCTCGTTTAAAACGAGTTTTCAGGAATTTAGCGTGAGTTTCATATTGCAGTTTTGTACAATAAACAAATTTTCTATATCTACAGTATTGAGAATTTTCGCACCATCAATTTGACGTAAACTTACAAAATATGCTTGGCGTTTTACGGTACCACCTATAACGTCACACACACGTTATCGTGCAAAGTAGCAAAAAAATGCCACTCCGCTCCTACATTAAAATCTAATTTAGGCTTTAACGAAAAATAAAGTATATTTTTTTTACATTTTGACAACCGTGATTTTCTTTTATGTACGCGAGTAACCTCTTGTTAAATAAATTTGCAGCTCTGTAGATTTATTTAAAAAGAGATTAGTCGCATACATAAAAAAAAATCAAGGTTGTCAAAGAGTAAAAAAAATATTTAATTTTTCGGATGGATCTGGTGCCCAATACAAAAATAAATTCAATTTTTCTAATTTGTTAAAGTTTTGTTAAAGGATAAGTTACGAAATTTTTTTGAAAAATTGACCTAAAATTTGTTTATAACAATTATAATAATCAACATCAACTGAAAATATTTCAGAGCTTGTTCACTATCTGTATGTATTAAAATAAATCATTGTTTTTGAATATCCGAAAAGGTGTTCCATTTCACGAATTTTCACCCATATATACACCCATATATATATATATATATATATATATATATATATATATATATATATATATGTATATATGTATATATATATATATATATATATATATATATATATATATATATATATATATATATATGTATATATATATATATATATATATATATATATATATATATATATATATATATATATATATATATATATATATATATATAACCTTCTTAGACCCATTGTTAGTTATAGGCCTCCCTTCATTGTCTCCATTGGTTTCTAGTTTGAGCTATCCTCAGCCACAGTTGTCCTGCAGTCTTTTTAATGTTATCGTACCACCTTATTTGTGGTCTTCGTCTACTTCTCCTACCCGACCATAATCTCCATTGTATCGTTTTGGCATTTCACTTATCTTCTCTGGATTTGGGAACGTGTTTTGCGTAGTTCCATTTTAGTGTGTCATCGTTTCTATTACATCATTAGGTTTTGTTTTTTGTCATATCCACTCTTCTTATCTCCTAATATAATTCCCAACATGGAGCTCTTTGTGTGACGCGTAATTTTGTTATTATTTGTTTCGTGAGAGTCCACGTCTGTGCTCCGTATGCCATAATGGAAATTGATTCAACCCTTTAGCCCGTAAGTGTAGAGTGTAGACGAATTTTCTTGTTTTTAATATATGCAATAATTTTCTAAAACCTGCCGACGCCAGTCGTCTTCTGCGTTTGTAAAAAATTCGTATATGTATTAAAGTTCTCTATTGGTATTTCTCTTAATATTATTTGTGGGTTTCCTGGGCACATTGTTGTTGTTTTACTTAGGTTCATTTTTAGACCCACTGCTCTTGATTTGGTTTCTAGTTCTGTTAACAAGGTTTTTAGGTCTTCTATCTTCTCTGCAAACAGGGCGGTTGTCGTCAGCAAATCTTAGGTGGTGTAGGCGTTCTCCGCAGATGCTGATTCCTTCGTCCAACCAGTTAAATATTCCTTCCAGGGACATTGTGAATAGTTTTGGTGATAGTGTGCCGTACTGTTTTATTCCTCTATTAATTGGAAACTTGGCTGTGCTTCCGTGTACTTTTACAGATGATGCTGCTTGCTCAAATATGTTTTTTATTAAGTTTGTATAACGAGAATCCATTCGTGCATGGTTTAGTCTTGTCATTATTGTCCAGTGTTCTATGGAGTCAAACGCCTTTTCGTAATCTCTAAAGGCCATGTAAAGTTCAAGATTATAATCGGCTGCCTTTTTACCGTTAACAGATGGTCGTACGTACTGAAAGATGGGTTTCCTTTTTTTGTACGGAATAATCATTGCTGCGTTGTTCCAGGATTTCGGAATTTCTCCTTTTTCCAGGCACAGGTTAAACAGTATTTTTAACTTCGGTATTATAATATCTCAGCATCTTTGTGTGCTGGCGGCGCATTTTCATTGGTCGGCTGAATCTGGCTAATGAGAGCTCGAGTATGACTGCGTGCTAT